>JAJKLA010000036.1:0-366117 GCA_022432515.1 Hypoxylon sp. NC0597
TTTATAATATAATTAATAATAGCTTAAATAGAAATATAAGGTAAGATATTTATATTAATAAGCTAATATAAAGATATTATATAGTTAAATTAGTTTAAATAAATATTATTCCTTTTTGTTTTAAATATATATTAATTTTTATCTTTCTTTTTTATTATAATAAAAGTTTTATAAGGCTTATATAAGAAAAAGAAATAATATTTAAGCTTAAGATTAAGTTTATTATCCTTTTGCGCTTTTATAAACTTTTTCTTATTTATTTTTAAGTAATATTTAAAGAAATAATAATAATGTTAATAATAATTAATAATATTATTTAATTATTTTTAAATAATATTAACTTTTAAAGGATTAACGCTTAAGGGATTATTGTTATTATTTTAATTAATTATTTTCGGTTTAAGATTAATAATGGAGATATAATATTTTTAAAGCTTAATAAAATATGCTTTAAACTTATTAGTTTTTATATTAAAGAAAAAAATATCTTAATATTAATTTAAATTATAATTATAAAGGTTATTATAATTTTACTATTTATATTAATATTAATAATTATTAAGGTTATATTTTTTATATAAAATAATATTATAAAATAGTATAAATTTAAAGTGGAAATATTAAGTTATAATATAAGGGTTTTTCTTTAGAAAATGTTAGGATAAAGTTATTTATAAAGGTTTTTTTAAAGTTTTTTATTATTTAAATTTAAGTATATATTAATATAAGTTTTATTAATAAAGATTAGTTAGGTTTAAAGTAATAAAAATAAAGGGTATATTAAAATAATATATAAAAGCCTTTAACTTTTTATATTATTAATATTAAAAAGGGCGTATTTCTTTTAACGTATTAATATATTATAAGATATAATTTAATATAGCTTAAGCCTTTAATTTTTTAAGATTTTTTAATATAAATTAAAGATTTTTCTTAATAATAAAGGTTTATTATTACTTATAAATAAAGTATTTATTATTTATCTTAACTTATTATTTTATAAGGATATTAAAGGTAATATAATGAAAGTTATAATAATATATAAAATATTTATTACGTTATTTTATTATATATTTAATATAGTTTTAATAATTAATAGCTTATTAATGTGGCTTAATAAAATTAATAACTTTTTTTAAAAAAAAAGTTAAATATATAAGTAAAAATAAAGCATAAGATTAATTAATTTCCTTTATTTTTTATATAAAGTTAATATATTTTTATTGTTTATTTCCTTTAATATATTAAACTTATTTTTTTATATAAAAGGATAAATTTATTTACTTAAAAATATAACCTTAAATATAAAAGTTAAATATATTCTTATAATATTAATATAATGTATTTAGTTATATATATAATATACGTTTTAATATATTAATTTGATTAGCGCTTTAGTAATTTTATGGTTTTTATTTGCTTTATAAATATTCATGTATATAAGTGAGAAGTAAGTATGTTATATAATAATTTATGTAAATTAATAACGTTTTGAAAAATCTTAATAAATAATATATAAATTTAAACCTAATTCTAACTAAATTGACTTAGTTATAAGTTATTTACGTTGAGAAAGTAAAATTTACAATGCCATTTAAGAACAAAGGGGCATCCGGATCCGTTGAGCAATAAATTCGAAGGTCGAATTCTTTATACCAATTCTAAACTACATGTAAATAGGTACCTATCTACATGTCAGATGTAGTGGCATGAACGCGAAATGTTCGAGTGTTTAGATTGATTGTCCTCAACCATAATCTTCCGAAGTCTGAGAAAGAGGGTAGCCTTCTTTTTATATGACTAGCTCAGTAGCTGCTATACCCTGATTCTATTAACTGAACATCACAAACACATTGTGATGATGCAGCTTGCAATGATGTAGCTTGCTTAATGGTTGTTTTCATGCTCTGGCATATTGAAACTAATTGTTGCTGTAGCGAGACTTTGCTTGAACTTCAGTAAGGCTCGTGATTTTCTACTATTCAGAGAGGGCAGGGCCGTAATATTTGCTGTTCCATAATACTCCTCTTATCTAGAGAAGCAGTACCAGTGCAAGAGAAGATTCCACATTTAGCATATTGTGTTGAGTCAGCACACCGCTTTCAAATAATACCTGTTTGTTCCGACATTGTTTATTCAAACCGGAGCTGTATACTACTTCATGAGAAATGGTCATGCAAATTCCTGATTCGTTCGACAGAGTTCCCTGATACTGTGCTGAGATCATAAAGCATTTTGGGGCCCATGTGCCTTTAGTTCTTAGAGCTATGATAACTCTTCTATAAAGCAGCACGGCTGCTGCTGTGGCTCGAGCCGAGCAAGTTACAAATTTGTAGTGGATTTGAATCAGAGGGGAGAGCTTTGGGCATACCTATAGACTATCTCATCTAGCAACCTAAAGTGCGTGTCTACGGTCAAGGATGGCTAGTGAAGTCGGCTTGTTAGTCATGATACATTGATACCCCTTTTGGGATTCGTTGCTTGCTTGCACCACCATATGAACAGCCTACAGTAGAACATTTCCAAGTAGAATGCGCTGATTCGGACATCTGGGTGAAAGTTAAGGCTGTTGCATTCTCTATGGCCTAGGTCGTTGAAATATTCGACCTTTACCTAGGTATTCTTCGAAAAGGGGGTTTTTATGGAAGCATAATATTATTGTGTTGTAAGAGAGACGCTATAGTTTAGGTAGCTACGGGTGTGAGTTAAAATAGGTACACCATGTCAAAATTTCTTGTACTGGCCGTCTTTGAAACCTGCATTGCATGTTCGGCTTGCCATTTTCAAGGTTTTAAAATGTTTTTATTATTAATTCAAGGAAAAAAATGTCATGGAGGGTAGCATTTTGGTAAATCAAATTACGTTTACTGCGAGATGTTTTCTTATACCAGTGACACCATAAGTGCCGTATCGGGAACGCCAAAGTTCAGGGGGTTTTAACTTCACTGCTAATAATAAGTACTCGAATCGCCATACTATAGTTGCCTGCCTAAAATAAGAAAGGTGCGTTAAATATTTATTTTTACCATAGTTCATCGTCTTTGGAGTCTGCTACGATTTAAATCCGTTTCTGCTTATCGAGTGAAGTGAGTAGCACCTTGCAGGGGTCCTCGGCGCCCGGGTCTGAGGCGAAAGGGGCGTTGTGGCCAGCCTATAAAATTGAAGCCGAAGGATTCCCACGCCGATTCTCAACGTATTTGATTGGATGGAAAGCATCCCATTGAGAGGTATATATACCTTAGGTACGTAGGCACTGTTGGTAGTAGTACTCTACGTAGCATGTTGTTTTTCCAAAAAAGGATAAATTGGCTGTCGAAAAGATTTGATTACTTGAAGTATGATTGTATCCGGGTTTGACGTGCCCCTTACGCCTTTCTACCCCTTCAAGGCTATTTTTCTTAAGGTAGGCAAGCCGCTTGTTGAATACTTAGGTCGGTAGATAGGTACCTACCTAAGGTACCTACCTCACTTGGGCGGTACATTTTCGTCACACTGCAGATGGCTGGTAGTGAGGGGCTCAAGATGCTCAGCCGCAATCATTCATCAGAGCTGAGCAGTAAGGCTGGGCAATTTTCTCATCTTTATCTGCATTTCATGTTCACGGTAATGGATTATTCGTGTACGTAATCACATGGCGACTCATCATAAACCCCTAGTATACCGTTTGCGACGAATACCTGGTTATATCGACAATGAGGTTGCAGCCGCGCAGCTCCTTAGCCGCGCCGTACACCTACCGTCCTCGGACATCAAAATATGCTCGTTGGCTACCGTTGCGACCAGCTCGTGGAGCATGCCTACCAAGGTGGCCACCTTGATGTTTGATAGCACTCCTCAAATTATCCAGAGCCACGGGCGGATACCCCAATGGGAATTCAATGTTAGCGGGTGTCCCGAAAGTCTGATCCTTGACTCACATTTTTATGGCATGACACCTCTCTATGACATACTACCGCCTCATGAGCATCAATTCAAGTCAGTCAAATCAAAATGCAGTCTCCAAGTTATATGCTAAGTTGCAAAAAGCTGTATTGCTATCTCGGGCCTCGCCAGCCACCCGTTCGGCTCTTGGCAGCCAAGGGGAGGCTCGAAGACATTCATGTGGCTCCGTGATGCTCTCCCACGACAATATCCCACGGTCCGGGTATGGTTATATGGTTATAATACGTCACTTGATGACAAGACATCTTTCCAAACCATCCCAGACCTGGCTGCATCCTTAATCGATCATCTGAAGGCCAATGACTTTGCGTCTCCAAGTGCACCTCCGATAATCCTCGTTGCGCACAGCCTTGGTGGCATTGTATTGAAGCAGGCGATCACCCGCCTAGCTCTATGCGGTGAGCGAGAGCTCCATGCCTTGGATCTAATTAAAGGCGCCGTCCTGTTCGGCGTACCTAATTTGGGAATGGAACAATCTCACCTCCTGAAATTGGTCGACCAGCAGTCAAATCAGGTTCTCATCAATGATCTCGCCATCGGTTCCCCATACTTATACCATCTGAATGGCCAATTTATGGGTCATTTGCTTAACCAAAAGATGAAGGTCTTCTGGGGATATGAAACCCGAACGTCTTTTATTGCCGTTGTGAGTTAGCTGAAGTTTTGCAACCTTGGTCCGGATAACCGCCACTGATCAGTTTACCAGCGAGGGGAAGATGGAGAGATCCAAAGGTCTGACACTTACGAGATTCTCGTCTCCAGAGAGTCTGCGACATCGAACCAAGTCAACGAGTATGATTCCACAACGTTTCCGATAAATGAAGATCATTCAAATATGGTCAAATTCGTGAAAGACGACCCTGTGTGCAAAGTCGTCCTCGACAAAATCGGTGAGATCATGAGTTACGAAGCGCCATCAAGATCTATTCACCGAAAAAGTTCTTGGACTACGCTCTCGGGCGACTCAGAATCTCCTTCGAAAGAAACGCGAGGACCAAATCGCCCCGGGCCATCTGGATCCGGCTACACTCCACTACAACTCAACCTTCCTGCACCAATTGACTTACGGTCGCGCAAGAAAGTCATGCTTAACTTTGCGCCTGTGAATTGTAAGCCATCGTTTCGTCCCTTCATTATCAATGAGTCATTCTGACGTTCGTAGTGATTGTTTCGTCTCTAGATGTACCGGAGTTACACCGGAGATTCGAAGATATAGAGAAGAGATCGCGGTACACGTTCGAGTGGATATACGAAAACGACGAGCTTGAATTCTCAAGTTGGCTTCGCTTTGGGAAGGGTATATACTGGATTAGCGGGAAACCCGGCTCGGGGAAGTCAACTCTAATGAAATTTATCTTTGACGACCCAAGAACAAGGGATCTTCTCAAGCACTGGAGAGACGAGAACGATCCCATTATTGCGGGATTCTTCTTCCATCACCGAGGATCTGTTTTGCAGAAATCCTTAGAGGGGCTCATTCGAAGCATCGTAGCGCAGATACTACGCCAACGGCCAGCTCTAGCCAATCTTCTAACACCTCTTTTCGAGGCATCTCTAGGGAAGAAGTTCCCGTTGGAACTAGAGGAGTTCAAAGAAATTTTCAAGAAATATGTATGGACACAGCAATCTCTCGGGAATGCACTGCGCCTTATACTACGCCAAAAGCTGGTTGATTTAGACATGTGTTTCTTTTTCGATGCGTTGGACGAGTACGATGGTTCGCCAGAAGTCATTCGGGATTTCCTTACCGAGCTCCTGGACGAGTCTAAAGCTGGTCAAAGTACAGTCAAAATCTGCTTTTCTAGCCGGCCTTGGGAAGCCTTCACCCAAAGATTCCAAGGCGGTCTCGGCTTCCCAATTCACGAATATACGACAACCGACATCAAGGAATACTGTTATCAGACCATCAGTCAAGACAGCACAGTCGCCAATGTTCTTAAGGATATGGTCCCGGATATAATTGAGACAGCTCAGGGCGTTTTCCTTTGGGCAAGACTTGCTTTATCGGATTTGTTCGATGCTGCAGTATCAGGAAAAGATATGTTCGAACTCAAAAGACGATTACGGGAACTTCCGCCAGATCTTCATAAGTATTATGAAGACATCCTCAAACGATGCCCAAAGGCTCTCAAAGAGAAAGCCTACGCACTCCTAGAGATAGTCACTCGCAGCTTTGAAATTCTTCCTGTTTATCAAGTACTTCTCATCCTGGCTTGTTCATACCAGCCAACACACCAGGCGTGCCGTCGGGCCGTCAAGAGTGGTCACATCGCCGAGTTTAACCTCTACGCTGCCCGAAAGCTCGTCAATAGCGCGTGTGGCGGGTTGCTAGAAATCACAGAGAACAAGCGAGAATTCCGGATTCAACTCATGCACCAAACGGTCCGCGAGTTCGTCCTGAGCCCCAAATTCAAGACTCTGATATTGGGTAACCTCGCAAAGTACCAACACGAGAACGGGCATTCTTTCTTCGTCAAGTTGATGTCTGTCTTTAGACTGCCCCCGACGAATACCATCTTCAAAGAATCCAAGTATCACGAGAAAATGCCTCAATACTCCGATGAGGACATCTCTCGACATTGCAAGAGCGCTGAACTTACGACTGGGAAAAGCCAACTTGAATTTCTGGAATCCGTACCGCCAATTTGTCTAACACCGGATCCACTGAAAATTCCTGGTATTCCCCTGCACGACTTGATCTTCAACTTTGCAATGTACGGCGGACTACACCTGTGCATTAAAGACCTTCTCAATGAACGCTACAAGCGATCCCAGGACAAGAGCCGGCTGTTTAATAATTTCATTTCGTTGGTAAAGAGCGATGGACTAGAACCCCCTAATCTCAGAATATCGTTAGACCTCCTCTGCGATGCTGGTTTTCAATTCCAAGGGATGTGCCAGCGTCTTCTTACTGCAAATAAGGATTTATTCGTCTGGGACCATCGAGTAGTCTCGGACGCCACTCCGAACTTCGCGATCGCACGAATTCAGGAAAATGTGTTTGAGTTGGTTTGCTATCTTTTAGGAAAGGAACGCAATCCGGCTAAGACTTTTCGGTCCCTAGTCAACGAGGATGGAAACACTTTATACGTCTGCAATCGCCTGTTAGTAGCTTGGCTACTAGAGCATGGGATGGAGCCATCATTGCCTGATGTTTATGGCCGAAGCCCTGTTGATTATGCGGTATTTTTCGCTGCTACCGCACTTAGATCCAATCTGGGTATTTGGAAAGAATTGGCTGAGAGCACCCTCCTAATCCTTCAACAAGGCGGCGTACCCCGAAAGGCCTCAGCAAAATCATGGAACAAAGCTCGACGTCAACTAATAACAATCGATGAGGAGGTGGGTAGAATGCCTAGTATCGATGAAGCTATGAAAGAAACGATACGGTACCTGGATATGGCATACAAGGTGAAATGGCTCAGACCTACTGATTCTAAAGCCCTTAGGCGTGGGTTCACTGCACGGCTTAGACGCCTCTTCTCACCGCGCCCCAGGTGATGGCTTACGACCTACTTGGTATTTCACATCGATAACATGGTTCCGACGAGTTATTACTGGTAATCCTAGAGCCGAACCGAATCAAACTCGAGCCAGCCATCCGTTGTATATAATCGACCAACCCGGCCAGAGCGGCTTCGCGGCCACAAACACATCTCTCGTGCCATCTTGCCAGTACCGCCGGAAGCAATCATGTTCTGCCTTGGTATATCACGATGTTTCTGTGATGGGGCGTTGATGCATCCCAGAGGCCCAAGGGACCTACGCATTGAAGAAGTTGAAAGAGTTCTTGATGTTCTTTATGAAGATATCGAAAAGTATGAGACCATTACTGGCACAGACCGCCTAATAGACAACAAGTTACATACTGGCAAAATCAGGTGCTCGGCTAAGATATCTATGTCCTTGAGAGCATGGTATGGGGTATTTTTGAAAAGCTAGGCGCAGTAGGTTCGAGGAGAAAAAGGGCTACGCCACAAACGACAAATGGTAAGCCACGGAGTATCTGGATAAATGTCGGAGATTGGGCACATATACCCCCTTTTCTAGCCCATTTATCTCTCTTTCATAATCTCTTGGACACCCAACTCATATAGGCTTATTATTCAGCTGTTTAGGAGTAAAGAGCGAGAAACAATGAGCACATGTTCTCCAGCAATGCCTACATGTATATATATTTCAATTCGCTTATTTACATATATCAAGTCACGACAATTAAACTGCTATGACGTTTTGCTATTCACTCATTTGTATTACAATGCAAGGCATACGTCTGTGCCATCTATCCTATCTATTAATGCCCACCAGGTTCGAATCAACATGGTCGCATGACTCCCTATACTCCATTGACCTGATGCTCATTCAGAATGCTTGCTTGCTATGTCCAATTGCTGAAACTTTATTGAAAACGCCGCCCCTAAACAAGGAGTCAATGCTCAATCATGATATTCATTTTCGCCATCGTTTCCAGAACTTCCATGCTGGTGATCTGCCGCCGGAGCTAGATTCCCGCTTAGTGACCTGGTCTCGGCCTTGTATCCTCCAGAAAAACACCGGAATTCCGGATAAGACGAACGTAACGACTATAAGGGTCTTCAAAGGTTGGGCGAAAACCGCGCGGCTGAGGAGAAACAAGCTCACACAGCAAAAGATAATCGGTGTTGTGATCCAGGTCTTGTATGGCCTTTCGAGGTGTGGTTCCTTTACTCGTAGGATAATAAGCCCGAGGACTGTGAGGAAATAAAAGGAATATCCTGCCACGCCGTAAAACGTAACGAGTTCTCCAAACTCGCCGACAATCACATAAATAGCCGTTAAAACACCGTTCAATGTTAATGCATATATCGGTGTGAAAAAGAGCCCGGTTTCTTCATCGCCGATCACGTTGTGTAATCGCTTAGAGAACCAATTCCTGGTCCTCAGGGATGTCATTCCGGATTCGCGGGATCTGATGCCCACGCGGCTGATAACGGCTGGGATATAACCCTCCTTAGCAGCAGCATATACAAGTCGGCTACTCGTAAACGTAGAAGAGTTAAGAGCACCAAAGCAAGAGGCGCTGACGATAAGGGCAAAGATAAGCGCGCCAATGGGGCCAAATACCTTGCTACCGAACAATACAGCGACTGTATTGGTGGAGTTGAGAGCCTCTAGAGGCAAAACAAGGAAGTATGAGAAGTTGGCGAGGAGATAACAAATAATTACAAGAGGCATCGCGGTGTGTATTACACGCGGGAGGTCCCTTGAAGGGTTTCGAAACTCGCCCACCACATAGTTTGTCTGGCATTGGTTGCTAGTTAGCGTCGATGAATTGCTAGACACGCGAAGAAGACATCAAGCGGCACAACTCACATTATCCCAGCCATCATAAGCCCAAAGTCCGGCATACAAGGCAACAGCCCAATGACTTCCATCCGTGCTCGTGCCGTCAAACCAGGCATGGTTCTTCCAGTCTGTATTAGCCGTACCAGAATAGGTGTATCCGGTGAGGGCTACCACAATTCCACAAATGGTAACGCCAATCAAAGCGATGAACTTCAAGAACATGAGCATATCATTCACTCGGGTTCCAAGCTTCGTCGATACGCAGTTCAAAAAGGTTACCGCGAAGAGTCCGACCAAACCGACGCCCTTGTTAATCCACGGATTCACCGTTTCCGCCTCGGCCCCGATGAAGGCGCGCACTAGGTATTCGCCCATGATGATCGCAATGATAGCAGCGCTACCAGGCTTAAGCACAAGGACCGCTACCCATGTAAAGAGAAAACCAGCCAGCTCGCCCATGATCTTGGATAAATAAGCTTGTGCGCCTCCGTTGAGAGGGATAGCACCGCCGAGTTCCGCATAACTTGCTGCGCCCGTCCACGCGAGGACACCGGATATAGCCCATACAATGAGAGATGCGCCAGGTGACCCGACATTTACATTGACTTGGCTAGGAGATGAAAATATCCCCGAACCGATTATCAGCCCGACTATTAGACCCAGTCCATTCAGGTATGTTAAAGTCTTGTGCTTTTCTAGTGAAGGGCCACCTAATCCGCCGTGACGTTGTGCGGCCGATGTGGGCGCGCCGAGCGGAGCATATCCCGGGGCGGTGGATGAGGAGAGTGGGAAGAGATTCGCGGCATAATCGAAGTTGGAATTAACAGAGTATGTCCTCCCATGACCTGACCCAAAATCAGGACGGCTTGCGGGGTTATTAGAATCTAATGGGTCATCTTGTTCGAGGGATAGTTTTCGCGAAGAGGATATCGATGGTCTTGAATCTGTTTCCGAGTATGTATCGGGGCCATGACTGGAGGATGCTAACGAGGCGAGTTCGAGGGAATCTCGAGCGCCGGGGTGGAGGGCGGACGAGTATTGAGCTGGCATCGCAGCTAGCTAAGGCTGTATCGGGATAGGGATACGATAGTAACCTCAGCTAGTCTCTACGTTCTTGGCGGATTGGGAGAAAACCATGTTCGGGTTACGAAGGGCCGTGGAAATGAGACAAATTCGTGGCGTCGAGAAGAGAGCTTGTGATGTCAGAACCCCAAGAGCCAAGAATAAGCGCGCTTCCTTCTCCAAGCAATGTATTTCTAAGGTTAGGACAATTAATATCAAGTACCGGGAAGTCGATGCCGATATTGAAACAATACGCGTTTAATCGAGAAAAGTCGGAGCCAGAACAATTGAAGTCAATAAGTATTTCTGGAAGAGGAAATTATTAAGATTGATCAGAATGCGGAAGATGGAACAACAAGATAGCGATGCTTGTTTCTGATCATCCAAGTCCTCCCCACAACTCCTTCCCCTTACTAACGTTGCTAACATCCAATCAGGTTAAGCAAACGCTTGTAAAGTGGCCCGTGCGCTTTACCTTTGTCGGTCAAGTACCGTGGTTACTAATCCCAAAGGAGTTCACCTTACCCACTGCTGACGACCCTGAATTCCTTCACGACTCCCCCTCTCTGAATCCCTCTTATACTCATGTTCGGTTCGCAGGACACGATTAATTATGCGTGTTCCACTAGTTAACTTTAAAGGTTATTATCATCACGATGCTCGCCTCCGCTCGAAAAAGGTATTCTGTACGATACAGTTTGGCTCACGTACCACGTCAGGGGTAATTACGTAATTACGTCAGTGCAATCTACTATGCTAGGCTTAGGGACGATGAGCCTTATTTAACCTTGGGATAATTCCTCACTTTGCCGACGTTCAGATGTCTCACTCCATCTTCGTCGGCGATTTTATAGCTCGACGAATAAGCAAAACAACATGCCTATCCCCGCTAGCAATGCTTAGGAGATACTTTTACTAATTGCACTCAACAGGACAAGTGGTTAACCATATAAAGTGAATTCCAATGTCTAGAACAACTTACTATCTTGAACCCTTACGAAGCTTCACGGTTGATTGATCATGCTATAATGTCTTCCGATCAATACATACCACAGGGTTTCTCAAGTGGGCCACCTCTATCAAAGTTCTGGCCTACATACATGTATATTAGGTAATCACGTACGACCGACAGCCACGTCATCACGATGAATACCCTGATCCTGATCATCTAGTTCGTATATTATAAATCTATTGCCTGAGTATATCTAATTTATATCATACTCTAACGATACTTGACTTATCTCCGGTTCGCCGCGTCTTTATCTATGATTCCTGGGTTACAACAAGACTATACGTACGATAGTAACCATCTAAGAGCGGTCGTGCCCTGAAGTCTCCGTTTACGCCAGCTCGCACTCGATCAGACTTTCGACACCATTCGCGTAGGTCCACTGCAGCGACTCAAATTAGCAATATGCTCACCGGTGCGGCATCAAATATGTCTTGGGAGCTACTCACGATATTAGAAATCTTCAAGCCGGCATCACCCAGCAGCTTGCGCCAATCCTGCTCCGTCCGCTCCTTGGAAGCCAGATACGTCATCATCAGGATATCCAGACCCGTGGCCTCCCACTGCGCGTTGCGCGGGGGGATGACGTTCTCGTTGATGAGCAGCTTGCTGTGCCCCGGCTTCATGGCCTCCTTGACGCGCGCCAGGATCTTGAGGCACTCTGCGTCGGGCCAGTCGTGCAGGACGGAGTGCATGTAGTACGCACGGCTACCTGAGTTTGGGGACGGGGGCGTGTCAGTGGTCACCGTTAACTACCTAACATAAGGGGGGTGCTAGGAACTTACCCTTGATGGGTTGCTCGGTCAAGAAGTTGTACTCCATGCGCTCGATTCTCGGGTCCAGCTTCTCGATCTTCGAAAGGACGGGGCCGAGATCTTGTAGGATGAGGCGGCCGGGTGCGGAGGGGTACTTGTCTAAGAACTCCTGGATGTCATGGCCGATGGAGCCGCCAATATCGACCAGGAATGGTGCTTCTTTGCTGGTGTCGGCCCCGTTGATGAGCCTCTCCTGAACCGGGAAGAACCCAGGGTCCATCCAGCTTGCTCGTCCTTGAGAATATCCACCCATGTGAAGATTGAAGAGATCGCCGTAGGGTTGGTTGGCCTGGAGGTGCTCGAACATGTTCTTATCCGTGTTGTACGCATATTGGAGCGGTCCATTCGACATTTCGTTGGGTGTCTGGTAGTTTGTCTTCTTCATGAATTCGTGGAACTTGTTATTCGCACTGAGCAAGCCGCCGCACCTAGTATAATGTTAGTAAATACCCAGATATTGGTTATGTTGGTTGGGAATACTCACAAGACTGGGTAGCCGGCACTGATGATTGGAATACATAAGGATTTCGAGAAATTCGTGGGCTTGTACTCGTCGACACCCGTTTCTTCAACGTAACCCATCGCACCTAGGTGGCGGAGGAGTCGGGCTACACAATCAGCAAGGACTCCAGGCAATTGGACTCCTAGTACATACCAATGAGGTTGGGATCGGCTCCGACACGCTTGGCAATGTCTTCTGTTTTCTTGGGCTTTCCGTCGTCCTCAGCTAAAACATCGAATACCCCTAATTCGATGAGAGTCGTGATAGCAGACATTGCAGCTGGCTATGAACTATAAGCTTCCTTCTTACGTCACGAATTCCACAGAACATCATACCTGCGCCCAGCAATGCTTGATCATCGTCTCTCGTGGGTGTTCCAACGCCCTCACCAGCTTCCTGGCTGTCTCAGCAAGCTCAAGTCTGGTGGCATTATCTGTTGGTGTTATGATGCTGGCCAGCTTGTTGATCTTCTGGACGTGATCACCGACGCTGTCATAATCACATGGCTTCAGAGCTATGCTCGGATCGGTAACCGGTCCCTTTGGACGAGAAGTGCCGTTTGTAGACATGTTCGGCTTCTGTTAATATAGGATAAGGGGTAGTATAGAGAGAGCAATGGAGGTTGAAAGGTGAGTTGACGAGATAGTGCTTGTGAAAAAGAAGTTCAGCAAGGAGCGAGCAAGCTTGATATTGAAGAGCCAAGACACGGAGAGCTAGCCATTTCCAGCCTCATATCTTAGATTAGGTACATCTGTTATATTGGCATAGATGTCGGCGTGTCCTGATGTGGAGAGCCGTCCGAGAGCGAGACGTATAACGAATTGTCGGTGTCCCTTGATCTTCTCAATAACCCCACGGTTTGGTAGGAGATCCTATCACCTAGACGCGCTTAACTAACACCATATTGGGAATAGACACTATAACTCGATAGTCTACTAAGCTTAGTGGTATGAACCACGTTAGTATGAAGTAGCGGTATCATGTTCAAGTATGAGGTAGCATTGCAGGGTCGGCTTAAGTATCGGTATCTGAGGACGACTGATTGTCTGGCCACGGGGAAAAGAGTGAGAGTTATGTAGGTCCAGAGGACCGCACGGATAATAGGTTCGGCCCGTTGGCAACAAGTAAGATAGTCGTTGTTGGTGTGAGGTTCTCCTTGGCACTTGTAAGCTGTTGGTGCAACTTGAGACCCACGGCTCAAGACTATTGGCTATGATCTTCTATGCAGAATTTCTATCGCTCATAATGTTACATTATTCACCTGAGTTGCTTATCAACAACGTAGGTTGGTGTCACGTATATGAACAAGGAGTAGGAGAAGCAGTCGTGTATACTCTTAGCTTTCATAATTCAATGATCGTCTCCACTAATGGATAGCATAAAACATCACGAAAGCCACCAGTCCTCACAGTGCGTGTTCTCATCAAGTTTTTTTTTTCTCCGATGCACGAATGAGGCACATTCGACCCTGAACATGAGACGTATCCACGTACGACCCATTTGAAATGAACCTGGTCTATAGTGGAACCTCGCTATAACGATATAAACCCTCGGTGTGCCCTTAAACAGAGGCTAGTATACTAGGTACCGCAAGTTATACACTAGCCAAGTTTTTGTAATGTACGCCGGCAACTAGGAGGGATAGCTTTAACAAGGCGAGGCATTAGAGACTCAATATTTAATTTCCACCAAGGTGACCGTTTTTTTCGATTACAAGCCTAGAATCTCGTTATGCCTTCGGGAGAAGGGCACGCCGTTCTAGCGTACACGCTATCCCCTTCGACATCTTCTGTTGATGGCAGCTTGTTTTCTTTTATACGTTTGTGAGGCTGACGAGGCACATGACTAGCGTCGGAACTAATTTCGTCTGCTCTTGGAAAACTACATCCGTTGAATCCTGTGAGTGGTTCGATGCCCATATAGTGCCATACACATAGGGGACGCCGATGCGGAGAATCCCATGTACCTTGAAGAATAGAAGCGTATGTCTATGCAGTGGTCCAGGAACAAGTTATTCGCCTGCGTTGGGGGCCCAAGCCATTGATCTTCCCTGTAAGTTGTAGTCTGGAAAATTCTGTATGAGCGATTCTCGCCCCCCTTGACTGACAATGAAATGATAAATTCGCAATCTTCTATGCTCCTTGCCGCATTTCCCCGGTGGCTAGTAAGTGATGGTCAGGTAATCTGTGTGGTGTTTTAGTTGCCTTGAAAGATGAGTATCGTTAGGCATCTATGTGTCGATCAGGACGCCCAAGGACACTAAGTGTAGATACAATCCTATGTTGCTTGGTAGATAAACTGTTTAGGGGAAAAAATCCTAGTTTGCTCACAGACATCAGGGGTTCTCTGAGTGGCGAGATATTCTATGGTTTATGTGTGAAATCCGAGTCCCTGTTACTGGATCTTTAGTTCATCCAACATATGACATAGGCTTCCGGTATTACTCGAACATTAGGTATGTAAAGCCTTGGGGTTCTCCACTCTAACCTAGTCGCCGGAGTACCCTCAGACTCTCTCCTTGAACCATATTTGGACATAACAAGCATTAACTTGCGAGGGTCTGCCGAATAAGAGTAAAAGTCTTCTGCTCCTGGGGAGCATAAGGCGGTATAAGTAAAAAACGAGCTCCGCTTCTCGCTCCTCGCTTCTGACGTGCATTCAAGTCAAGCACCGCCGATTCACTTCTTGACGCTCTTTCTTTGGTTGGATTTAACATGAGTACATCGGCAACATTAGCGCCCGAGGTCGCGGCGCAGGACAAAGGTCCTTCGATCGTAGCCGTCAACTGCGTTGTAACGAGTCTTACCACAATCTTCGTTTTCGCCAGGTTGTACGTCCGCGGCGTCTTACAAAGGAAGCTTCAGCTGGATGATGGCTTAATTGTGGTCTCACTAGTGAGTAGAGCTGCAAAATAAGATACAAGCAGGTCTAGCTGACTATGATTCTACCTAGATTTGTGGATGGCTCACCGTCGCTTTCTCCGTAGCCTCCGTGGCATCCGGGAATGGCAAACATATTGACGTCCTTCTACCCAATCAGATCTCCGGTGCCGTGCTTTGGACAATGGTGGGCTTCGTCCCGGGAGTTTTGTCATTCAGTATCCCTAAGCTTGCGGCCATTTACCTTCTGACACGACTCTTGGAACCTGGCAAACGGCATCGGATTTTTCTGTGGACGATGGGCATACTATGTGTACTGATCCTCATCGGCTGCATTGCAATTCTTTTTGGGCAGTGTACTCCGTCCAGAGCCCAGTGGGATTTAACCATCACCGAGAAGACTTGTATAAATCCCTACATTCTGGTCAACTATTCCATCTTTGCTGGCGGTACGTAGACCAACTCGAATTTCGCTTTTCGAATTATGCAGCGCTAACGATTTGATAGCCTTCTCCGGCTTTGTCGACCTGTACTTGGCTGCGTACCCAGCAATGGTTTTGTTCCAATTGCAACTGAACAAGAAGAAGAAGCTTGCCCTAAGCGCTGCTCTTGGACTCGGCTCTGTGTATGCCTCCTTCGATTTCCCACAGGATCAACTTCAGAATAGCATAGGCTGACGGATTCTAGTGCTTGCGTTGTTGCTATCTACAAGACGACCCGTATTCCTGGACTGGCCAGTAAAGACTTCACCTGTAAGTTATCCTTGTCGTTTTTGTTGATCAAGTTGCTAATACTCTTTCCAGTTGACACATCCGACTTGACAATTTGGACTTGGTAAGTGGTTCTGTTTATGGCGTATTCCAGTACGTCTTCCTAACATCATCTAGCGTCGAGGGTAGTTCCGTCATAATCGCAACTTGCATCCCGGTTCTCCGGCCCTTGGTTGAATTAATCTTCGGACGACGTGCTATGGGCAGCTCCGGGGACCGAAACGGCTATAAAAACTATGGGACATCACGCAGTAACACAAGGGACGAACTGGAAATGAATTCGAGGCGACGCAAGGTTAAAGGCCCCTACGACCTGGAAACGAACATCGATGTCGCCGCCAAAGATGGTAGCCAAGAAGAAATTTTACCGAGGGACCCGACGAAACCGCCCTCACCGAATACACGCGCAGAAGGGATCGTACGGACCCAATCGGTGACTATCCTATACGACGACGACAAAGAAAGCGACGGTCCGATAAAAAAGTACGAGAATTGGAATAATAGATAACTGGCGCTCGGTTTGCGCTTATCTCTACATGTTGATGATGGCTTCGCCGCATCACGGTCACGCTAACGGCTATGCCTAAAATGTGCTTTTAATTTCCATACCATTCGCAAGCATTGTATGTTAGGTGTTTAGGAAACATATGTCTAAAAAGGAGTTGAGAAACATGATAAAGCAACAGTAACTATGTATTATTACTACAGCAATAATCTATCATATGCAGGCCCATACACGGGGCATCTTCTTGCAGGTAGTACACATTATACCTTGGCCACCGTTCCGTAGTGACATTTTTCCGGTCTGTCTTCTATCTTCTCTTATGATAACTTTCGATCACTAGGCTTTTCTCGAACTCCCCAAACATATTTGAGGCCCATCTGTAACTTGAGCCACACAAATCCAAGGTGATGACAGTGTTTATTTACTGTAACAGAAGTTGTCTGAGGTTCAAATGTTGCTTACGTACAAAGTTTGTGTAACTGAGTTCGAACCTCCTCCTGGTTTTCTAGGGTAGGAGGTAGGTACATACCTCAGCCACATTACTAGAGTTACGGAAAGTCAGTCTAAACTTAAAAATTTAACCATAAATCTAGTAGGTAATTGCAATGAATACGGACGTTTCTATCCGCTTGACTACCGAATACCTAGGTAAATCTAGGCTCCTTGCAATTTGGTATAGTGCGTCTAGTCTGATGTATCCTTAGGAACTAAGAACAGGAACTAAGAACCGGAACTACGATTAGTCAGTCCGCTAGTGTGTTGCACAAGCTATCCAAAAGGACATGACAGCATGAATAATTCAGCTTTATGTGTATACCTGTGTATTAGCTGAGTTGTACACTATGGTACGCGTCCTTTGGCATGGGTCCTAGTTAACTCCACAATCTTGTATGTTCCTTATGTCCAGAAAGGGTAGCTGGCAGGTAATTTTCGTAGACAATACATTGTACCTACATAGAGGCATGTACGTGACGATCCACTATGTACGGCGTTGGTTTTAAGGCCTGTGCGAGAAGTGGGGATCTTCTTAATCTTAAGATCAACAGTCGCAGAGTTGGCGTGTGGAACGTAATGGAGAACGACGGTGGAGACGGTGGGGTTATTATGCTTTACCATTCCGGACGGGGTGTAGTGGAAGACCTACCTAACCTTTGGCTCTTCGGGGAGACAGTATAGCGTACGAGCTAGCAGCCTACCTGAGGAGGAAATCCATAATAGGGAAAATAAATGCTAATTCCGTTGAATCTGGCCCGGAACGGGATCCCCACGTCTTTAGGGTCATAAGAGTTTCGAAATGCCAGAAGGACTTTCAATCTTTAGCTTGGGTATCATTGGGTGGGTAGACCCGGGTGGATTCATTACGTCTCAGCATCTTCAACGATTCGAATGGTACACATATTAACTGCATTTCCTGTTCGCCGATAATGTTCGCCGATATGCAGGCGTCGACCCGATTCGTCATCTATTTCGCCATTGATCCGAATAAACATACCCCCTTACGACCCCTGAGTTTTCTCGCCTTTGTCAGGCTCTGATAGGTCCCAAGCGAGGTCGTGCTGATATCACTTGCAGATGTTGGCTTGTGTTACCATGGGGGTTCATCATCCATGTCGCCCATAAGTCTGGGTGATCAACCAATACGACGTACGCGTATATCATGGCTCAACGTCAGGTTCTGAGGTGAAATGGGGCTTCATGTGGGTCTAAATAACCTCTTTCATATTTGATACCCACCTCGCCCACTCAACCTGTCGAAGGGGAGCATTGGCCAAGGTAGAGTGGACATTTCGCGTTTCGATCAACCCATGGTGACAGATTTGATAGATTAGGTACCTCATCGGGAAGCGTTCGGTCTGGAGTTCTCTAGCCCCATCAGCCCACCAGCCCACCAGCCCACAGGGTTGATATCCACCTTTTGGATTCTTCAACTTGTCTCCACTAAATCAAGCCCGGGGTCCACAGTGGCTGGGTTCATAACCAAGTTTAGGTGGGCCCGGTAGTTATGTCTTCAAGAAGAACTATCTCACAAGTATTCTACTACCGGTATGTAGAAGAAGGATACGCCGGCGGAAACCGGAATTTTCTCTGGCTTGTTTCAGGAGACTTGGATTTCCGCTGATCCTTACAATATTCGGCTTTACCCTTGGAGATTTTGAAATGTCTCATAGACGCACTGAAAAAATTGATGGAATCTATTCCATCAGAATCGAAAGCTTTCATGCATGGCTGTACCCAGATTAGAAAGATCTCGGGAAATTTATCAATATCTTCTCGTCTACGAGATGTCCTCAAATGCTCCTAGCCCATCGTGGGCTTTCGTTAGATGTTTTTACCCAGTGGGCTGTTGTGTCAATGTACCCCTTGGATAGCAGCAGTACTTTCTTAAAATTGAAGCTCTTGCCACGTGCCCTGGAACAATCTACCAAGATATTTGGTGCCTGTGAGAAATAATATTCATCTCGCGGGGTATGGCCCTCCCCATGATCCAAGGGACGTCAAATGACCATCTCACAAATTCAATGGTATCATAATGTAAGATAATCTGGGGTAATCTTAAAGGCGTTGAAAACCATTGTTAGAATCGCTACATTACCCAAACATGAATCCTACGATTACATCTAGCGATCTAATCCACTTCTATTAGTTGCTTGGTTAAGTACCTAGTGCAATGACCTCCTTTACCTAGGTAGGTACTTCTCATAGCATGTCCTTCTTCTTAATAGCTTATAGGTAACCCTGTGTTATTCATCAGGCCAGGTATCGATACGCCGTATTCTAGATCATACACACCATAACTTAGGTAGAAATAGTCACATACATAGTCCTGAGGAGCAGAAGCACTCAGATAGGCAAGCATCATCATCTACCTGGAGCTTAATAAATACACCGCTATCTTTCATTTAAGTAGATCCCCGTTGTCAATGCCATCAACATGGCTAAATGGCGCCAGCACAGCGCCCGTTTTTCGGGGACCGACTCCGTAATACTACTATTTCGTAAAGAGATTAGTCGACGACAATGGAAGAAGTCAGGGGAAAACATAAGTTCCGAGATTCATCTTAGTTTTATTTCTAGCCCTCTAACGTCTAGCGTCTTAAATGATTTGATATCTTGTCCTGTCTTGGTATGACAGCAATGGCCCATTTATTCTAATGTCCCTGTGCATAGCCAAGTGACTCCTTCCTCGGCTTCCGGGATATTGTCAAATTAAACCATATATTCTAAGCCAAACTTCTCTAATAATACCCTTGAAGTGGTGGTTCGCCTGCAATACTTACCAGAAGACAGAAAAAAAAATAATGCCGAAGGGTAAATCACTCCAGTTAGGATTTGATACTGTTGAGTGTATTAACTAAGGGCAAAGGACCAAAACGATGTTATAAATTTATATGTGGGTAGGTAGGCACCCAAAGCCGTTATTCAGAATTTCGAGTTGCTTGGTGATTTTCCACAACCCCCCCTAGGAGTTAAATCGTACAGGGGTTGAGGCTCTCGGAATCAGCCGAATAGGGTCGTATCCTCCCAGTGGATCTGCGCCAAAGGAACTGAGTACGGGGAATAAGATAGGATGTGTATAGCGTAGAGTCGCTACCAAATAGGAGAAAAAGGCTTGCGTGTCACAAAAGATCCCAGTAGTGTATAATCAACGAGACAAGGAATGCGATAACAAAAGTAATGAAAATTGAATTGCCGGGAGAGACTTGTCGGTGAGGTTAATGTTTCATACACCTGGGCTGCGAGCTAATGGGTCAAGCTGGCGGTCCATTCTTGGAGGTAGATATCTTCGCTGTCTCTCATACCTGGAAAGTTGAAGCCCTTCGTCTCAAAAAAGCACAAGTCATCAAAGATGTAGAAGCATATACCTATATCAACTGCAAATGATAGGATGAAAGTAATGCCAGCTATCAGACAAGAGCTACTAATGGACCCGAAAGCAGAAGAAATCTGGGGCAACAATGTAGCACGGCATTTACGACCGCCACTATATGCTTTCTACGGTTAGTCATGTCAGAAGTCCAACTTGGATATGACTTAGAATAACTCATATCTAATAAAGGTCTTCCGTGCAAAGTGTCATATCGATGGACATAGCCAATGCGAACGGCCCATTTATAATGATCGTAGATGTCAATGCGCGAAGCACGACAGCGGCAGCTGATAGTATTTCCTTCAGACATATGGACAGCTCAGTCAACTCGGATAAAAGACCTACCCAGAGTTAAGAGAGCAATAAAGAATGTCCATATCTGCGAAAGCTAGTTTCCATCTTTGTAGAAAAATGCGACAATTGAACCTAGATATTATAATGGGAGAAGTGAATGATTGGGACCGGGATACCAAAGAACCCAGCTAAATAGAGCATGGGGAATCAAACTCTCAGTTTTCGCTGGCACTTTGTTTACGAAAGAACTTGACATAGCATTAAACAAAGGGAAAATTAGATATTATTGGTACTATCCGCCATGGATTTTGTGTCTACACATATTCAAGGGATGTCTTATTCCTGTTGCTAAATTAGTTTCGCAGACAGGCAACTACCATTAAATTCTATAATCCTATAATAGGCTATCGCTTCTGTTCGATTAATGATATCCTAATGTCGTACTTAAGGCCCATGATATGGTATGTCCTCTATCGATTGATTAAAGCGATGTTAAATACTGTGAGCAGTGCCTACAAAAGAGCATACTAACCTCCAATCTCTTGCTAGTTGACAAGGGAAAAGCTTGTACAATATTTCTAAGCAACTATCCATATCGAAATATGGTTATCGTCTGCCTTACTTAGGATATTCCTCCCGTAATCCACTTTCCAAAACTAAAACTCCTTCCTTTACCATCACCAATGCGTTCTTATTAGGTATTGTAGGCATTATGGGATACATAGGTAGGTATTTTTTTTTAAAGAAAAACTCATTAATTACGCAGAGTACATTAAAATGTCAATGAATAAGCGGATCGCTTATTACGTGCTAGGTAGGGCATCCGTAGCACCTCAAGCCAGGGTTAGGGTTAGGGTTAACCAGTTCTCCTCAATGGTTACACAAGCATGATCTTCTCCTGAAAATCGCCTTACTACTTCCATAGATTGCTATTTATAGTATCTACCCCATGACAATCATCAAAACTAGTCTTTGAACCAGGTAGGCACATATTATTGGTCGTCAAATAACATACCATTAGTCCATGTAGCATCAAACCCTAGGTGCTTGAGAACTGCGAATTCAGACTACAACAACGTCCTTTCTGCTTAGGGTCTGCGAGGAACGATGAATCACATTGCTCATCTCGTGGACTGGTATTTAATGGAGGTTAAATCTCATCGAGACGGTAAAAAAAAGTCTTCGAAGCAACCACAGTTCTATTGACCTAAAATCCACACCTACCAAGCTTTCAACAAGAGAGGTAAACAACGCCAGTATTTACTGTACAGAAAGGGGTAAATTTCTTTTCCCAGTTACACTTATTCAATGGATCAAGAGCCGGTCCAGGCACCGTATTCGGTGAACCTTAACCAGATCCTCGGCCGTGAAATCAACGCCGATGCGCTACCTCCCCATATTCAAGAGAAATTATCCCAGCTCAACACCATGCTAGAGAGAGTTCACGGGTTATTCGAAAAAGCTAAGGCTTGTGATTCTGTTGCAAGTGCCGGGTTAACCTACGACTATCTACACCTCTTTAAGGAGTTTCACGTCGTCCTCCGTGAGCTTGATATCGAGCTCATGTACCACGACGCCAATTTAAGACTCTCTCCAGATGCATTCACAGAACCTGCTCTCATAAAGAAATGGGCTAAGTCTATTTACATGTCACACAGGATAGTGCAGCGTACTGTGTCCCAGTTACGTCATGTTGCGAAAAGCATAGAAGCTTTCGACGACGAATTGCCTCATATGGACGCTTCCTCGTCCGGGCCAACAGCTGACAACCAGAGATCAGGCGGAGCTGACCGTCAGTTGAGAAGGAAGAAGATTCACAGAAATCGGGCCAGCGTAGATATTAAGTTATGGTCCAAGCTCATTCTCACTGCTACTAAACCTCTTAGCATTATCTATCATGAGATGAAACAGTTCTGTCCTCCTATGGATGAAACTGCTTTGGCTGGCTTAGCATTCGAAAATCTACAGATATCCGACAATAAGGAGTCCGAGATGCAGGTGGACAATCGCAGTAATTCATAGGCGGGTAGACTAGGGATCTAGGTACTTTTTACCTCGTGTCCGCCTTAGCTCTTAGAGAGTGGCAAGGAGCTTAGAGGGTATTAATTGCACTGCTGATTAATATATATCTTTTATCCCTACCACTTTCCCCTATTGATAAAAGTTTCAACGTGCTTTGTCCCAACGTCTCCCTGAAGCGTAACGAGAAGCCCTTTGTATCCCCAACCCTAAGAGGGTAGCTACCTAATATGTAACTACGTGGTGCCTACGTACTAGGTATGCTACCCCTTTTGAGAAATAAGCGCGGTGTCTCTTTTGCGTTGAGTGAAGAAAACACAATAATGCCCCCTTTAACCGAGCCGGTTTCTCTCACACCCTTTTGTGTTAGAGGTAGCAATTGAGCGTTGAGACTCAGCCGACTATGAAGTCAGGGGTGCTTGAGGACCTCGATCCTTTTCGGTTGCTGACTAAGCTCCGGCAACTACGAAATATTCAAATGCTTTGATTCTTTGACGACCAAGGAAGTGGTTGATAATAGTAACAATAAGGAGGTAAATATTCTTTCATCTCAAGGCATCTCCGACATTACTAGCCTCACATGATTCTTTTATCTTGTTAATTTCGAGCAGCAGGCCAGTTGCTAGTTGATTACATCATCATGATTATGTCAGCGGTCCTAATCTCCCCTCTTGCACTAACCCAAAGGTTACCGTACTATATATTCGGTACTACATGGTATTTGCCCCTATTCTATTTCAATAATCTCTTCTATGGCTTTTTCAAACAAATCGGCATGATTCCTATCTGGAGAAGCTCTGGTCTTCCTTGCATTACCCGTCTCTGCTCCTATCCGTCCCTTTTTAGGTAATCTTGTATCAATGTGGAATAGACCTAGACGTGTGAATCTCGGACGAGAATGAGTCGCACTGAGAGGAATTGCGCGGAGAATCAGCCCGACCGGCCCACGTCTCTTTAAACCAGCGCAGTTACCAATCTCAAGTAATGAGACCTCGATCGACCTTGACGGCTTGGAACCCTCTTCGAACTCGTTCGTGTCTGGGAACATAGTGATGGAGTTCATTGTGGGCGCCTCGTATGAGTCATTAACCTTGGGGATTCCTCTTGTGTGTAGTTTCAATGAGTCCCCTGTCGCATTCCTATGCCAGGTGGCTTCTCTTAACCGACCCTTTAGCGTTAAAATGCCGTACTGGACAGAACCGTATTTTGCATGTGCGTTGACTAGCTTAATATCAACGTCAAGGAGAACCGCGCGACAATCTCGGTCGCAGGATCGGGCAAGTATGAAGTTAACGGGCCCGTTTATCCCGGTCCAGGACCACGAAGGACCTTGATAATTAATTGGACGCGGAAACCGCTCATTCTCGTCCGAGGTAACTTGCCAGCATAGAAAACTTGGTAGAGTTGATTTCCACAAACCTGCAAGATACTCGTCTTTCATATGTGAGCCAAATACCTGGGCGATTCCCGAAATCGCGAGGCTGCGATCAGTCAGGACGGAAAGCTTGCGCGGAGTGTAATGGTCAACGATAGTATCCCATCTCGACCTTATCCAATCGGAAATCCACTCTGCGCTTGAGCCCCTCGAGGTCATGTCTTCGATATCCTGCTGAAGCTCGCGATAGATAAACATTACGTGAGTGGGAATATGGACGGAGTTTTCGCGTTTCCAGCCATCGCAATAGCCATCCTGAGTTCCGGAACTCGCACACGTCCATCGCATTTGGGTCCTGCCGAATTCTAGATACCTGTTAGAGAGATAACGCTCCTGCAGCGTCCATGCACGGAAGTGGATGGGGTCAGGTTCTTTGCTATCCTCAATGTATGTGATATATGCTGACCCTAGAGTGCCGTCTTGATCTGGACAACGAAATGGAAGCCTCACAGCAAACCGCGTAGTTCTCGTTAAGTCGATCTCATCTAGAAACCTCCTAGTCGCACGATCGGACCGCGCGGCAACAACTGTGACGGATGCTTGATTGTAGATCCGAGGCATTTCAGCGATCTGTTCGATCTTAT
The DNA here is from genome assembly GCA_022432515.1 of Hypoxylon sp. NC0597. NCBI lineage: Eukaryota > Fungi > Ascomycota > Sordariomycetes > Xylariales > Hypoxylaceae > Hypoxylon > Hypoxylon sp. NC0597. The sequence goes on from JAJKLA010000036.1 coordinate 25,010, forward strand.
CACCTTCGTCATCTTGTATGATGCATAGAGCGTCAACCCAGAGATATCTCAGGCCGAGTCTTGAAGTTACCTTAATCGCGTCCTGTACGGATCTAGCGAGTTCCTCGTATGGGAGGCGTAAGCTACCCGACACCAAGGACTTTAACCGTGATTTGGTGGTTTTGAAAGGCTGATCGCCTCCCCAGCAATAGCTCAGCGCTGCAAAAGGTTCCACCTTATCATAGGTGTATTCGATAAACACTTCGAATTGACCCGAAGCATCGGCCTCACAGACACGAAGAATACGCCTAGGCATGGAGGTCTGCTCTGCTCGGCAGTTAGGATGCGAATGTAGGCATTCCTCTAGCCAATGTCGCGCCAGTGCTAGATTCTCCGGGGAGCCTGGCCGGCAATTGATAGGGCGAGTCAAAATGAACTGGTTTGCCGGATCATCTAACGGCTTTTAGTCAGCTTGGAGAATTAAAGGATGGACTACATAGATCTGCCATCTTCAAAAGCTCCCTCTAGGATATCACAAACCCTTTGTCGTGAAGACATCTGAGACGCCTCCGCATCTGATCCGGCACTTGCCCAGCTTGGGGTCGGCCGGCGCATCACGCTCCCATAAGCCAATAAAGAGCAATTCATCGAACGGATAGCGCTCAATTAGGGACATGCTATAGCTTTCGGCGCAGACAGTTACACGATCAGTTGAGGCTTTCGTAAGCAACTTGTATCTGTCGCTGTATAGATCCTCCCAGCCGCGATCAAGCCATACGCATAGGTGACAGCGATTGGAAGCTCCTTCGAGTACGTCCTTCAATGTCACGTCGAAGAGAAATATCCCCTTTGTGGCTTCTTCTTCTTGGTCATTGCTTATGTCATCAAGGGGCGGCTTTTTATCGAGGTCTATCACAAACTTCTGGCAGAATTGGCATGAATGGTAATACGTGGGGTCGAACATTTCGGTAGTGAGTATCGTGATATTTTAATATAGCAAGGAAGCAAATGGTATTCTTAAGAGATATGAAATTACTCAGGTAGGTAGATAGGTATGTTTTGAAGACGAGTGAGGCGAGGCCTCATGGAAACAGTCTCTTCTGTTGCCTTGAGGGGGCTGTGTGAAGGCAATGTGGCACCCCCTGAATGCTTGAATAATGCTTGAATAGCTCCTTAGGTCTTATTAGGTAGGGATACTAGAGCTTTTCAAATTCATCACAAGATAAATTTTGATAATATATTGTACTTATTCGGAGCCTGATCTGGTTCGAAATAAGGTAGAAAACCCCGAATAAGGTAGACATCTACATTCATGTATGCAGTAGGAACTTCGGTTACCAACATAAATGAAAATACCTATCCGCATAGATAAATTTCTATGCAAATAAATGCAATGATCGTTATACCACAATTGTCACCCCACTTCACTTCCGAACTATCGATAAAGTTGCTTACATAATAACGACCAGAATGTTTTTTAATATTTTCTAAAAAGATAGCGAGTTTACGAAAGCAACATGTTGAACTTGTAGAGCTTGATGCGTCTGGTCCGGGAGCTCATAGGGTAGCGACCATGCTAGGTCTCCAATGTATTCAGTCTCAAGAAAGATCGTAGGTCGATCGAGACCGCAATTGAAACTTGTAACTTTATGGTCTACGAGTTCTCGATGCTCGATTATCCAGCGACCGTATGCTACAACACGGACAGCACCGCTCGACTTGACTTCCTTGGACAGAAAATGGCGTCGAACTGCGATGCGAAGCGACCGCTTGGGAGAGGGCACACATATTCGTAGCCAGACGGACAATGGCACTGCTCTCAAGCAAGATCATGTCCGATCCGTCGACGACCGGCTGTACATCCTCTCCATGTTCCCGTACCCGTCTGGCAATCTCCACCTCGGACATCTTCGAGTATATACCATAGCCGACGTAATAGCTCGCTTCCACAGGCTACAGGGTCGTGGTGTGTTGCTACCAATGGGCTGGGATGCGTTTGGGCTGCCCGCTGAGAATGCGGCAATCGAACGTGGTATTGATCCGGCGGTCTGGACCAGGGATAACATTGCTCGCATGAAGGAGCAGCTCGAATCGATGAACGGGAGTTTCGATTGGTCAAGGGTTTGTTTGGATATACCACTACAATAATAGAATACCAATGTTAATCGCCTCGTAGGAATTCGCAACATGCGATCCAGAGTTCTACAAGCACACCCAGAAGATATTCCTCCTTCTCTATAAACATGGTCTCGTAAGCCAAAGAAAGGCGACTGTAAACTGGGACCCTGTCGACAACACAGTGTTGGCGAATGAACAGGTTGACTCAGATGGCCGGTCGTGGAGATCAGGTGCGAAGATCGTACAGCGCGAGCTCGAGCAGTGGTTCTTCCACATTACCAAGTTCAAGGAATCGCTGTTACGAGATCTCGAGAGACTAGGCCAGGACGACGCTTGGCCCGAGAGAGTCTTGGCTTTGCAGAAGAACTGGCTTGGACGCACTGACGGCGCCTACTATGAATTCCCTGTGCACAGCGAAGATAAGACAATCGAGTCACATAAGCTAAAGATATACACCACGAGGCCGGAAACTATATATGCGGCTCAATTCGTCGCCCTTTCGCCTCATTCACCCTTAGTGCAACAATTGGCGCAAAAAGACGCGAGACTTCGCGACTTTGTGGAGCGCGTGAAGGATCTCCCCCCTGATAGCACAGAAGGTTATCTAATACCTCAGCTAGCGGCGACTAATTCCCTATCATTCGTAGAGGACGCTTCAGAATCCAAGCTTGGCCTTCTTCCGGTGTATGTTGCCCCCTACGTCAGAGGAGATTACGAGACGGGAGCTATCATGGGAGTCCCAGCCCACGACTCAAGGGACTTTGCATTTTGGCAGAGACACTGTCCTGAGATACCTCTCAAATACGTTGTTTCACCTATATCGGACGGGTCTACTATTGGCATGAATGGCCCTTATTTAGGGGAGGGATATCTAACCTCTATCGCCGGTCCTCTTCACACAATGCCCTCTAATGCTGCAGCGAAGCGTGTCGTTTCCCAGATTAAGGATGCTTCTAATCTCGCAGAAAGCAACACCAAATGGAAAATTAGAGATTGGCTGATTAGTAGACAAAGGTATTGGGGAACGCCGATTCCAATCATCCATTGCCACACGTGCGGACCCCAACCTGTTCCAGATGATCAACTTCCTGTCAGGCTCCCCAATGTTGACGCTCATTGGGAGAATGGTAGGGTCGGTAATCCACTGGAGTCCGCGACAGACTGGGTCAACACCTCTTGTCCAAAATGCCACGGCCCTGCTAAAAGGGACACCGACACTATGGACACTTTTGTGGATTCTAGCTGGTATTACATGAGATTCCCAGATCCTCATAACTCGGAAGCACCCATTTCCGAAGCTGCAGCAAAAACCTATCTGCCAGTTGACATTTATGTTGGCGGGGTTGAACATGCTATTCTTCATCTCCTCTACGCCAGATTTATATATAAAGCGGTCATGGGAATTCTCTATCCCGAAATAGGTGTTACTAGTAAAGAGGGCGAATCCTTATCTTCGCCGCTCGACTTCTCAGGGGAACCTTTTAAGCGCCTTATTACGCAAGGCATGGTGCATGGAAAGACGTATACGGACCCTGATAGCGGCCGCTTCTTGAAGCCAGACGAAGTAGATCTATCTAATCCGTCTAAGCCGAAAGTTGTGGCGTCTGGGAAGACTGCAACAGTCACGTTCGAGAAGATGTCAAAGTCCAAACATAACGGGGTAGATCCAACTACCTTCATTGCGAAATACGGATCCGACGCCACGAGAGCTCACATCCTATTCCAGGCACCTGTTAGTGAGGTTTTGAATTGGGATGAGCATAAGATCTCTGGCATCACGCGCTGGTTGCGTCGTGTGTACGCTTTTGTCCAGAAAATCCAGATGCCGCAAAACGAATCGGGGGCAGAGTTTGACGGGAAGGCCTACTTCAACAGACTTGTAGAAAGGCGACAGAAAATGGATAAAAAATCAGCTGCGCGATGGGATGCGGATGTAGAGGTGTGGCGCGCGACACAGAACACTATCATCTCGGTCACCAACGCGCTCGATAAAGTCTACCCATTGAACACTGCAGTCTCCAGCTTGATGAGTCTAACGAACAAACTTATCGAGCAGGAGGATGCCCTGGATGTGGTCAAGTACGAAGCTACACTACGCCTCATCCAGATGATGGCCCCTATCACGCCAGCATTCGCCGAGGAGTGCTGGAGCATCCTCAAACCTGGCAGCGGCAGCATATTCACTCAAGGACAGCATTCTTGGCCTGTTCCGGACGGATCCTTGCAATACTTGGGAAGCAGCCGGATTGAATGCGCGGTCAAAGTAAACGGGTCGCTGCGGTGCGTTGTAGAAATCCCGACTAAGCCAGATGGTATGGAGGATGGCAGCCCCGAATTCGTAAAATGGATTACGGAAGAAATCCTGAAGTCTGAAGAGGCGCAGACCATGCTCACGGGGAAACCCGATATTCGGAAGGCAATAAAAGCCTTCGCTGTAAAGGGAGGCCAGCTTGTTAATTACGTAGTTCCGAAGAATGAGTAGAAGGGTTACATAAAAGGGGGCGCATCCAGATACCCAGCTCAGTGCTTACATAATTAGATGTGTAATAAATATGGATTATGTAATTGTATAAAATCCATTTATCCATGTATCGCTTTATTCATATGGAGTGAATATTATTGCTAAAAGGGGTCCTTAAAAACACGCGCCTGGTCGTTCTTCACACTCAACCGCCTGCAGTCTCAACTAAAAACAATACACATTTGCCATTAGTCTTTCTTCTACTTATCACAGGCGAATGCCACGCCTGCCGCCGTCCATAATCCGGCGCGCGCATAGCATATCGCCGCACCTCGCCGCGCTACTCCCAGTCTGCAGGGACGCAGGCTCGGCGCGCAACGAGCTGCGATGGATTCGTGAGCATGTGGCTGAAGTACTGTCCCCCCGCTCCCACGGCGCCACCAACAGCAGGCCCCTTAGACATCTGAAAGAAAATGCGTTGCTGAGAAGGCTCTGCCGTCGCAGAGGTAGCGGCGTCCCACTCCAGTATATTTTGGGGACACAGCCATTTGGCGATTTGGAAGTCAAGTGTCGCAAGGGGGTTTTGATACCGAGGCCCGAGACGGAGGCTTGGGTTACGCGGCTTGCTGAGGTCGTGCGCAGAGATGGAGACGGCGGTCGCTGTAGCACGTGTCTGAATATCTGGGATCTGTGCACCGGCTCCGGGTGCATTGCGCTGCTGTTGTACTCACTGTTGCGGCGACAGTTCCCCGGCTTGAGCGCCAGGGGGTTCGATGTTGAACCTAGGGCTGTCGCACTGGCGAGGGAAAACTTAGCATATAACATACTACGAGGTTTACTCTCTAAAGCAGACCCGAATGTTCGATTCGAGGAAGCGGATATTTTCTCTGCGGAATGGCTCTCCTCGCTTCTAAAAGCCAGGGACAATGCTGGAGCGGGGGTGGATATTCTGGTTTCAAACCCGCCGTACATCTCGGCTCGAGGATTCAACCGCGACACAGAGCGCTCGGTACGCAACCACGAGCCGAAACTCGCCTTGGTGCCGGAAAGACAACCTACGTCCTTCCCGGATTGTAGGCCAGAAGATGTCTTCTACGCTAGGCTGCTGGAGATTGCGGATGTACTCCAGCCAAAGTTCGCAGTGTTTGAGGTCGGAGACTTGGAGCAGGCATCCCGCGTCGTGCAGATGGCGCTGAACCAGTGCAACGGCGTCGAGGTTGAGATCTGGAGAGATTGGCCTGACATGCAACCTAGTGATGATGAGATAAATGCTATAGGGGTCGGCGGTGTAGAGGTGCCGCTTAAGGGTAGTGGGAATGGAAGAGCAGTGTTCATCCGCCGAACTGCCTGATCTACTCTACGGGCTACATCACACGTCTAGATCCTTTAGATCGTTTAAACCTAGCTCTCATCTTCAGTGAATTCTTAATTGGAAATAGCCCAAGCTAAACGCGGTACGACTACAACTATTCCGCAATATCCTGTAAGATCCTTCCACCACACGCGCTAGAACAATATTTACAGTATTATACAGCTATATAGTGCTGTCCCACGGAGACATATTACAGTTTCTTCGCGCTCTTCATGGCTTAGTGAACTGATCGAAGAACTCCATGATAAGCTGAGATGCCTCGATATGCGTCGGCCCCACGCCAGCCGCAATGGCACTGGGGGTGAGCTCCGTCGAAGCCCAGACATGCACTGCATGTAATAACATAGCGTTAGTAAAACGTCGCAGACCAGGTATCAATACGCAAATTCAAGGAAATACCAAGGCTGTGTACTTATGCACTTACCCATATCATCAACCTTCCAATGCTGCAGCACGCCATCGACACCACCGCACGTCCAGCTAGTATGATGTACATCACCGTCAAAGCTATCCTCGACCGTCTTGGCGGAATCATCGCATCCGTTCCGCTGCGCCCACCACCCCAGCCACGTCGAGATAGCCGGCTCGACGCCACCCTCGCCCGTGCCACCCGTGTAGTTCACGCTAGGATCAGCGCCACCGTGAAACTCAATAATAGGCAGTGGGCTCCGCGCCGGCTTGCAGTTCACATGCGTGTCGTCGTTGTCCATATAGTAAGCCCCAGAGGCAGGTGCGAAAGCGGCGAATTGAGCGCCCACGGTGCTGTCGCATGCGATAATGTCGACGAAGCCGCCACCATTAGACATACTATTTTATTTTGTAGTCGCATTAGTTTATCCAGGTCTTGTGTTAGAAAGGAGAGTTAGGAATTACCCCGTCGCGTAGATCCGGCTGTCGTCGACGCAGTAGTCGTTCCGGATCTCGTCGAGAAGATCCGATACAAATTGCAGGTCCTCGGCTACTGAGACCTGCGAGTAGTTCGCCCCAGCCCAGGACTCCTGTTATGAAGATTTAGTTATTGACTTCACCTGAAGTAGGCGCTTTGATAGTTGCTTACGCCAACGCCGTCTGGATAGACCATAATTTTCTGTATATATTGGTTAGCTCTGCGACTTGGCTTGATGCCCATTGTTTTCGGCTTAATAGGTACGTACGTTGCCGCTGAACCGGGATTCGCTCAGCCTAGTATCCACCTCGAAGAAAAACCCGATGCCGGGTGAGCCATGGAACCCGAGCACAACCGGGTACGGCGTCGTGTCGCTGTAGTTGCTCGGGATGTGGACCGAATATTTTCGGTCCCGTCCGCTGCTTGTGAGACCGTGATATGTCGTTATGCCGGGGACCAGGTGAGTCTTGCCACATCCCGCTGACCCCGCTGACGCTAATACCGCTGCGGCGGCAGCTGGAGCGCCTAGTATGGTCGCGACGGCGGCGGTCCAGAAGCTTGCGAACTTCATCGTTGAATACCTAACTTCCAAGAATCAAAATGACCTAGAACTCAGGTAATTATCCAAAGCATCTTGATCACACTCCTTGGCAGTACTTATATAATCCAGGGGTTCGCGTTTCTTTAATTACCTGTTTCCTACTGCGGGACCGATCTATATCTGTCGATCGCTCTACCCGGCGTTACATGTGATAGGCCGAAAGCTACAAGGTACCGTAGATCAAGTATCACCTGCCCGAATCGTCAAGTCAGGCCTACGATGTTTGGTTGGATGGAAGATTATTAATAGGAGAAATGTATGTAACGTAGTCCCCATTTATGCGAGTGACAGGTATCTAATCCGAGAACCTATCGCAGATGACAATGCGAAAAACAGAAATAATAACCCTCCCCTTTTCAATAGGGAGACGAAACCGTAGTGGTGGTAGGGGTGGTAGAAGTGGCCGAATCACTGCATCACTAATTACCATAGGAATGTCGATTGATTTGAGAGCAAGGTCATAACACAATCGAACAACCCAAGGAAGAAACAAGAAGACGCTACTCAGCGAACAGATGGCAATAGACACAGCCGCAAAAGAAGCCAATAAAAGCGGCATGTCTAGCGGCATCCGGAAGCACCCTGTCAAGAGCCTTGAAGAGCTCGAACATGGCCATGGCATACATAATATAAGCCGAGGCCTGGAGGAAAGCCACGCCCAGGCTGACGACCGATCCAAACAGCAGGGTGGTAAGGTGTGTCGGGTTCTGCCACATCGCTGCTTGGACGGCTGCTGTCACCCAGTCTAGGCTTTGCAGAAGTTGGCGGGTGAGCTCGAGGATGGCGACGTCGGAGAGCAGCTCAACGGCTACGACTCGCCGGAGCAGAATGGCGGGGCTGAAGGGGAGACCGGTCCAGCGTTGTGCGACAATGTAGGCGGGCGGTCCAAGGATCTCTGTGATGCAGAGTTAGTACCCAACTTGCTTGAATACGCCGACAGCTCATGCATTATCTCAAAAGACTCCATATCACAATCACCGGTACATTTCGCGAACCACACAAGAATGATTTTAAGTGGAGGTAGAGGGTCACGTTGATAGGGGCATAAGTAAGGTCTAGATATGGGACAATTAAGGAGAAAATAATTACCACAGCGGTATGCCACAACAGCGGCCAAGACGACAGGGAGACCAGGATATCCAGGGACCGGCTGGCCTGTTAGTTTAATCATCTTTTTGATGATCCAGGCCACTGCTATCATCTGGTCATCGTTCATGGAAAGTCGACATACGTCGACGCAAAGAAAACATGTAATACTAATCAAATATATTGCGCACACCCGTACGAACGTAGGGCTAGGTTTGAAACGACGATTACCCATTTTGGATATAATAAGAATGTGTCAATCAAGATGTGTTGATATTGGGGGATTTGTATGGATGAGGGTTGAAAGTCTTGTGGGAAAGTTCCGGGTCTGGGGATCCTGAAGATACAAGGGCTTGGGGATGGAGAAGAAGCGGCTGGGTAGAAAGTCTCGCGGCTTATTCCAAAACGGCTCGTATGAAGGGGACGGCTCATGGCTTAATAGGGCGTCAAGTCACACAGGTTTGACGATATGAGGGCAACAAGTCTAATTAATCCCCGGCGGACTCACAACAGACAGCCTAGATCCGGCGATGTATACAAGACGAGCTTTACCGGCGTGGCTAATACAGCCCCGACTCATATGAAGGGCGTAGGTAGGTACTTACCTGTCATTAAGAGGTATCGTGTAGTGGGCGACGTATCCATATGTTATTGTTAGATGTTTCACCTATAGATGTTACCTAAGACATGATAGACAAAGAAGCATCATATATGTATACCGCGACCCTTGCCTAGATAGTTTCCAGCTCTTTGTGGAACGATAGGTTTCTTCCCATCATCCGTGGTGCGCCGCGTGACAGTTGTGGTTAACCAGTCCTTATGGTCTTTAGATTAGGTAGCCTCAAAACTAGCCGGGAACGCCTTATGTTTAAGAGCTGTTCCATAATGGGTATTCAAAGGATTCATCTCAGATTTACTTATTACAGGTTCAAAATTGACAAAGTTTAACAGGTACCTAGGTGCTTATGTTACAGCTGTTGTTATAACTCCAGGATGCTAAGAACAAGAATCAAAGTATTGGAGCGAACTCTTCTGTGACAATTTATCCCAGTAGGGATTATAAAGAGCTTAGTATTAGTATATAGGACATCATTCAGGCCATTAGAGATGAGAAGGCCCAGGGATTGCGGGACTCTAGCTTGTTCAAGGGGCAACAATACCTAGGTAGCTCATAAGACCGGTTATCTTAAACAAGTCGTCTAATATTGTTCTACGAGCTGTTCTTACATTGCCGTAAACTCACGACCAGCTCAACTGAAGTTGGAAGAATCTTAGTTAATTGAGCATCACCAGTTCAGATCTCAGCCAGTAGTGTCTTGTTCTACTTAAATCTTGCTTTTTTAGTATGTGGTACCTAGGTAAATAATATCTTAGGTACCCATTTTCATACATTAGGTACCTACCAGGTAGGTATATAGCTCAAAACTCGGTAGTTAAAATCAAGTATCTCTTTTCTGTCAACTACCGGAAATGAAGTGCATAAAAGCCAACCGTCCGAGACGCTTACCGGAGATGAATTTCCTTACGCATGTTTTGATACCTCGCCTAGTCCTCCCCTAGTAATATAATGCGCTCTATCGTGACAGCCGTTATAGTGCCGCTTTTGCAAGATCTGGCTGAACATTCTCTTTCATGGGAGCCTTATGCTAGGTCGTCGCAGGTCTCCTTTTTGTCGATTACCTGAAACAGCATGGAGATAGAGAAGCGTAGTCTCAACTCAGGAATAAATTGGACCGTTATTGAAGGGGGTGACTTTCAAAGTGGATAGGAGGTTGTGATGCTTTAAGTTTGGTTAATACAAAGCCGAGCATCTAACAACTGCAACCTCTCCATTTTTTGGGCAGAGGAAAGAATTTTCCGCTTCCCATATGGCGCATAAGGATAGGTGATCTCTATTAATCCAATCTCCCGGCAGCGAGAACAGCTCTTTGATTTGCCTTTCGGACGCGGCGTTGGACTTATGGCGATTAAGGGGGGATACATTTCTATGCGGATTAGACATGGGGAGAATCGTTGACACATTCGAGCCAAATGGAACCTGCCAGGAACAAACTGAAAGGCTTGTGGAGAGAAATATGAGGCGGTCATGGGAGTTCAATGAGAGCGGGAGATAGACCTCAGATGAGACATCCCGAGGCAGAATAATTGCGGTTAGTTCCGCCGCCTCATACTTCTGTTTGACGCCAGGTACGTCTTTCAAAGATATTGCGAGTTTGGAGGTCTCCATAAGGTAAAATATTTTCTCTTTCCACTTCTCGCTAGATAATACCTCGACTAATAAGTGCTTGTTATCTTGGCTGGCAAGCATCTTACACACCAAAATGGGACCAGGGAGGTCTCCTAAGTCGAGTGTGTAATCCTGACGCTGCTTCAGATTCAAATCCAGAACAATTATTCGTCCTGGGCCGAATCCAATGATTAATTTCGGGTCTTGGGGGTGAATAATCCACTCGCGGTGAGCTATGTGAAATTCCGTTCTATTGGTCACTGACAACGTTGTGAGGGAGATGGCATGGATTGTACCTAGTGCGATTACCAAAAGATTTTCTAAATCAGGCTGAAAAATGAGATGCGTAATTCGTCCATTAGTTAAATGACTCATAGAAATTTCCGCCGTAGTTTTCACAGTCGTTTCCGAAGTGCTTGGTTCCAGAGTCACCGACATGATGAAGATCCTTTTGCCAGTGTCAGCAAAACTAACGTACCTCCCGTCATTGCTCCAGCTCATTTTCTCTATGCTAAGAGAGCCTTTGGGTTTATACATGTCGACAAGCTTTCCCTTATGTGTATCGACTAGATACACTGTCCCTGTCTCGGTGCCGTAGCTATACAAACGTCCCGCGGGTGAGGTCGCGAGCACCGTAACAGTATCAATCTTCTGCAAAGAGTTGGAGTACTTCGAAAAGCTTTGCGGGAAGCTCGCTGTTTCACTTCCGCTCTCAACACTTCCACCCGCCTTTTCCGCAAATTTCATCAATACATCCGGCTCCCATACATTAGCATAGGTTGATCCGATGTCATAAAGGCGCCGGCCATCGGGGCTAAATGTCAAGTCGTGGAGCATATCCTGAGATATAAATTGATAAAGAAGAGCAAGGTCAGACGTGGCGTAGACATTCACCATCCCACGCGCCCCAGCGGCCGCGAGGAGATTTCCATCTCTACTGATCGCTAGTTTAGATGCTCTCGTAGTTATCTCAACCGTTTCCCCCTCATAAGGATGCCACTTGAAAAGAGTACCTTCAATGAAAAGACCTAGAACTTCGGGAGAGTGTGGATGCCATACGGCGTCGATTACCTCTCCCGGAGCAACGTCTTCCCTAGCTCGCCGACAGTGGCCTATATGCACTGGTCCAGCTAGCTCCCACGCCGAAAGTGGGAGGCCTTTATAGGCTATAGCAGCCAATGTCCCATCTCCATTAAGAGTCATGTAACTAGAGTTTGGAGAGCACCCTTCGAGTCCGGGTTCTTCTAGCTTTGCCATAAGTTGCCAGGCCGGGGATTGCTGATCCAGATCGAGTGACCATATGCGCCCATCTTCATTCCCAATGAGTAGAGTGTTTCCTTTCATTGTAGAAAGTATTGAGAGACATTGAATTCCTGACCCGACGTTGTCAACCGAAATCCTGCAATTCCCAGTGGAAATTTCCCATATTTTCGTTTTCCGGTAACCATATGTAGCAAGTATAGTAGTTGTGCTATTGAGCTCCATTCTTTGCACCCACTCGCCATGTATGATCGGGGAGCTTTTGGCTTCCTCAAACGTTGAGGGATCATAAATCAACACATTTCCCGGGTTCACCAGAAGACAAATAAGCGATCCAAATGCTTTAACACTTGACTTCGCACTATAGCGTCTAAGCGATAAGCGCGCCAGCAAGTCATCCCAGTTCTCAGTCGGTATGCCTGAAACTACAATGTCCTTCGCCTCTGCTTTCCCGAAAAGTCGATATATTGAAGAGTTCTGGGGGCAGAAGGGAGGGATGAATTTGTATATCGATTCTGGGTTTCGCCGCAGGATCGTGCCAAATTTTCCTACCAACTTCACAAAGTCCGTAGACCAGCTTTCAAGAAGGTCTATCATGCTATGTCCGCCGTTCTTATTAGACGCCGCATCATGACGTTGTCGTTCCAGGCAATACGCCGAGAGGTTTTTTGAAGTTTGAATGAGTATTCGCTGCTGATTATTAGCAGCTAAAATGTGTATCCATGTTAATACCCAGTGGTTAGATAGGAACTTCTCGAGGACCTCGCTGATCTCCGCACGATCGGGCGACGTTAATACCAAGTGCGATGACCACCAGCTTGAAGCATAATCGACAAACTCAGGCTTTTGATTCCGGTTCACCTTTGCTCGGAGGCCGATTGTAGTGAGACACTTGATGCAGCTCAGGAACATACGTTCGTGGGCGTCACTAGGGTCAATATGGAAGGGGTGGTTATTGCCGGTCAGTAAGTATTCGCGAGCAGTGTGGTGTATCATCGTAACATTTCCATCGTTATCAATGACCATGAAACCGCCACATAGGTCTACAATCGACCGTCCAAGGTCCAAGAAGTCAGACATATCTTCATCCAGGGCTTCCGATAGCTCTATAACCGCTAATTCACGCAATGAGCAAGTAACGCATTGTAGGATGCGTAATGCTAATTCCTTGTCCATTGGCGACCGGTTCTGAACGATCGACGATGCCATTCGGTCATAGAGTGCCTCCATACCAATTGGCAATTCTTGGAGTAAGACCTCAACATCAGAGAGTCTATGACACAGATTCAGCTTGTCAACAACAAGTCGAACCCACTACAGAATTAGCATCTCTATGAGCAAGAAGATAGACGCATCGAGAATTCATATAACTCACGAGGAAATTATTCCGCGACCCTTCCACGACTCGTCTGACAATATCTTCCTTGAACTCAGAGCTGCCAGGCATGCTAAGTTCTTGACGAACATAGCACTGTAGATCTTCCAGATGGCCCTCGATTCTTATCATCCTTGGGTTCAGGCTACTTGGAACTTTTTGAAAAGCAGACCCAATATCCGAGGACTCGCGGCTTACGAGTAAAATCCGGAGTGGAATAGAGGAGTAAGATATATCTGAAAGTAGCCTCATAGTTGCCCGAGGATCATGCGCCTCGTCTAATCCATCTATGATCCAGTACAAGGGCTTCCCATCCTCCATACTAAAAAGGATGGACTTAAAGATGCGTTCCCAAATAGTCCGAGCACTCACGGTTTCACAATCGATAGCTTCGTCGATAAGTCCAAGTAGTTCCTCTAAAAAGCTTGGAATAGTTTGGGCTACTTGGTACGCAATTGAACGTAACAGAAGACTCAGGGACTGCTTCTTTTGATCACCAAACCTTATAAAGAAATACTGGCAACGAAATCCCCGTTCCACAAGGTTGTTAATGATGAATGAGGATAATACAGACTTCCCGGTTGCGGCCTTGCCAGCCAACCATAAGAGAGAAGACATCGTGTCAGGTGTATGGAGCCATTCGACAAAAGATTCATCCTGAAGAACCCATTCGCAAGTCCCACGTGCCCATTGGTCCCGGAAAAAGCTATAATCGATGGCTGGAGATTCCGTAATGGCCAACAAAGATTTCAGACGGTGTGGTTCCTTCCGGTTTGACAGAGTTGGCTTGCATAGATTGGTCTTTGAACTAGTATTTCTGAGGAGGGATATGAGGACATTTCTCACAGAAATGTAGTTGGGATCTCTGGGGCTTTCGTATTTGCAAACCCCATGGTGATCTGCATCTAGTGCCTTGGAGATTTCCCCAGGATATCCAAGTACGGAAGAGTCCTTATCCAGTATCATCTATAGAGGCATTAGCAGGCAATTAGGTGATTACTAGGCATACTTACAACCCCAATGTTCTTAAGCATGATTGAAGTAGGCCGAGTTTCATAGAACGAGACGATGTTTAACCGAGGCGCGATGTGACGGAATTGCTCGTTAAGTTTCTGTAATGTGAGCGAATTCTTCGCAAGCTCAGATATGTACTGCTTGGAACTGATGATCATGGTTGACTGCAAAATCCGGTTCAATGTTACTGCAAGATTCGTGCCACGATGTGGCGTGGAGAGAAAGATGATTGCAGAGACAGCCTTGATGATAGATTCGTACTCGGGATCGATCTGACCTTGCATATATGCCTTTCAATCATAAGCATAGGTTAGACAGGTTTTTGCCTAGGTACCTACTTATAAGTACCTAAGGTAGACGTACCTCTTTAACTATGAGCCCTCCCATGCTGTGGGCAACGAATATCAGTGGAACCTAATGCATTATTTAGATGCATGAGATGCTATAATGTTTGAGTCATACTAACACTTCCCAAATTCAAGTCTTCCTTCTGATCATCTTTTGCATATTTCATATCGAATAATAGATCTTTTGCAAAGTCTAGTACCGATGTGCTAACGTTTCCTGCTCTGCGAAAATTTGCATTATACCCAAATGTGAGTATTCTAGCCAGGCCAATGTCGGGTTCAAGGGGTAGAAATTTCAACGGCCAGAATAACTCCGGATCTTTATTTTTCGACCATGTCCAACGACTGGTCCCCCCGAGTCCATGTATGAAGACGATATCGGCCTTGCGAGTGTCTGGAGGGGTATATACGACAGTTAGACCTAGCGGCCCAGCCTCGACCTCGCTGTTCTTTCGGAATTGAACATCGTTGCTAATTGCTGCAGAACTTGATAAATGAGGATCCGCCGTAGAGTTGACCTCATCCTCGTGAATTGGGTCGGAAATGCGAGAAGGGCTTGTGTTGGGAGTCTGGGAATCAGGTAATGCGCGATGAAACCGCGATTGGTGACCTTCATTGCGAGTTTTCCTTCTAAAGCTGGATAGTCTGCGAAACTGGCCAAGAGTTAGGTACCCTCAGAACACCTAAGAGCAAGACTAATAACTGACCATTTTGTACAGACATGTCGCTCAGCTGGCTATCGTGATATCCTACCTACACATACGGAGAGGTATGAAGAAAAGGTGAAGTTACTAGACGGCTCTCAACAACTGAAGTAGAGGTGACGAGTCCTATCCGGCGTATCGCTAAGCGGCCAATCTTTGATAGGCGTACCCAACTCGCTCGAAAGATCAGCGCTTACGGTCGGTCGCAGTAGGGCAGCCACACATAGGCTAACCAATACGCCCCGGGCAGAATCCCATATTCCCTGCACATGCATGCCCAGATCTACACTACAAGCAACCAACAACACCAGGGACCAAGCTTTACAACATACTGCGTTTCTTGAAAGGCCTTGAGCTTGCTCATTAAACCCTTCAGGATTCTTATTTCAGTTCTCAGTTATCCAACAACGAAACTATGTCTTCGGATTCATTTGAACGGGTATCAGGAATCCAGGGAAATTTCCCCATCAACAAGGCAGTTCTAAAAAGTAAGGTCAGCATACACGAATGCTCCTATAGACTTCGCTGAGACATAAATCGGTCACCATCACAGTTCTGCCTAGTGGCTCCAGGATCATTTCTGCTGAGTCAAGCGGCATATCGGCGTGGACAAAAACAGCTAAAGTATCAGCCGTACTACCAGATGGCAGTTCGAAGAAATATTTTCTCAAGGTAGGACATCACAACTTAGATATCTACTCTATAATTCAAGGACTTGTTGATTGAATCTGACAAGATGAAGTGCGCGGCAGGTAAAAGTTCCCGTGCATTAGTCGAGGGTGAATTCCACTCTGCGGCTATTATTAATGATGTTGTAGCTGGACTCGTTCCGAAAGCAGTTGGATGGGGTGAGTATCATGACGGCAAGTCGCAAGTATACTTCTTCTTGGGAGATTTCCATGACATGAACTATTCTATAAACCCGGAACCTGTTAGTTTTATGTCTAAAATAGCAGAACTTCATCAAGTTACTTCTCCGAATGGCATGTTCGGATATCCGGTCCCGACTGCTTGCGGCAAGATGGAACGTACAGTAACTGTAAGCAACTCCCCCATTCAACATTTTTACTGCATGTGAAAAGGTCTACTTGCTTCAGGGGCATCGTAACTAATTCTCATCTCGTAGTGGGAAAAGAGCTGGGTTAAATCCTTCACTAATCTGCTCAATGATGTGATAAGATACGACAATGAGACGAATGGCCCTTGGCCAGAGTATGACACCGCTTGCAAGCAACTTATCGACGTAGTCATTCCGAGGCTCTTGGGGGCCCTGCAATCTGAAGGCCGGAGTATTACTCCATCCTTAATACACGGCGACTTATGGGAGCGAAACGTCGGCATCGATAGGGAAACAGGCGAAGCGGTCGTATTCGACCCCGGATGCGTTTACGCCCACAACGAAATGGAGTTCGGAACTTGGAGATGCACATGGGCGACATATTTCAACTTACCCATCTATATGCAGCTCTACCAACGTCATATCGAACCATCAGAACCGGCCGAGGAATGGGATGACCGCAACCGTCTCTACAGCATACATCCCTATTTAAATGATTCAGCTGGGCACCCGGGAAGTATTTCAAGGAAAATGTTAGTAACCCCCCCTTCTTCCTTTTTTCTCTTCCCCTCCTTTAAGTTCTCTTGATGACCGATCCTTGAAGAGCCTATAATGACATGTTATATCTTTGTGAGAAATACGGGCCCTTGGATAGCCTCGAAAAATATGATCCAGAAAAGGATATCAGTATTACGGGAGCTCGCGTCCCATTTGTTATAAAGCAGCTAGAATAGTAACCTCCTAAAAACTAAAAGAAAAATAAAACATCACTGCACCTGGGACTCGAACCCAGAATCTCCGGCTTACGAAGTTCCGTAGGAGGCCGGCGAGTTACCATTTCTCTAGTGCAGCTGATTACGCCATTTTACATGATAGGAATTCACTGTGACTAGCATATCTTAGACAAACTTGTGCAATGGCATGTTTGCAAGGATGGCAGGTACCTAATGTACAGATATTTTTTCTCAGGAAAGAGCTATTTGATATATCTGTTCTAGGAAGTTGCCAATATACCTAGGTACTCTACATCGTAAGCTTGCCTACCCCTATCTTTCCAGCATCTGGTGTCACAAAGGAATAAGTCCTCATGTCTTGCTTTTTCTTTCCAATATCTACCATTTTCAAGAGATATACGTTAGACAATCGAAGTACTCATATCCATGATACAAATCGACGTACTTGATGGCCATGTTTGGCTGACCGGAGCTTTATGTTCAAACCAAGCTTCCCCTAACCAAGTTTTACAAGAAACCGAAGACAGGCTTCATTACCTAAAGTGTATCACAGATATCCGTGCTTAAATTACCTATACATAGGTATAGAACAAATGTGGGACGTATTCGCACGTCATAGAGTTGGCGCGGAGCCTCTATATGTTGGATGATAGACCTTGTTTGTAGATTCGGCTTGACATTCTGGCATGAACAATGGTAGGTAGGAAAAGGGGTACTGGCGTTCTCTTTAAGATGTAAAGCGGAATATAATCACTGATACATATTTTTATCGCCCAGATCACTGATTAAAAATCTATTGGCTTCTTGAATGTAGACAGTCTTATGGGGAGTTAGTAGGGCAGCCGGTATCTCTGCTACGTACTTCAGCTGCCATAATGTCAAAATAGTTATTTGATGCGATACAAGAAACACATTTACCGGCAGCTACTCGGACATAGTAAAACGGATTTCGGTATATACAGTGCATACGGATTTTACTAGATCAATCCGCACTACACTACGCGGAATTTGTATGCGAAAGCGCAGCTTTCTCTTTTCAGGGACCATACGTACTAGCACTAAGGATAGCGATTACTAATGCTGGTACGTGCGCTAATAAGACCCTCATTTCGGAATTCCGACCGCTCGGAGCTAGGTACAGTACAACCGGGGAAACTGGGAAGAAAAAAGACGTAATGGACGAACCACGGGCAAGGCATTACTAGAAAAGTAGAGGCGAAGGGAACCCGGAGGACTCAAAGCTGACATGGCCTTTATTAAATCCAGTCCCTCTCGAACAGGTCATGATCCTGTCCTGATACCTCAATGTCTTTGCGACCGTTAGCCAGAGGAGCGTGGAGGCGCGCCGCCTTTAGAAGAAGAGCCAATCTAATTCCGCTCGTGACGACGGCGCGACGATGTCTGAATACGGTCCCGAAATGCCCGGAGCCGACGTGCGATTGCGCGGACACGCCGTCGATGCCATGGGGTCAGAAGATCGACAAGAATGCCAATTTGAATGGGCTCATGCCGGCGTATGCGCAACAAGTCTTGATCTGCACTGGCAAGAATGACTGGGCGTCGCGCATAGAAGAGGATAACAGCGGCGACAACCTAGCTGCCGATCTCAAGGAATTGATCGGTCGAGGAGGCGTGTATAGTGATGTGAGTTCTACTGCTTGGTTCCCCGATAGGACTACCTAGGTAGTTAATCGATACTTTGTGCGATCCCCGGATGTTACGTTGGATGTTCAATTTAGCTAACGATGAGTGCTTTTGTAGCCTTTTCACAATGTCTCGATTGTGAATGTTTCCTTCCCTTCCGCGATCTCTAGACGACCAGAGGTTCAGACTACTTCCGTCTACCTCCTACCAAGCTTCAAATACGTCCCATTCCTCCCAAGAGTGTCGTTCGACTCCGTGCAAGCCCTAGTCAAGGGGTACCTGCTACCGGAGAAGCTTCACCCCATGAATGACGGCCTCTCCCCGATACATAAGGACCGGCTCCTGCGGAAAGAGGCGTACCAGCACATGCTGTACGGCGTCCGCGACGTTGAAGACGTGCTTGTCTTGATCTGCGGACATGGACAGCGAGACAAAAGATGCGGCATCTACGGACCCATCCTCCAAGAGGAATTCGAGAGACAGTTACCTCGATCAGGATTTGATGTCCTTCATGGACCGGCACTCGACGAAAGCGCCAACGCACCGCAGCTCTCCGGTACTACTTCGGGAGAGGAATCACCTCGTACGGCGAGAGTGGGCCAGATCAGTCACATTGGCGGACACAAGTACGCAGGCAATGTCATCGTCTATCTACCACCATCTCTCAAGGACAGCGCCGGAAACCCGCACCCACTAGCCGGTCACGGAATCTGGTACGGCAGGATAGACCCGAAGCATGTGGAGGGCGTAATCAAGGAGACTATCTTGAATGGTAACATTATTGCCGACCACTTTAGAGGCGGGATAAATCAGAAGGGGGATATCATTAGATTATAGACGCTGTATTCGGAATTACTAAGACTCTATTCCCATTCGATAGACTCGCAGGCTTGTACAACTACTCAGAATCGACCTCTCAACTTATGGATATGACCTTGGAATAGAGTGTATTATAGGGAAGAGGGTGGAATTATGTCATCAACTCTGAATATGACTTAGGTGAAACGGAAAGCCGATCGTCCTTTTTTTTCCCTAGTTATAATACGTAGAATCCCCCCATCATCCTATTGGAAGCGGCTCTATAATTACCAGGTAACTAGATGATAGATAGGCCCACTTAGTAATGGCCGCCAGCCAGCTGGCAAACTCATCAAATCTCAACATTCAAACCTTCTTCATCTGGATACTTTATCGTGAGCATCCTGACCGTAATTAAGACGCCGCTCACCCCAATATGAGTTGATATAAATGAATAATCATTTAGCGATAAAATGGGCCGGCCGGATGAGACCGTGCCTTCTCTCTGGCTCACACACAGCCCAGTTTAGATCCTATCAACTAGCCACCAGACCCCGTTTCCCCATCTCCCAACGCCAATTCTCAAGTACACCAGGACGACGCAATAGCTCGACCCCAAACACACCAACAGGAGAACCCCAGCCCCGACCCCAACCCCCGCAACCCCCTTCTTCTCAAAGGCGAGGGTCCTGGAAACCATGGATCCTCTTCAACGCAGCGGGCCTCAGCGCCGTCATCATAACAGCCTTGGTGCTCAAGAGCGCCCGCCCTAGCAACGACGACCCCAAAAGCGCCGTCATAAACAAGACGTCCTTCAGCCCCTTCACCATCACCGCGAAGGAGCAAGTCTCGCCGACAGCCTTCGTCCTGAGCGTCCGACCCGGCGATGCGCTGCAGGCGGGCCGTTCCGGAGGTCCGCTTAGAGAAGCGTGGGACCACGGGCTCTGGTCCGTCGAGGTCAAGCAGCCGCAGCTGCAGATCGCGCGGCACTATACGCCGCTGCCTCCACCACCACCACCAGCAGCCAGTAGCAATGAGAACGCCAACGCCAACGAAGACGAGGAGCTGCGGTTCCTGATCCGCAGGCTGGACGGCGGCGAGATGTCGACGTACCTCTCGAAGCTGCGCGTGGGCGAGCAGGTGTGGCTGCGCGGCCCGCATCTCGGGTTCGACGTCGAGAGGCGGCTGGGCGCCGCGGAGAACGTCGTGTTCGTCGCTGGGGGCACGGGGATCGCGCCTGCGTTGCAGGTTGCGCGGCGGCTTCTGGAGGACGACGACAACGACAACGACGATGATGATGGTGGGCTGAAAAGTGAGCGGAGGGAGAAGCCGACTATTTCGATCCTATGGGCGAACCGGCTCGCCGCCGATGCGCTGGGGCGCCAGCAGCCCCGAGGACCTAGTGCTGGGAAGGGATCGTGGTTTCCGGGCTGGCGGGGGATCGAACCCGCACTAAGCGCGAAAGAAGAGCAAGCACAGGCAGGAGAATCGTCGCTCGCGCGGCAGATCCGCGAGATGCAGCAGAAGCACCCCGGGCGGTTCCAGATCTCCTACTTCGTCGACGAGGAGGGGAGTTTTATCAGCCCGCGGGACCTGAGCGCTGCTCTGGGGGGAGAAGCACGCAAAGCATCGCTACTCCCTGCCGCTCAGTCTTGTCCCTGGCACTCGGCGGCGGCGCTCGAGAAACTGCCAGATGATAATGATGCCGACCGTTACGCCTTGGCTTGTGCCTGTGCTCGAGACAAGAAGGGTGCGTCTACGGAGGCACAAGTAGGGGCAAATCTCCTATGTGTCTCTGGACCGGACGGCTTCATCGAGGCATACGCAGGTGCAAAACGCTGGTACAGCGGTACCGAGATGCAGGGACCCGTACGTGGAGTTCTGGGGCGGATAATAAACGAGATGGAAGGGGAGAACTGGCTTGTTCTTAAGCTATAGGCGTGGAGGGCTATGAGAGTTAGGACTGGATCGATCTTGCGTGCTATAATCCCGTATGGTCCGTGTGTATGTGTTGATCTAAATTCTTAAATCTAGATTGTATATATGTAGAATAGAAAACTATACGACGCCAACCTAGGCTACGAATATGTGCTAGATTGCGATGTGTCCAGGTATCATATGTTTACCTAATTGGATCCAAAATCGCAAACCAAGCTACTTAAAGACGGCTGGTATAATAAGAAAAATGGGTAAACTGGTTCTTCTCAAAGCTCATCCTCATTTTCGAAAGCTACAGTCTATACGTTTGACTTGAGTCTCTTATTCTATCAGTATCTACACATCTGTGGTATATCCAGCAACACGGCAGCCTGAGAGCCAATGTATCTATCAAGCTAGTAGTGGTCATCTGCGAGTTAACCCCTAAACACCAACCCGGGATATTCAGACACCTTCTGAGGACCTGAACTGTGATGTGTCTATAGCATTTTCGACATCGTCACAAGCTGTACGATGACACATAATACTGCGATGCGTTAGCACAGTCTACCTTCTCCCCTCATCTTCCAAACAACAATAGTAGGCAAACTCACCGTAACAACCGAATCCTCCGCCCCTGTATCATCATACTGCGGGACATACACATACATAATCAACGCATGATCATCCGCAAAGCATGCGATAACCCTGCCCTCGAGGCGCCCCACGCTAAGCACCTTACTCCAATCCTTGCCGTCAACACGCACCGTAGCCCACTTATCAGGTCCGGCCTCGCGGAACTTGGTGCTGGGATGGTCCTCAAGCGCGCAGGGCAGCTGGCCCGGGTCCAACTCGGGGTTCTCGAGGCCGGTCCAACGGCTCTCGACGTCCAGCGTGTCTGTATCGAGCCTCAGCCGCAAGGCGCCGTGCATATTCGCGCTGAGCTCCAGTTTAGGAGACGCGGCGGAGGAAGACGAGGTGGCGGCGCGGGACGCGAGGGCGAGCTTGGTGAAGCGGTCCGAGATGGCCTTGAGCTGCAGGAGGGGCGGCAGCTGGATGTGGACGTCGGGCTCGCGGACCTTGGGCTGCATGATGGTCTCCACCGTGTCTGGGTGCAGGACCCGCACGGGTATGTCCTGCGTGATGATCTTCTCGCGCTCTCGGTGGAGACTCGTTTCGAGTGGTTCGTGCGCGAACACGCCGTCCTCGTCCTCGTCACTATCGCGACCGGCGGCATTCGCGTTGACGGCGGCGAAGCGGGCTACGCCTTGGGGCTCCTTCGTTGGCGCGGCGGTTGTGGTTATCGTCATGGACAGGACGGGGATCCCGTCCTTCTTGGTCAGACGGATTGATGCCGAAACGCCGTTAAGAGCCGACTTGAGGGCGCGCTGGAGAGGGCCGAGAGGGAGCTCGAGGTT
Organism: Hypoxylon sp. NC0597; assembly: GCA_022432515.1. Taxonomy (NCBI): domain Eukaryota; kingdom Fungi; phylum Ascomycota; class Sordariomycetes; order Xylariales; family Hypoxylaceae; genus Hypoxylon; species Hypoxylon sp. NC0597. The sequence goes on from JAJKLA010000036.1 coordinate 48,008, forward strand.
GATCGTGTTGTTCGGTTCGGCAGATTGCAAGGCGTAGTTGTCGAATATGAAGTCCATGGAGAAAGAGCTAGTTCGAGATTAGAGACGTGTGAATTTCGCGAAGGCTAAGGGTTTACAAACGCCCAGACTTGCGATCCCGTGTCCGGGATCACGGTAAAGCGTACGGTCTCATCGTCGAGGCGCACCCAGGCGATTTTCTCGAGGGATGAGAGAGCAGCCACCAATTCTAATTAGGTTAGACATTAGAAACGGATAAATACTCTAGATCTTATCAAGCGAGCTCACTTGAGAACGTCCGCGTGTTCTTGAGGTCCGATTTGAACCTCATCTTGATGCCTTCAGGTTACGGCGCACCATGGCCTCAGGAGGGGGTATAACGGGTGTTCTATCGCATGAAAAAGACGCGACGAAACAACGCGTATGACACGACCGACGTAGGGCAGAAGAGAGATGAAAGTTGATGTCAGTTGGTTGGCCAAAATATCATTTGAATCGATTCGATTAGCTTAATCGATAAGCTACATAGAGCTAGTTAGGTACCTAATCCTAGCGCATTTATAGTGCGGGGTAGCACTAGGCAGACGGCTCGGGCTACCCCCCGCCGCCCCATATAGCTACCGTTCAGGGACCAAAAGACGCCAGAAACTGGAAATCCAACCCCTCCATTTCACCCCACCTACGCCACTATCCCAACCCTTGAAAACAACCCCGCCATCACATCAGAGCTGTCCACGGGGTACACTGCCTAGTATGTGGGCAAAAGAGTCGAAGAAGCATCGTGATGGACGTATCTCCCCATTCCCGTTGGGTTATTAACAAATAGTCCTTTAACCTAGCCCATCCAAAATGCAATCGCGAGAACATAGAACAAACAAAGCAATATTCCTTGTAGACAACCTATAACTCCTTAGCTTCCTCAGCGAAGTTGCATCCTCAACTAGATAGCTAACCTAGAGCCTTATCCGAGGAAGGTATATTTATCCCACGATCAGAGACAGTACAGATGATCCCATTCAGCTTTCCTTGCTCTATCCAGTCCACCCCTTCAATTCATAAGGCATAATCCCTAGATTAGATGAATGTCGTAACCGTAGTCCCCTAGATACTCAACCGTCTGCTGTACCCCGGAGGCGGGGTGGGATGTCGCGGCATGCCTCTCGACGTCATGTGTGTAGTAGTGCAAAGGACGCTTCTGCGATGCCTGTCCCTCTCCCTCTCCTCGTTGGGATCGATGCCGACATGCACCACGGTCGCACGGATGGTATTGGACGATCGTTTTAGCCCAGGGATGATGCTCTTAATAGCAGCCGCTCGGCTACTGCTAGCGCTCGCTGCGGACTCTCCCGTGCCTTGCCTTCTTTCCTCGTGAATCCTGCGCATCCTGGCGTCGAACTCGGCATTCTCGATGCATGTCCTACATTCACCGACAATTTGAGCCCGTCGCCGCGGCTGGGGCGGAGGGCGCAGTGGGTGTCCAGGTCTCCTTGTAAGGCGGCGACGCACCTGTTGCGGTCGTCGCGGGGGTGAGGGCGGCGGACGAGGTGATTGCCAGGTTAGCTGGATGGATGGGAATGGAGGTGGACTTATGAGATGCCCGCAGGGGTGTTTGGCCGTTGTGCGACAAATGGGGCAGCTAGGGTTTGTGTTCTGATCGCGGTTGATGCTTTCTTGCAGCCAGGTCTGGATGCAGTGCGTGCCAAACTTGTGGCCACAGTGCAGCTTCGTCCACGACTCGACAATGCCCTCTGGATTAGCGAGGCCAACCGGATCATGACATATAGGGCATTCCTCTGGGGGTTCAGGCGCGGGGTTTTTCTTATTCTTCTTTTTAGGCGAGACGTCGTCTTGGGTCTCTGACGCTGTGGTGTTGTCGCTCTTTCGAGGCAACAGCTTCTTTAGAAGCTTCAGGCTGACCTTAGGTAGTACCCTCATGGTCGGTCGCTGATTGGGAGCAGTGAGGCGAAGCAGAAGAGATAAGGTAAGCTTGATTTAAATGACACGGAAGTGTGGGAGGAAGAATTGATGGCGAGGCTGGAGACGCCTATCTGCCTAAGTCACCTAAAATAAAGTCGCTAGGTACTGGTGCAGATGTTGAATAGCAGGCTGAATCCGCGACAACATTAAATGAATACAAGCGAGCTGTTGAACCACAGGATTCACAGGTAGAGGTAGGCAGTGGAGGTAGGTGACAGAGGTAGCTGTTAGCCTGTTTCGGCTTTTGGCTGGGGAATCCGGTCCAATCAACAGACAGCAGGATTAAGACGTCTTTTTCTTTTCGAGACCGGTCTTATTTTCTGTTTGCTCGTCTGACGGCTTCTCGCTCCATGCGCAGCTAACTTGGATTGACCTTGAAGAGGCGGGAATGTTTCGGTTTATCGAACTAGAGTATAGTTTCACGGTTACGGAACAATCAAGTAGAAGACGAGAATTAGTAGGGACAAATGTTGGGAGGTAGAGCCTAAGCAACAAGCTTAGATCACGTCCGTATGATGTGATAAGTATGATTCAGGTTCGGTCGGGGCCAAAAAAGTATTGGTTGTTGGAGGCTCGTGTAAGTCGGTTGATGTGCGGTCCAAAATGCAGCCTCACTTGCGAAGCGAATAGGCCAAAGCAGTAGACTGGGAAGAAAGTTTTGTTCGAATCAAAATGGACTGGTAAATCTGTTGGGCTTGGATTAGTTCAAGGTTTGAAAGAGGAGTAAATTATTCGAGGTCCAATGGTTCTCGGGCAAGGCACCGTTTTGTATGGTGTCTACCTCAAGCCCAATCTTGAAAGGTTAAATATAACCGAAGGTGTATCTCTAGAAAATAAGACGGATTGACTCCGATGTTCAACTTACACCAAAAATACAGATTTACATTGCATATGTAGAAGCATATATGATTCAAAACTTGACTGGCTCGTTAAGTGAAGTCAGCTCCACTACGTTCATGGCATCATGTGCGCTGCATTATATCGTAGTAAGAGCTTCCAAGGCAGATAAGCATTCTCATGTGAGTATTTTTTACCCTTTCGAGCTGTCCGAATTCGTGATGGTTGCCAGGATGCAAGATAAGACCTGGAATGTGATGCTGGCCACGTGCAGCTAAGGCACGATTGAATTTATTAGTACATATGTAGACGCGGGTAACTGGGTAACTGGGCATATTACCCAGCAAATCTTGGTCATTCCGCATGCGGGCTTGAAGATCCTTTTGGAAATTCCATCTTCCGCGCCAACCTCCGAAATGTAGGGGTCCGAATGTCGGGTTAGTAGCATTCGTAAACCGGAGCGCAACCGACCAGGCATTTGCTGAGCTCAATATCGTATATTAAAATATCAAGTGGTAACTATGATTCTTTCTCGCTTCCGTCTAAGTTTATTAGCTCATATCTATGCAAGACAGAAAGAGCCTAGCTTTAATTTTTAGTTTACACGGAAGCTTTCCAAGCTAGAGGTTTAAACTTATGTTCGTTACCGCTGATTGCGTTCAGAGTATAGTAATTATAGCGAGAGTAGATGCAAGCAGAATACGAAGTCGAGTGTGATCTCAGTGTCATCATCCGCCGGCATGCTAGTTTAATGGTTCGATGTGTAGTCGGAAAGAGTGCTTATACACTAGGTTAGTCGATATTATAAGCTAAGCCTTAGCTCTACGGACATATGGGGATCAAGGACTCTTAGGCATATTTCAACAATATCAGGAGGTGAGTAATCTTTAACGCTGCGATAAGTCATCCGAATGTGACATTAGCAATATCGGAATCTGGATGGGATCTAGTTTCCGGTTTAAGGACGTATTCGAGGTATTCCCTTTGCCTGAGTACTATACAATATATACCTTAGTAAAATCTTAACCACTCCGCAGCTGCACAATGCACTCTCATTGCGTCAGGCAGACCCTGGTCACAGCAGTCGGACATTATCTGTTCAACATGCAGAAATATTCCGGCGAACTGTGACAATAACCCAAGCCGCAGTATTGGGTACCTATCAAAACAATCAGTTTCGGCAGTGGAGCAAACCACTATAGATGGTTAAGAAGGTAAGGAGTAAATAAATTAGTAGGGTTAGCTCGAGTTGAACCTCACGAAGTCTCGATAGCTATTCCTAGACAGTCCATAAGGAAGAGTGAGACGTAGAGATTGCAGCATCTAAATCATTAGGCTATAACTTTCGGTCTAGACGTTTAACGCCGGTGAAGATCAGAGGTATAGATAGGTTGTGTCGTAACCAAAGATCCATCCAAAGCTCCAAACCCACTGAACTGGTTTACATGATCCCGTTACGCCACGCCTAACCTAACGTAGTCCGCAGTCAATAGGGCCGCGGCGGCTTGATAGTACAGCCGTTCTCTAACGCCCTCCTGGGCATTAAGCAGCAGAAACCATGTCCAATGAAGACGACATAGTTGTTCCAAAATAATACAGCCAGCAACGTCTACTAGCTAGTGACGGAAGCTCTACTACCGCCTCACTCGTCGCGCGTTATTATCGTCTTCCTCTTCACTATCATCTCGGAAGCCCTCTTCTAAACTATAGTCATATAGTTAGCCCTGTACCGTAAAATAGACTCAGAACAACCGCTTAATTAAGGATCCATCTTGACCTACTCTCTGCTGAGTCTCCTTATGCTATCCGTGTGTTCCGGGTTGTGGTTGTCCAGCGAAAGCGCATGCCGGCGGTCGTCATCTACTTCGTCTAATTCCTCTCCCTCCTCAGAGCTAAAGCCTATGTCGGAACTATCATCACCCCCTATCACTAAACGCTCGTTTATACTGAAGCGCCATCTTGACGGCAGCAACCATCGAGCTATCGCATCTTGAACCCTGCCACGTATAGAGGATGTATGATTCGATATCGTGTCGAGAGGGAGGTACTGGCTATATCGGGTTCGGTAATACCGCCACAGTGGGACGAGGACGTAGGTAAATAAGACGAAGAGAATAAGGGATATGACGGCGGGTATTATGAGTGTCTACAACTTGTTAGTTTCCGTATAATCGATGCGCAGGACCTATAGTGTGACCAACCTTAACTACAGACAGCGTGGAGCCCATCGTGTCAGTCGTGTAGCGCAATGTTTCCCTACGACCGTCAGAGCATCGCAAATGTTTGTTTGGTGACGCAGTATATAGAGAGCGACGTAATGAAGATCTGTTGCCGCCAATTGCAAGTCAGGGTTATTCATACGATAAACTCGTTGAATCGAATGTAGAATCTCCGTGTATCATAAGCGCCGGAACGAGAGGACGACAAGTGACCGTCCGCAGGCTTGTACAATGCTCTAACCAGGTGGGAGCAAGTAATGATGAGGCTGAAAAGAAAAGGCACAGTTTCAAAGCCACATAGAAGCTTTGTACTGACCTACGTCTTGGTCAGTTGTCCTTGGTAAGGCTGACAATGGAGATGGTTACGTACGCGCAGTTGCTAGGTCTTGTTTAATTTAGGTCCCGCCATTATTGGTTGGGGACAGGTACATATTGGCTGCCAAAGTTGGCACTCGTCCCCCACGCCGCACAGGTACTTCCATCCACGTCCGAATTTGAAACTCGGTGCTGCTATTACACAAACTCACACCAACTTTTTTTTTTTCTATTTTAGAGTAAAATGCGCATATTCACGTACATAAAACATACATACTTAGATTGTAGAAGAAATATTCTTATTAGGAACTGATTTATACATGGTTGAATCTCTAGTCAAGTTCGGTCATTAGGTGATGTACGGGCCATCGTACTAAATATATGGTAATCAGCTTCCATAAAGCGTAAAGTGAATGGAACTCCACGTTGTATGCGACTGACTATTCGTTCGAATCCTTCAAACCGATCTCCAATAAGGCCAAATCCCCTCTTCAATGACACCGAGGGGCGTAAAGAACTGAGCTGAAAGCAATATGTAACCCCCTTTTCTGCGCGTCGGCTGAAGATGTTCGTCAGCTAAAGGCACAGTTGCAGTGTTCTCATCCAAAGGCTTTCTCTGCTAAGTGACCGCATCAGGATTAGGATGACTACATCCGTGTTGCATTGGCCAGGTTCTATTTGTAAGTCTAACTAAGTAGGTCTTGGGGTCTGGGGACAGGAGGGCAACCTCAGATCGCATCATTCTCGCCATCGCCTTGTTGGATCTCCCAGGGGTTTTATGTTCCACTTCAAGTTTCAGAAACGTCCACACCTTTCGATGTCCCCCACTAGTACGGTTGTATCATTTCATTGGGATAGATCAAAATTATAGAAATATCTCTGACTTTATAAATTATAGATAAGATGATGTGTACTTTTCCCCCCGATTTTTGAAAAGAGAAAGGAAAAAAATTAAGCGCCTTCGTAAGGGTGTTAAAAGCTAAATAAGTCACGGATTGGATGTGATTGATTAATGGTTATTACTTGCTTAAGCCTAGCGCTCTCTTCCAAGAATTATAGCAGCCACGTTGTGTGGAAATCCTAGGCTCTGATTGGACCCTGGCTGCTACCTGACTCCCGCTTTAAGGCAAATCTATACGCACTTATCGCAAATGGGGGATAGGAATTATGTAGGCATTTGGGGGATTTAAATGGCAATCCCCGTTGTACCCTGCAAGTTGCATCCTACCCACCATTGGTGCTCGGTCCAATGTGCGGTACCTACAGCGACACTTGCACAACCCTCAACCCTGCGTCTCATCAGACGGTTGAACCTCCTTTGAGCAACAATATCACATCCGATTAACTTTAACCTGCCAACTTTCTTTCACCCCTTCTCAAGACTTCGGATTTCGTATTTCGACAACATCGATGGCCTTGTTGAGGAAGAGATGCTATTGACGTTATAATTGTTTGCGTTTCATGTAGTCTTGCGCGTTATTCAGTTCTATGTATGTGTGGATTACCAACAATTCCTGGCCCCCTTCTTCGTCGCGCATTCTTGTCTCCCCGACTCCTTTTAGTAAATTCGCCAAAAATACCTACGCAATATCCTTGCATTACCAATGCTGCTTCATCGCCGGATGTCATGCTAATTCAACCACCCATTCATGCAGGTCTTCGCTTGATCCTAGATCCCCTACTTCAGCCTGTATATTCGTTGCGAAGCCGATATTCCTTGCTATAGAACATGATGCAATTCGTTCAACATCTTCAGCACCCAATACACTGACGGCACGAATCCGATATCCCACATAGACTTCGATTGTTTCTTTCGTCCCGTCCCGGACTTTGGACCGAAACGTTCGACTGCCGAATTAATATATCATCTCAAGAAAGCGATTGGAGCGCCGGTGTGTTAGCGCGCCCTCTCCACCAACGCAGCCATGTCGTCTGGCGGTAAGGGCTTCTTCTCTAGGAGTAAGCATAGGAGTGATAAGAGACATACCGGCAGCGAAGAAGGACGATTCCTTGGCTCGGACCACGACTCTGTATCGAGGGCTTCTCGACATACCAGGGAGTCATCGATAATCTCGATCGATAGGCCCAGCTCTCCAGAAGCCGGCATTAACCCTAACGCCGGTGTCATTACAGCAATCCCATATGATAGTACTCATGCAGACATGCGAAGTCCAATACCCGTCGATTACCTTCCTCGAACCGAGCAGATGCCTGTGCGCCGGGATCCCCTACCTCACCAGTTGAATAAGGCGACAGCCGACTTTCACCAGTATCCTACCTTTGACGCGAGCACGCTTTCCAGCATGGCTAACTCTCATCTCTCCGCCTCCCGGCCCACTCCTGGCCCGAATAATATCACAATGGCGTCTACTGGTCGCCAAACACAGTTCCACCAGTGGGGTCCATCGGCCGGCGGCAACTTGACACCTCGTGGAAGCACGGCATCGTCGATGACCAACGCCGGTTACGCCGAGAGGTGGGATTCCCTACCCGGCTATGGCCAGCCAGGCTTCGGCAGAACGTCTAGACAAAGCGACCAGTCCAGCGTATTTTCAGGTAATGGAACAACCCTTGTCCCTTCCACGGCCAAGCGCTCATCCAGAACAGCACTGCCCAGTGCAACTTCCCAGAGTTCCATTGCATCGCACCCCTCGAGTAGAGATTCGCATCGCTTAACTAAATTTCCAGGGACACCTGGATTACAGCCACCCGGCGGAGACGGTTTCTCATTTACCAGACCGGACGACGATAGGGTCACAGAACAGATGTTTTACGAGTTGATGGTAAAGCGAGGATGGCACAATCTACCCGAGCAAGCACGACGGCAAATGCAGGCGTATCCGTCGTCAAAGAAATGGACACTCATTTATCAAGATCGTCTGACTGAATGGCAAGGTGAGCAAAAGAAAAGGCAAACAGCGAGATCAGGACAGTATTCGACGGTTGATGTCGCTGCATCCTCCGACGAAGAGGGCTCCCCTGAGTGGTATGTTCGAAAAGTGATGGACAATACCTTGGATTTGAAAGGTCTGGGTAGTCTCGAGGTCAATCTGCGAACACAACAAATCGGTTGGGTGAAGCGCTTCATCGAATGTCAAGGGCAGGTGGCGCTCACCAACGTCTTGTTGAAAATCAACCGGAAGAGCGCTGTAGGGCCCGCCGCCCCCTCGGATGCAAAGGCGAGCGATAAGAATCTTGACAAGGAATACGATATCCTGAAGTGTCTAAAGGCTCTGCTAAACAATAAGTACGGTGCCGATGATGCGCTCGCCCATCAGCAAGTGGTCGTGGCTCTCGTCACATCGCTTATATCGCCGAGACTTACAACCCGGAAACTCGTCAGCGATGTGTTATCCTTCTTATGCCACTGGAATGACGGCGAAGGTCATATGAAGGTTATCCAGGCCATGGATGTAGTGAAGAGTCAGCAGAACGAGAATGGCCGATTTGATGCCTGGATGCGACTTGTGGAGGTGACAGTCGATGGACGAGGGAAGATGGGTAGTCTTGTTGGAGCCAGCGACGAAGTTCGCAGCGGCGGTATTGGCATGGAGAACCTCTTGATGGAATATGCTGTTGCAACGCTCATACTCGTCAATTCGATCATTGATGCTCCAGAAAATGACCTCCAGCTGCGAATGCACATCAGGGCGCAGTTCGGCGCTTGTGGGATCAAGCGGATCCTCACGAAGATGGAAGGGTTTCAGTATGACTTGATAGACAAGCAGATCGAGCGATTCCGGACAAACGAAGCTATCGACTACGAGGATATGCTCGAGCGGGAGAACAGTAGCATGAAAGACAGTATCGAGGGAGAGGTTAAGGACCTCAATGACCCTGCCCAGATCGTCGATGCTATTCAACAACGACTTCAAGGTTCTAAGACGCATGACTACTTCATATCTGCACTGCAACACCTGCTTCTAATCAGAGATAACGATGGAGAAGAGCGGTTGCGCATGTTCCAGCTCGTTGACTCGATGCTTAGCTATGTGGCCATGGACCGGCGGCTACCGAACATGGACCTTAAGCAAAGCTTGAATTTTACGGTCCAGAATCTCTTAGATAAACTACATACAGATTCCGAAGCTCGCCAGGCTCTGGATGAAGCCCTTGAGGCCCGACAAATCGCTGAGGCCGCTATGGCCGAGCGAGATGAGATGAAAGCCCAGTTAGAGCTAGGTGCTGATGGTCTCGTGGCTAAGCTTCAAAGACAGTTGGATGAGCAAGCTCGCTTTATTGAAGCGCAGAAGCGTCAAGCGGACAGTCTGAAAGCTGAAATTGAGAGCATGCAAACGGTTCGTGCAAAGGAAGCGCAGCGGTATGAACTGGAGACGAGAGAATTGTATCTCATGCTCAGGGACGCCCAAGACGTAGCTGCCTCGCAAGCTGTCAAGGGCGGCGCTGCAGGCAAGATGGCCGACGAAGACCCAGCTCGGATGCAAGGTATTTTGGACCGTGAAAAGCTTATGGACCGACTTGCGATGCAGCTCGAACGACAGAAGACCCAGTACAAACTCGAAGGCAGAGTCTGGGGTGAAACTATTGGACCCTCAGATCGCCTGCGTGCGCTACGCGAAGAGATGGATGGCTACTCAGATAATTATTCCGATGCACCAGAGGGTTCGGGTCTCCCACCACCTGGCATGGCTAATGGTGTACTTGGAACGGTCAATCGTCACACTAGGTTGACGAGAAAGCCTGTCAATGGACAGCCATCCAGTGCCGACGAGGGCGCTACAGAGGCCGAGGATGATATTGTGTACGAGAAACCAAGAGTTGTCGAAATTAGACGGCCCGTTATGGATCCCAAACAGGCCGCTAATTTCCTCAATGAGATCCACGCGAAGGGCAGGAGGGATGATGTTAGCGACTCCGAAGAGGGTGATGGCGCGACGACTGGTCCTTCTCACCCAAGCCTCGAGTCACAATCGCCCATCACCCCAAGCGAGATCGAGCCACCCAAGATTCAAGTTAGTGATACGACTGCTCCGCCTCCTCCTCCCCCGCCACCACCTCCGATGCCAGGACAAATCCCCGGGGCTCCACCGCCGCCCCCTCCTCCGCCTCCTTTGCCGGGTCACATTCCAGGTGCTGCCCCGCCTCCCCCACCTCCTCCTCCTCCTCCTCCGATGCCAGGCATGCTCTCACCCGCGTCCGCAGCAGGAGGTCCACCTCCCCCGCCCCCACCGCCGCCGATGCCCGGTGCTGGAGGCATGCCTCCTCCACCCCCACCAATGCCTGGTGCTATGTCTGGTCACTTCCTTTCTACGCAAAATAACTTCGGGCCATCTCCCACAATTGGCCTACCGGTTGTTCGACCGAAGAAGAAGCTCAAGGCTCTTCACTGGGACAAGGTCGATACTCCCGAAACAAGTCACTGGGCAGCGCATGCTCCTTCTGTGGAGGAAAGAGAAGAGAAATATGCCGAGCTTAGTAGGAAGGGTATTCTCGATGAAGTTGAGAAATTGTTCATGGCCAAGGAGATCAAGAAGATTGGGGTTGGATCCTCTAAGAAGGATGACAAGAAGCAAATCATCTCTAGCGATCTTCGGAAAGCTTACGGTAAGGATAACGTTGTGAAGGCTCTGAAAACTCTGATTATGCTGACTCTGTTTAGAAATTGCTTTTGCCAAATATTCTCAGTACTCCGTAGAGAAGATCGTTCAAATGATCATTCACTGCGACAAGGATATTCTCGATAACCCTGTGGTTATGGAGTTCCTCCAAAAGGACGACTTATGCAACATTCCAGACAATACTGCGAAACTCATGGCACCATACAGCAAGGATTGGACTGGTCCAGAAGCTAATAAGGAGAACCGTGAACAGGATCCATCAGAGCTAACTCGCCAAGATCAAATTTATCTATACACCGCTTTCGAGCTGCACCACTACTGGAAGAGCAGAATGCGGGCTTTAGCCTTAACAAGGAGCTACGAAGCTGACTACGACGAGATCAACGAAAAGATTCGTCAGGTCGTCACGGTATCAGAGTCACTACGGGACTCGGTATCGCTAATGAACGTTCTTGGCTTGATCCTTGATATCGGTAACTACATGAACGATGCGAACAAACAAGCAAGAGGTTTCAAGCTTAGCTCACTTGCCCGCCTGGGTATGGTGAAAGATGACAAGAACGAGTCAACGCTTGCGGATCTAGTCGAACGTATCGTCCGTAACCAATATCCCGAATGGGAGGGATTCACAAATGATATCCAAGCCGTAATAGCTGCTCAAAAGATCAACATCGAGCAACTGCAGGCGGATGCCAAGAGATACATAGATAACATTAAGAACGTACAGATGTCACTAGACAGCGGTAACCTCAGCGACCCTAAGAAGTTCCACCCTCAGGATCGTGTCTCGCAAATCGTTCAACGTTGTATGAAGGACGCTCGTCGAAAGGCGGAACAGATGGCGTTATACCTGGAGGAGATGGTCCGCACGTATGATGACATTATGATTTTCTATGGCGAAGATCCCAAGGACGACAATGCCCGTCGTGACTTCTTCGCCAAGCTGGCTATGTTCCTTCAGGAGTGGAAGAAGAGCAGAGACAAGAATATTCAATACGAGGAGACACGGCGTAGGAACGAAGCTAGCATGAAACGGAAACATGCTCAGCTCAGGGTAACGGGTAATGTTGAGAATGGCCCGGCTTCACCGGCCTCTGCTGGAGCAATGGACTCGCTTCTAGAGAAGTTGCGCGCCGCGGCGCCACAAGCGAGAGATCAACGAGACCGAAGAAGGCGCGCCCGTCTCAAGGACCGTCACCAAGTCCGTATTGCCTCAGGCCAAAAGATACCCGACCCCAATGAAATACCTCAGGCCGAACCTAGTCCCAATGCCGAGGGTACCAATGGTACTGCAGATTCCGACGCCAATCCTCTCAGTCCCGACTTAGCTTCACCAAGCGAGGTTCCTTCGGAAGCTGGAGAGGACGGCTTGGCTCAGAGGGCCGCAATGTTATTACAGGATATGAGAGGCGGCGATGGAGCAGACGACGATAATCCAGAGAAGAGGGATAGTTTACGGAAATCAGCAGCAGAAGAAAGAAGAGCGAGACGACGGCGACTGAAGGGCGGCTCTGATACGAAGTCCACCACTAACGAGGGAGACGAAGCAATGAAATCTCCTATACCCGAGGAACCGCCACCTGCGGCTGCTCCATCAGAAGAATAATAAAGACGGTATTTATGCGGAGTTGAATCGAGCTCTCACCGTTTTCGAGTATCCAATTGATATTGATATATAATGTCTACAATATATTGCCCGCTCATCCCCAATCGAGGAAGAGTGCATCACCCATCACCAACGAGTTGCGAATCCACCATAGAGCACTCTGGAATGGAATCGGGGGCATGTACGAGTTGAGGATCGTGCCAACAGAACGTCCTACTATATACGACTAGTTTCAATACTTGGAGTTTTGAGCTAGCACACCTACACCCTTCTTGGCCAGGCTTCAATACGCCACACAAAATACCGCGTGGCTCGAATTCGTTGCGCAAGCACCGAAGGGAGGAACCATCCTCATCGAGAAGAGTTATTCTAATTAACTCGAAACAAAAAGGTTCGAGCTATTTAGCTAAGCAACCTTAGTACCAAAGGACAAATTTTTAACACAAGAATCTGCCGGCCGCTCTAATTGAGCTTGCCAAGGAATATCCCACACCGCTTTTCGTTTGTGATACCATGGTACGACAAGAGACCGGCGAGACAAACCTCTCTCGGTGAGGTTTGCAAAAGCGAAACGTTGAAGGAAGTGAGGGAAGTCTCGGGCCGATCGGGCCTTTTTTCCATGTCGAAGGGGGGGCTGCACAGGGCATAGGGCATAGGGCAGCGTAATTGGAAGTGAGGAGTATAAGGAAGAGGAAGAGGAAGAGCAAGGAAAACAGAAAGGAAGCGAGTCGAGGTGCATACAACATAGTATACTACTACCTAGGCTCGTACCTCTTACAAGTCAAAGGATACATAATAATTCGCTTCTTGCTTGAGGTTACTCGAGATATAACGTTGTGATAATCATCACAGACATGTTATAGGACGTGATTGCTTAGATGTAAATATATAGATACGATCATCTTATACTTACATAGTTAAAGCACATATCGCCGATAATATAATTTTCTCGATCGCCGACTGGATACAGCATAGGGGGCTATAGGGCAGACGGGAAGCACTTGCCTACACGTACGTAGATTGGTAAGAACGGACTACCAGCAATAAACTTTTTCTCGCTGTATTATGACCTGGTTAATAAACTATAATCGTTTTGTTATTCGACTGCATAAAGGTAATAATCCCTCATTAAGCCCCAGCACTTGCCCCTTTTCTTTCTTACCTTAGGTGTGTGTAGTACTGTCATTTTCTCAGATACACTTCAACTTCTCCCAATTTCAAATATTCCTCCAAGGGGTAGCTGCCACGATGCGGGTCCGATATGAGCTCTGTAAAGGGTTAAGGACATCGTTGTTGCGCAAAGGGGCCTAAACCTATCTGCTTAAGATCGCGATATGCATCCAGAGAACTATCTTCTGTCTAAGATGCCTCAGGTCTCATACTCCCAACAAGCCCAGAACTCCAACATTCAGCTCCCCTTAGATCTGTCTTCCGACAGGTCTCTGAACCTCCGATAGGACCGTTTCCTAAGAATAGTTGAAGGAAGTGCACACACTAGCAACACAGAAGTGTATTACACGACATCACGAGCATTGAGCCCGAGGGTTGTGCCTGTCACTTAAGGTTTACCACCAGAGCCTCCGACAACTTCCTTAACTGGTTTTTGGCAATGTACCCAGTCGATCACAACAATGTGCCTGAAAAGAATCGCACGAGTCGAGATGCCAGGAGAATACTGAGTGGGTGGAAGACCATGTCTTCCTCGACAAGGTGTACGAGAAATACTCCCCATTATCCAGGGGTGGGAATTGTATATCCCGAAAGCGAGCAGCGACTGGTTCATTCACTCTGCACTTCAACCCCTTCCGGAAATACTACAACATTCAAAGATACCACAGTCTATTCGCCAGCTGGATCACACGCCGATTCTGCCGTTGCTTCGCCTACAAGAACAGTCCGACCCGTTGACTTCATCTCTCAAGCATCCGCAGATTCGTTGTCTCATCACACAGACAACGAATCATTCGAATCCACTAAACGCGTCTCAGACCTCGTCGCAACGTTTAATTCAGAGCCCCGGGGCAGAGGTAAGGCCCGACTGATAACTAGAACCCAGAATGAACATCATTGATTTCTTGCCGAGTCTTTGTTGTTATATTTTCTGGTGAGAGCCGCAGGATTCGAGCCTGCGCGATATTCCAGCACGCCCGATTTCACTCTGGAAACGCCGAACGTGTTCGAGACCCCTGACTCGGAGTTGAGTATTTGCGGAATTGGGAGCAGCTTGAATAGCCGTTCTTTCTACATCTATGTACTCGCATTGGGAGAAAGCTAACAAAACCGCGAGACGATATGCCAAAATGAAGGAACCGACAGCGAGATCAGCATCAGCCATCGTCCAGTCCTCCAAAACATACCGCATTACCCCAACCACCAAATTCACAAAGGATGTCGGATGTTAACAATGTAACTATCTGTCAAGAAGACCTATATGAGAAGCATGAGCTGACATAAGGTGTTTCTTAGGACAGCGACTATGACGGCCATGATATCGCCTCCCGCGGCGAGCAAGTTCCCTAATAAGAGATCAACAAGTAAAAATTCCCCATTACAGGCCTCCTCTCTTCCAAGAATACAAAGTAAATCGGCGAGATTGACTGACCTCGGGGTCCAGTGAGACCTTAATATAGAAGCTAGTCAACATTTTAGAGAGATGGCCCGATATGGATGCCACTTCTAGAGTTAAGCAGCATCTTCAAGCAACAATACTTCAAGGCGCACAGTGTAGCGCACATCCGGGTCGTCTTCAAGAGATTTCCATGCCGGAATTGATCCAGATGAGAAGTTTCCATGTCACGGACGACAGAGCGGCAGAGCTCGCTGTCCGCAAACCAAGGAAAGAAAAGGAGGCGAGAATTCTGGGATCCTCGACAGATTTCGTGACTTCACAGACTCCCAATTCTGGCAAGCATCCAAGTGGCGTCACAATTTACAAGGACCCCAAAGATCTAACGGTTTTTGATCGACTGTATGCAATCATCATACGGTTCTCGGATATCTTCGTTGACAAAGGTTTCGCGACAGTCCCAGATGAGGAATTGCCAAGGTTTGACTTGAAACCAGGCCCTGTCATACCAGAAAACCATGAACGACGAATCATAGCTCATGACGCTGCCCGCCAACGATATCTGGTAGAATTCATTGGCCTTAGACGCCAATACATGCGCTGGTTAACAGCGAACCAACTGGGTGAGGATAGAGAAGCGCTGCTACGGGAATTTGCAGCTAGACAATAGACATGCTGTGGGCTATAAATCGAGTCTTACATATATTGCCTGCTATCAGGTGAAAATTAGCTTCACCCACAGTCACTTACCTTAGGTAGGCAAGACACAACGCATGTATTCACAGTCGCACAACCGCCAACAGCAATACAACAACCAGCAATATAGGCGCCAACAGCAACAACTCTCTGCTGGCAGGGCTTTTATAGGCTAATAAGGAGCCTCCTCAGAAAAGTTCAAAGGAGTAGCTACGAGGGACCTAATAACGACGGCGGATAAACCTTAAGCATCCCGCTAGATTCTGGCTTACCTAAGTAAAGATATTTTGAGTGACTTCGCTAAGACTGAACGTTTTACTGTCGCCGGTGGGGCTGTCAAGGCCGAATTGGAGGGTCGAGGAATGTACCTAGAGAAGCAGGGTCGGTCAGGAACGGTCTTCAGAGCCCTTTCCACTTTGCGAGAGTTAGAAGACGACTGGACAGACACATCAACAGACGCTTTCCTGTGGTCTTGGGCTTACGAAGTAATAGAGATAGCTGGGCTCACGACCCCACCCCTTTATCACACCAACTAGCAAGTATGTGGGACACAAAACTTTAAAGATCCGGTGGCTGAGTTGCAAGTAAGTCCTCATAAATTCAAGGATAGCAGCAGAACTTGAGAGCCCGTCATAGAGGCCACAACACAAGGCGAAGTCCTCACTGCCTAGTAGCATATCTATACCCATTACCACAGACATGTACATAGGTAATCCAAGATAGAAAATCGAACAAAGATTCATATAATCTCTCAACAGAATACCCTAGCCTCTAACGAGCCGGATACTTTTATTACAAAATCGCTAAGTCTATATAATACAACACGAACACGCCCACAATTACAGTTGGTGGCGTACGTATTTCTTATTTCTTTCAAGAGCCAGTGTGGAATCTTGCTCCTATTCCTGTTCCTGTTCTTGTTCTTATACTTGTTCTTGCGTATGCGCCAGCGCCTTGCCGTTTCCATTTCCTTCCCTTCGTCCCATTTCCGATACAAAAGTATACACTCTTATCTTTCACAAGCCTACTTCGCGTTCTCGTTACGTACGTACGTGGACATCTATGCATGTTTTCGTCTTCGTTTTCATCTTCATCTCCGTCTTAACGGGTCGTCCTCGTTTCTTTACTTTGCCATAACATCCACGTATCGTCCCGATTTCCTCGCCTTCTTGGCGCCGCCCTTTCTCGGCCCCGCCGCGCCAAGCAGATCATCGATGCTACTCGCGTTACTAAGGCTTGTAGCCGGCCTGCTGGGTGGCCCGGTGGTTCCGCCCGGGGCACTATTAGTGCTCTGGCTAGAAACGGACCGCATCATCGGCGGTGCACCGCCGGGGACGCTAAGGTTCTCATGGGACACGGCTTTGTTTAGCAGTGTAGGCGCAGGAGAGAGTCGGGGCGGGCCAGCGGGAGGGACGCCTAGGCCACCTGGAGGAGCTGACGAAGACCCCGGTGGTGGGGGAGTACCGTTACGAGATGCGGCACGAGGAGGCGGCGGTGTGGCCGTCTTAGCAGGAGTGTTCTCAGCTCCTGGTTTCTTATTGACCCAACGCTTAAGCTCTGGGTCGTATACGAAGCTGCTGGCTTCACCGAGTTTGGCCTTGATGGGTTTATTGGCCTGGTCGAGCGACTCTTTCTTGCCGCCGCCAAACCATCCTCCGAAGCCCCAGCCTTTCTTGGCTGCCTTGGCTTCCGCAGCGCGTTTTGCTAGCAATTTGTTAGCTTTATATCCACAGAATATTTAATCTAAGACTAACCTTCTTCCTCAGCAACCCTTCGGACCATCTCCTCGTTCTCCCGATCCTTCTCCGCCTTGCTCTTTTCCTGCGGCCTTAGGGCAGGAATATCGTCCTCGTCATCATCGAAGAAACTCTTCTTCTTAGGTTTTGACTCCGTTGGGGAACCGTTTTCATCGTCAGCAGGACCGGGCTCGTAGGATGGCGGTTCAAAACCGGATGGCTGGTACGAAGGTGGCTCGTACCCACCAGAATAGCTATCGGACTGCGTTGCGGGCGATTCAAAGGAATTCATCGATGGTGGCTCATATCCATATGAAGGTGGCTGATAACCCTGATTCGAGTTGGTCTCATTGGCCGGGGCCTCTGGTTTCGACTCTTCCTTCGGTGAGCCATTTGGCTGGGAAGCATTGGCATTCTGAGAAGACTGCATGGCACCATATGGGTCATAGCCCGGGAATGAGATGCCAATGCCTGTGGGCTGCGGGGCTGAGTCGGATTTCTGAGAGGTTGGCATATATGGTGAGGCTAGAGAAGCGGCTGGTGGGGTAGGTTGGTAAGTAGAAGTAGGCGTTTGAGGTGCGTAGGGGTTTCCATATGAAGACTGTTGTTCTGATCCGCGTCTTGGTAACTCGTAGGAGCTTCGTGACATCTCGCCTGAAGTTCTTTCCATTGAAGATCTAGAAGCTGGGTTGTAAGTGGAGCTAGGATCATAAGGATTATTCGACGCTTGAGGTGCTGATGGTGCATAGCGAGAAGCAACTTTGGTGGCCGCAACAGGTGGCGACGGACCACCATTTCCGTACATTTCGAAATTCGAAACTGAGGGAGAACGACTGATTGTTGGTGTTCCAGGGGCAAGGCGGGCAAAGGGTCCAGACTCAGCGCCAGCATCGCCCGATGCTCCATTGCCAGAGCTCTCGTCATCATCACCAGCGACGAATTTATTGAAGCGGCTCCACATGTTATTGGACACCTGGTCCATCCTAGGTTTGGGAATCCATGAGGATGACTCTTCCTTTGGAGCTTGCTTCAGTCTCCTCATGAGGTCATCCACGGCGGACTCAAGAACAGGGTTATAGTACGGAGACCTCTTCGTCTGCGCAGTGATGGCATTGTAGATACCTTCGCAATATTGTAAAGCCTTATCTCTGAACCCGTATTCAGCAAGGGTCATAGCATGTTGCAATTTGTATGCGGCCAAGTGCGGGCAACTCTGAACAACATTTGAACCTCCTGCAAGGGACAGCCCATACTCATATACTTCGCTGAGCTGCAAGGCTTCCGTTTCCTTCGCAAACTGATCGGCCTGACGACGGTGATCGGCTCCCACGAGGACAAAGTTCGCATTAGGATCATCAAGACCACCGAAAATGGCACAATTTCTAGCGAAGATATAGCAGATATGAGCTGCTTCCGCTCTTCCGTAACCAGAAAGTAGATTGCCGAGAGACCTCAACGCTTGGGCATCACCAAAACTTCTGTTGCTTAGTATCAGACCAAGTGTCTCACGCCATTTGTCCAGTCCCGCCAGCGCATCCTGGAATGAACCAGTTGAAGCCGATGGAGACATTAATTGAAGGCCTGCTCGTGCATGGACTGGGACTAATTCGTCTACGGACTCCTCAAAGTTTCCAGAAAGCACGCCATAAAGGGCAGCAAGTGATTCATTTCCGTGGCCTGGGTGGTTCACCTCCTTCTTGATGAACTCTTGCGCGACCTGTTTGTACAGATCGGGGCTCTGCATTGTGTTTGATATAAGCATCGCGTGACCCCAAAGTCTCTTATCTACTGCAGCCCAAACGGCTTTCTCTCTATCACCAGACAGCAGATGGTGACGGATCTGTTCAATAGCCGTAGAATCAACCGCATCCGCCTGCATACCGGTCATGGTTGAAGATATTCCAGTCAAATCAGCCCCGGTAGAGATCGCAGAAGCAAGCGCAGGCTTGTTGGTATCTAAACCGGGAGAAATAACATCCCTCACAGCCTTGTCTACCGTTGGGTTCCCTTCTAGGATGCCGTCATTTTCGACGAAAACTCTTAGAATCTTCCATAATAGTACTCGCTCAACGGCCCTCTTGTCTTCATGTGAGACTGTTTGCTGGAACGAAACATTCGGTAGGTTTCTTTCTAGGGCGTCGATGCCAGCCGTCAACCATGCTAGAGTTTCCTTTTTCTTCGATTTGCCCTTCAAAGGACCTGGGAATTTGGCCAGGCGCTCCTCTAACGGTAAAATGTCTTTCATGTGCTTAACTTTCACCTCACCTGGGCTACGCACAATCATCGGCAATACCTGACTTATGCCATACCGAGGAACATCCGTTGGAAAGGAAGTTACAAGTGTCCCTCCAACGCCCCATGTGATGACTGGTGCGCCTCGCCATCTTTGTAGGGGATCCAACTCTCGGCCGTCGGTCGGTGGGACGAGATTCAAATGCTGAGACATGCCCCGAGCTCTAACAACGGGTCGAGCTGCATCTATACTCGGTACTTCACGTGGAGAAGTCGCGCCCTGCACTGAGGAAGGCCGAGGAACGGGGTCCACTGGTCTTCCGTTGGCTCTGTTACCATAGACTGCACCAGGGGATTGAGTCTGAGAACGAGGCGGCGGGGCGAAGTTGACTTCCTTCTGTGGTACTGGCGGAGGAGATAGTGGGACATAACTGGATACTGAGCGTTTAGGAGGCGAGACCGCGCTGTATGCCGGAGAGCTAATGGGTGGCGGGGTATGTCTGGCTTGCATTGGGCTATACCTTGATTCAACTGTCTGTTTAGGGGCTGTTGGTGGAGATCGTAACTGAGATTGTTCCTCTTCAACTTCTTGTGTTGGTGGTAACGAAGGTACCCGTGTGAGACGAGGCTCATACTGAGATGAGCTGTTTCGACTTAGAGAGGGGACATCGCCGTTTATAGGAGGCTTGTCATGTGATGCTTCAAAGTGAGAGTGAGCGAGAGGACTAGAAGTTCGCGGTTGATGCGCAAGCGGGGGTGGTATAGGCGTATATCCACCACTAGAAGAACGCACACTAGGCGGAGCAGGAGAATATCGACTCGCAGCAGGCGGTGGGTGTGCTCCATTTGTTACTGGTAACTGGGCCGGCGCGGGCGAATATCTCGCGTTTGTGACTGGAGGGACACTTGGCTTCAGCGGAGGATTAGACTGCAATGCGGCATAAGGGTTAGGACGCTCTGGCATAACCAATTGCTGAACACCAGCAGCTTGCTCCTGAGGAGAACGAGGCTGGGACGAGGGACGCATAGGAGGCCCCATAGGAGCACCATGAGGAGGTCCTTGAGGCGGTCCAGGGGGCTGTCCATATGGGCTTTGCTGCGGCGGTGAGAGAGGGTTACTATGCCGCGACGCGGGTCTCGGTTTTGAAGTCACAGGTAAGTCTTCGAAGAAACTAGACTTCGGCTTCAGCTGAGGGGTTGATCTCTGGGCTGCTGGAGGCGGAGGTTGGCTTGAATGGCTTGAACCAGGAGGCGATAGACTCCCCGTCGAAGCTCCCGAAGGCGGTGGTTGAGAATACATGCTTGCACTCCTCGGGGGTCCGGCTGGCGGCGCCAAAGGGGCCTGATTTACTCGTGGGAGCTGCTGCATGCTAGTCCGTTTCTTCGGCTTAACTACTTCCATTGGAAGATCGTACGGCGATGTGTACCCGCCTTTGGATTTATCAGCAAAGCTCTGAGCTTTAGGAATCGCAGGCTTCGGAGGTGGTCCGTATCCTCCCATTGTCGGGGGAGGAGCCGTAGCTGAGTGAGTATACGAAGGATGTGGTGGCTGCATCTGAGCAACAGCTGGGGCGGGTGCGTAAGGATTTGGGCTCACTTGCGCTGAACGCTGCAGGCTATCAGGAGTGTATCGTCCGTTTAAACTTGTTGACTGAGGTTGGGTAGGTATACCGGGTTGAGATGTCAATACCGGTGGCGCTTCTGTTGATTCATCTAAGGTCTCTTCCAAGAATCCTTCATCATCGCTTCCAAAGACTTCTGCAGGATCAAGTTCCTTAGATTCACTTGAATCTAACAAAAAGTCATCGTCATCGTCAAAAGCAGCCGCCCACTTCGCATCAACGTCGGTAGCTCCTGCTTGATCATCAGTTTTTCCCTTTGATTCAGGCTTGGAATCGCCGTTAATGGTATCTTGCACAGGCGCGTCTGAGACTGCTGGTGCTTTCGGCGCAGTACTATCGATAGGTGTAGGTAATTCTGAGTCCGAGTTGTGTGCCCACGTCGCTGGGTCTAAAGCCTCTCCCATTACCATCGTCGTAGACTTCCTGTGCAAAGTACGGTCAAGGCCACCCTCTTCTGGTTGGGAAGCTCCTTTAGTGACCTGACTAAAGAAGTCGTCTCCCCCTTCGGTAGTATCGTCCTGCGCGAAAGGATCCGACGTCCGAGGTTCGTGACGATTCTCCGCCTCATGCTGCTCTTCTTGCGGAATCAATGGCAGGCCCTCCTCAAACCGAGCATCCGATTCCTCCTCCTCAGCACCCACAAGATCCCCACCAACGTACTGCTGGAACAAGCTTTCGGCTGCGCCGGATTCCGCAGAATGATCTTGGTCAAACGTTCCATGGAAATCGGGCTGTGCGGCCGAGTCGGTATGGGAGTCGTCCTTCTCTAAGTCATGCAGGATATTCTGAGCTTGAGTTGGGGGAGGAGGATGCTCTATGTGGTCCTCAGTCGCATCTTGTCTTTGTGGTACCGCGGGGAATGAGTTTGTCCTCTCATTTGGAGGCATGAATTTGAACGGGTCCGTTTCTGTTCGCTGCAGGTTCCACTCGGCATCTTCGTCGTCATTAAAGCTGACCTCGTGGGACACAGTACGCGCAAACGAGATTGTGCTTGCGTGTTTGGAGGTATTGCTCGTTGGGACGGGTTCCGGTTGGGCATTGTCGCGTTCAACATTGGATTCGAGAGTTTCGTCGCCTTGTGCAGCTGTAGAGTGCGATGGACCAGATAAATCCCACGCGGAATCTTCGGCCTCATTATTATTGAATTGATCTAGGAATGCGCCATCACTAGAAGTATGTGGTTGAGTTTCATGCTCTCCTTCTATTAGATCGTGATTAGGCATCTCCTGAGCTGAATGCTCAGTCGTTTTTTCTTCGACAGCGGTCTCTTGCTGGTTCTGCGGCGAGTTGGGTTCTGGTGTTTGGTTTTGGTCATTAGAATCTGGCATCTTAGCCGGATGCCACGTCGCACTTGGGGTATCCATCTCCGAGTACAATTATCGCGTATTAAACAAGCATCGAAATAGAGGGATCCCGTAAAGTAGAATATGTAGGAAACGGTACTAGGGAAATTAGGATCCGTTAGTTGCGTGGTTTGCGATGGCTATTGTTGTCATCAACAGCTACAGATTAAATCGCATGCCAGATTGGACGACCGGTATAGGGGCAAACAGCGCGTGCATAAACACCGAGCAACGGGGAAGGGAATTGATGGCGTCGAAAGTAAAGCCGGACTCACTTATACAAGAACAAATATGTAATAAAAAACTGTAGTCTGGATTTCTGCTACAGGCCAAACTCCATTGTCATTTTCAGAGCAATTGTATTGCTTCCCATACTTCCAAGGATTGAGAATTTGAACTTGAACAGGGAAATTGAAAGTTGGCTTCTGGGAATCTTTAGGATCGTCAGTTGCGACCCTACATGTATCTAACCATACAAGCCACACTAGTACCTATGTGGGTAGGGAGTAGGTACAAAGTCCCTGCACGTGGGCTAGCGGAGCCCTGTGAAAATATATGACATAAGAACGATGGCAGAATGAAGTACCTACATGTAGCCTTTATCCGACAACTCATAGCATGCCGAATACTCTACTAATTAAATCTCGAGTGTCATATATTGTGTCCAGGCCATTCTATTCGACTTGCATATTACCCAGAAAAGAATATCTGTCTTTTCCGCTTATTCCATAACGATTGAGCACACGTACAACACTACCTAATTTTATGAGTTGCCTGTTGAGTTTCTAACTTCTTCCTTCTCATGGTAATGTCGTCAGTGGAGTTACTTGAGCTTACTTCAGCCAATCACGATCGCCAAGCCTATCCCTGAGATTATATTTTTAGGTGTTACCTTTACGTACATGTACACAGTAGGTACGCCTGTGCCGCTCTACTTTATAATCACCCAGACACACACAGTATGCGATTGTGCAGTCGTAGAATGTAGAATCCCAAGGTAACTCATTACGTGGGACTAAACAAGAGTCCATACATACCCCTATTCGGGACCATTATTACCAGCCTTCATCCCAACAATACACCAATATTCCCCCCTACATCAACCACTGTAGTAACCACCTACGATCCGTAACTATGCTTTAAATAAATATCAGCCCTCGCCCTTCCCGTAGTCCTCGCCGCAGCAACCAGTGATATCTTCCGGAGGCGGTCCGCGCTCGTCTCGTAGCAAGCCGGCACTCCCGTCTGCGAAAAGGGTCTGCCGTACTTGACCATCTGGGCCAGGCCCTTGGCGCAAAGGAGCACATTCGGCATTCCGTAGCCGTTGAACCCGGCGCATATGTACAATCCCTGCTTCGAGGGCACGTGGCCGATGTGTGGCGCGTCGTCTGCGGAATACTGCGTTCTTCTATTAGTCTATACGTCCGGTTCGACGTCTAGGTAGATAGGTATAGGTAGATGTGAGATAAATGGAAGCACATACACCCATAATACCCGTCCAAATTCTATCCACCTCCATCGGCGTGTCCTCCCACCCGACAAGCGTCCTCGCCGCCCAGCCGTCGAAATACGGCACGGCGGGCTCGATCAGCGTCGAGTCGTCGTAGTTCCTATACCACTCGTCCCTCTTCTGGGTAAAGAACGTGCTCCTCGCGCCGCCCACGACGAAGCTCCCGTCCGGCCGCAAGCCGTAGTACGAGTCGACCGACGCGGGACTCCTCATCTCCGTGGCGCACGAACCGAGCGGTACCACTCGGGCCGGCGGCCGGGCCGTCGGCACGACCCTGCAGACGGTCCCGCGAGCAGCGTAGATCGCCTCGTCGTACTCGGGCAGCAGGCCGCTCACGTACGCGTTCGTGGCGAAGATAACCTTCCTCGCCTTTGTAGTCCCGCGCGGCGTCGCCAGCGTCCAGTAGCCCTCGTGGTCCGCCGTCTCGGACACCTCGTGGACCTGCGTGTGAGTCTGCAGATTAACGCCTCGGCCGACGGCGCGCTCCAGGAGATGCATGACCAGCTTATACGGCCACAGCGTGTGCGCGGGGTACGTGAACGCGATCTTGGCGTCCCTTACGCCCGTGACTGTCTCCGCGTCCAGCGGCCCGTGGCAAGTCACGCTCTTGAGCGTCGGGCAGTCCAGCTTCGACATGACGTCCCACAGCTTCTTGATCTTGGCGGCCTCGGCCGCGTCGACGAACGAGTCCGCCGTCGTCACGGACTGGAGGTCGCAAGATATGTTCTCTTCTGCGATGAGCTCGGCAACGGCCTTGGCGTTCGCAACCTCGAAGAGAGCGACTTGGTTCGCTGCTTCGAGGCCGCGCGCCTGCATCCTAGATGCTACGGCGACGAAAAGGTCTGGCCTCAGATGTCCTCCTATGTTCGCGGTTAGCTTTAGGTAACCATGTATCGGACGGAGTCGGAAAGCATAGTAGTGACTTGCCATTCCTACCAGTAGCTCCCGAACAAGCCTCCCTCGCTTCCAAGACAGTGATGCTTGGCTTCTCTGAGGGCGATTGGTCCTTAAGCAGGTAATACGCCAAAGCGGCGCCTGCGAACCCAGCCCCGACGATCACGATATCCTGCTTCTGGGGGAGTTCCGGCGTGCTGCGATGGGAATCGAGCTCGTGTAACTCCGTCCTCCAATATGGAACAGTTGCGTTCGGAACAGGATAGGGACCAGCCATTTTGATTGGGGGGATAGATATATTAGTATTAATATTAAGCCTAGAAGCTCTTATATATGCCAATGACGCCAAAGGAGACTTAAACTGAGCCGCTTGTTGTTTCCGTACCAATGTTATTGTTACACACCTCATACGCTTACTTATATATCCTTACCTGACATAATAGAATAGCGTTTTCCATCCTAGGAATAATATTCGACTTCTACCACTAGTGACTCATCCCAGGATACCTCATCATGGGATGCGCAACGAGGGACTACACCGGAGCTGCTCTCCAATGCCAACCTCGGAGGGTTTACTTACGCCTTACCCTCTTAGCCAGCCTTACGGCCTATGCGGCGGTGTGCGCGGACTATACAGCAAGCATTGTCAACGTACACGATGCAAAATGCAACGCCGTCAATCCTCACAATCAGCATAACACGACCAGTTTGAGTATAGATGCGACCAAGTAAGAAAGATAGTATTGTAGGCGACCGGGGCAGCGTGCGTCAGCAGGAGTATAGCCCTAGGCCTCTCATGAGCAATCGCTGATGCATAGAAACGCGCGGTTCACTATCTACAATATTGACAAGTCACAGATGATGGTGACACAGATGCTATCATCCAAGGGCTATAGCTGCATGCGACGGTTGTTACTAGTTGGTCTAGTATACTCTTTCCCCTCACCAGGAGAAGGAGTTGCGTGGTCATCAGGGTCATCGGTCATCTGTTAGACGGAGATAACGATAAATGTGGAGGTGGATGTGACTACCAGGCACATTTCGAAAAATAACTAGGTACCTAACCTAACCCAGGCACGAACGCAACAATTGCTCATAGTATAATTGACCGCTGTTCAGCCCTAGGGACCTTAAGGCGGGAGCTATAGTCAAGCGAGGATTACACATGTGACGTTACAATAGGAATGAGGTTCGTGGCCAGCTCCAAATGGAGCCTCAATTGCATCATATGTGATTGATGACGCGGCTTAGATAGCCCACGTAAGGCTTCGATAGAACTTTTACAACCACCTTCTAGAAAGAATTGCGGCCCTACGTACGTCCTTGATTGGGGTAGAGGAGATAGTACTTGATTTGTAATGAATAATTTATTCTATAGTCTTTCGAGAGCCGCAAACTAGGCAACATCTCGAAGCAGCTATCACAAATGCCCCTCGCACACGTAGACTCCGTAAACGCCAATGCTCATATCTTTACCGTAAGAGAATCCAGCCGATGGTATACCTGAACGCCACTTTCAATGCTAATCAACCTTTCAATGCACATAGAACCCTCTTAATTCAAATTCTCTGCCGCTTATTCGAGAACCCTTCTCTCCCCGAATTTTCACGTGCCCTCTTGCGTTCCAACTCCTCCTTCATTATGCGCTCTGCTTCGCTCATCTTCTTCGGCTGTTCAAAAGCCGGGGCCTTCTTTGAGCCGCTCGCAAGGGCGTTCTTCTTCGCGGCTGCAAAGACGTTCTTGGTTTGGGGCTTTGCTGCCATCTTCAGTGAGATGGGAGCTGCAGCTGGCTTCTCAGTAGCTGCCGCAGCCGCAGCCTGTGTGCCCGTTTCCTCCGCCTTATCTTTCTGCTCCTCTTTCGGCGGCGATCCCGAAGCATCAGGCGTTGATTTCTCCGGAGATGCGCTCGAAGCCGTCTTCTCAACAGGCTTCGCTCCAAAAGATAACTTGATCTTTTCGCCCTCCTGTCTCTTAAGCTCTCTGGTTTCCGCGTTATCGCCGTCATTCTCGTTTAATTCACCCGCTTCCTTCCTCGCGCGCCGGATCTGTTCCCTGATCATCATCTGCTCGCGCTCCTCGTCACCCTTATCCTGCATCTCCTTCCTGCGCACGGCCTCCTTGCGGCGCAGAGCTTCGGGGGAGTCGTCGACCCACGCGATATGGATGCCCTTCTCGTTCTCCTCGACCTTGCAGATGCCCTCCCTGCCCAGGTACTTCGCGAACTCGGTAAGCGAGTGCCATTTCGTAGCGTTCATGTGGATGTGTTCTTTGTTCGCGATGTAGGTCTGGTAGAATTGGTTGATTTGCACCTGCTTCTCGCCGTGCGACGTCCGCAGCAGCTGCAGGAAGTCCTTGAGAAACTGGTTGCTGAACTCGTCGATGTACTTCTTCGGGTCCTCGCCGACCAGCAGCATTTTCCTCGTGTGCGACTCGCTCTGCGTGTGCATCTTGAACGCGTTGGCGTCCCGACACTGCTTCTCGCATATTTGGCAGTACCACCGCAGCCTTTGCAGCCCCTTCGACTTGAGCTTATTGCTCAGGTACTTGGTCGACCCGACCTCTGCTTTCGGCATCTTGACGTTGTCGCGTGCGCTTCAAAGTTTAAGTACTGTAAATTTTCGAAATGAAATCAACTAGCGACCTTGAGATGACGAGGTGCGGCAGTCGAGATCGAGGGTAGGTTCGATAATCGGTGGTAGAAATTGGTGATTCGCGACAATAATGATAGAGATGAAGGATAAGAGATGGCGCTGTGGCGTTACGCTGTTTATTCTTATCGATATATTTCTCCACTTTAATATCGGCGTATCCGGCTGTACCCGGCTGTTGGCAGCTGACAATTAAAGACCGGGTATCTCATTGACTAGATTAACGAATCAACGCCCAGATAAAGCCTCTTACTTGCCCAGCTAGGCAAATACCTTATCGCGTTTGGGCTTAGGACGAACGAGCATTGTACGTCTACCATGGATTTTCGGGAAGGCAAATCATAGTGCATATTTTGAACGTTTGTAATACTAGCAGTCAACTTGGCTGCCCACAGTAGCTCGCTATCGGACAGACAATATGCGATTTAAAAGCGGTGGCGAGCAAACCATCTTATTCTCACAAAATCAAGAAGATGAGGTCAGTGCTTCACTCTAAGCCGACCTCGGAGAGGCAGCTTTCTAGCAATAAGCTAGATATCATTTATGCGCTCTAAACTACTAGCCCCTTATTCTAGTTAAGTCTATCAAGCGTTTTCTTCAAGGTGCTGGGTGTAGCTCTAATCTTGTTGATATTCTCTGATGCTCTAAATCCTTTCGCGACAAGCACTACCGGTCATCTGAGGAAATGTGAAGATACGAGACAAATCGTATGCGGGCTCAATACAATTCTATTCAAGAAAGGTGAATAGATTCGTATGTAATATGTTCATGGCCCTCGTGGCTTCTCTCGCATCAATAACACACGAAATATTAATCTCACTCGCACCTACAATCACAGTCAGCAAAGGTCACACAACAATAATAATACCCATCGTATGCGGAATCACGTACCCTGCGATATCATCTCAATGTTGACATTATGCTCTCCCAGCGTCGAGAACATGCGGCCAGCAATACCGATCATGTTCTTCATCTCAGCACCCACCAAGCTCAGAATAGCCATATCAAGCAGTACACTAACATCGCCACACTCTTCTAGCTCTGCCTTAGCTTTTTCGAAATGGTGAACCGACGGAGTGGCCGAATGGATGGCCATAGATACGTGGACTTCGCTCGTAGAGATTAGATCCACAGATATCCTATGGCTGTTGAGGATCGAAAACACCTTGGCGAAGAAACCGTGGGAGATGGAGCGCTTATTCGAATGTACGTTGATGACGGTGATATTATTCTTGATGGTGACGGCGGTAGGTCTCTTCGGGTGCTTCCGTAAGGAGGCATCCGACGGCCGGGATCTCTTAATCTGCTGCGCTGGGGACTGTACTGGGTCCGGAACCACAATAGTACCATTTCCACGGGGATTATTCACATTCTTGATGCGAATCGGTATCGGCGGATCGGCCTTGATAACCTGGTCCATAGTCAGGTGATGGATGACCTCAGAGCCATAGAACGTGAGTTCCGCTGCCTCAGATGGCGTGATGGACTGTAATAATCTTGCTGTTGGCACTTTGGTGGGATCTGCCGTGAATATGCCATCAACCTCCTTCCATATCTGCAGCTCTTGGGCTTTGAGTCCTACGGCGACCAACGCTGCGCATAAGTCAGTGTACCCTCGCCCAATGTCCCCGTCCATCAAGCTCCCGGGAACATTGCCAAAAAAGCCCGTAACTACGGGTACTCTGTCGTTGCAGGCCTGTATCCTCTTTCGGAAGATGGCTGCTGCATCCTTGTAAAAGGCTGGACTTAATCGATCGGAGCTGTCGTAATGCATCACATCTGACAAGTCCACATACTCTGCTTCAACACCCTAAGGATCCTAGTTAGCTAATGGATGAGATATTTCATCTGCGGATTCAACATACCTTTTCTTTTAGCAAGTATGTCATAAACCTGCAGCTCAGCTTCTCTCCGAAGCTAACCACTCGATCCTTGGATCTGGCGTTGACCTCTAGATTGAATCGTTTAGCGGCGATAATGTAGTCTTTTAACTCCTGGCAGTCTTCCTCTATGCCCTCTATGACTTCCTTTTGTAAGTCGGGGCTCTTCATAAAATTTCGTACTGCTGCGACATGGTCGTCGCAGATGTCCTGTATGATGAGTTTGGCTGCTTCCACGAGGTCATTCTGCGTGACTTCGTTACTCGTCGCTGCTGATATAGCGCGCAACTGCTTGTAGATCTCTAATAACCTATATGGATGCGTTACATTAGACCGATTGGGTGAACAACCCCGTACCGTGGCTTGTGACTCACCGACTAGTAGTGCCGGTAACTTTCTTACCAGAGCTTCTGGCAGAGCAGACGACGACAATTTTATTCGAACTCAAGCTGGCCCTTATCACTACAAGTCAGCATGATACTGCAGACAGAACCAATGGCATGCTCATACCGAACTATGTGTTCAGCAATCTAGATCGAAGCCGGACAAGGTCAGTCATACTAGATCGAGGAATAAAGGGTTGGTGCATGACAAACAATATCTGGGAATTTTCCAACGCTTGTGCCTCCAAATTTCTGCACAATCCAACCTTCACTGCTGGTGTTCCTATGTGGTGTAGTGTCCATAGCCATCGGGAGAGAAATTGTAAACTTCTAGCTCCTTTATGCTAGTTTCCCTCCAGTGCGACGTCACAAGAGTGAGTCGATGGCGGGGCGGCTTCAATGTACCTAGCCGATGTCTGTTTGCAGTAATTCTATGAAAAAAACTAATTGATCTAGAAAACGAAGAGAAGAAAATAAGGATGGTCAAAATAAGCAATAGAGAATAAGAAATAAGAAGTAAGGCTAAAGAGTATATACTCACTCTTCGAATCTTTAAAAATTGAATTGGTCGTAAAATGCCCCGAATCGGAGGTGCCACAATTTGCAGCGGCTAAGATGTTAGGTACATGCAACGGGCAGCCGCAGGTATCAACTCGTACAGCAGTTCACGTGATAGCGCTAACACTGCCTATACTCTTTCTGCTTGCAGTAGTGGGTACTAAGTGGATACTTGGACATCTCTTCATCAATAGCTAGAGCAGGCGCGGGTCAGTTAAAGAATCAGCATAAGGAGATTGGTTTAGAGGAAACTTCCGGGTGGCGGAGAGACCTTTTAGTCTTGTCCGGGGTTCCCAGTTACGCACCCACACTATGTATCTAGTTACGTGCATACACGTATACCAACGAATATAAATAGACGACTATAATACACTTGTAAAGACAACGCAAAGACAACCCTCGAATTCAGACATACATACATAAGCCATAGGAAGGTAAATTGGATTCATGCCACAAATACCAACATGGAGGTAACTAACAGGTAGGTACCTACAAATGGTATGGGCCCCAAACGTAACTGACTGTACTATGGGTATCACAAGAGTCCGAATCTTCCTATCCTACGGCAAGAGTAGCCCTAAGGGAGAATATAGGTCATCACCCCTAATCCCCTTTGGCCAAGAAACGTCCAGCCATCAGCGCAAATATGCCATAATACAATAAAAGGGACCGAATATCCCTGGTCCAAAACCCCCTGACCCTTTTCCATGCCTCAGAAATGCACGCCGTCCTGTCCTTAACGAGATTACTACTCAGACACACTCCAGCCAGGTATAAACCCCTTAAATCCTCTAACCCGTGCTGCTGGTCGTCATCGTGTCGGTCATGCCGTCATACCCTTCATGTTCATTAGCCCTTAATCCCCTAGGGCAGACAATGAGAAATCCGTCTAACGCCGATTAGTATTATATAGATAGCCCGCATTATTGTGATGCGGCCATCGGGGGCGTAGCAAGACAGTCTAAGACCAATGCCACAGTCTACTGCAGATCCCCCTCTAAGTTGAGGGGCGGCATGCTTTGACCGTGGCTTGGTTGATACTCGAACTTGTCTATAGGATAGTCCTCTTCGGGAGTTCTAATCCCGATGCCGCTATCGTCGTGATTTGCCGACTGCTGAAGAGGGTCTTGTCCATTAGCATCAAGCTGCGAAGGAAACGGGGCGCGGTCTGGCTGTGGTTGGGAGACACGCGAGATGTTAAACTCATCACTGCCGTTACTAATTCGAGAGTCCGGTTGACTCGCATCGTTGTTTGATGCCGGGTGCTGGGGAATACGAACGACGGGCGGTGATGAATTTCTAGACTTCATAAGACCACCGTACTCTGCCATGAAAGAAATCATCTCATCAACCCAGCACTTGGTAACCCACCACGAGCCAAAGCTCTTACTCTGGGCTATCGTCAAGTCTCGCATGACCTCCGTTCCAATACGTTGCACACACCAAACGATATCTGTCGGTGTGGCATATGGGAAGCGACTAGGAAGCGACTGCAGAAGAGCGACCCATCGATCAAGCATATTTGCACCAGTCGTATTAGCAGAGTTTCGCCCTTGCGGAAGTTGGCCGCTGCGAAGCGTCATGTCTCCATAGAGCGTGAGGCACTCAATATCCCAGGGCACGTCAACGGGATCAACCAAATCTCGAATTTCACTCAGCAAAAGGTTCACGACATCGTCCATTCCTCTCGCCGGTACACACTCAGAAATCTTGCGTATTCTGACCATGGTGATCCAGTCGAGATACATCTGATCTCGGTTGGCAGAATTCGCAAGCATGTTTGCTGCGGCATGTGCAGTGAGATTAACCCGTAAGGTGCGATCCAACAGAGCAGTGAAGATAGCGGCCGGGGCCTCCTTGGCCTGAACTACGTGCCTCGGCTGTCCCTGGTAGGACTCGCGAATGTGATCGACTAATCGTTCGGATATATTCCGGAACGTTTCGAGGACCGGCTTAGGAACTACTTGTAGTACAAGATTCGAGACAATCTGCATCATGCGTTGGTAAAGAACGAAGTCGCATTGCTCTATCCACGGTGCAATGGCCGGGTTGGAGAAGAGTTTCTGCACCGGCATCGTGAGAGTGCCTTGGAAAGATGTGTAAAGATGGAAGAAGGTCTTGTCCTTGCAGAAGCGGATACACTCAACAAGTGATGTACAATGCGATCTATATAAAGCTGTTAGAGACTTCGCCGCATCCGGGTCGGTTCCATCCGGTAAGTAGGGCTCGATATTAGGTAGAACCAGAGGCTGAGTGTGTTGCATAGGATCCTCCGGCTCCTCTAGAAATGCTAAGCGAATTGTAGTCTTAGCAGTGGATGAATGCAGTTGATCAATATTATTGACATCGGGATGGTTGTAGACACTGTGGGTTCTAGCAGTTGCTGTTCCTGAGCCTGCTAGGGTATCGGAGTGCTGTATAAACGTGGGAGTCGGGAGTCGGGATTGTTGTGTGTTCAATGCAGGAGACTGGGACTGTGCGGCACTGCTAGATATAAGAATTATGAACAAACGTGGATAAATAGCCAATAAGCCTTACCTGAAAGATTGTGTGAATGGTGTAGATTCCGGGAAGGGGAGTGCAGGTTGAATAGGCACATCTCCAACCGCGGGTTGATCATCCGTCAATACGAAGTTAACGTAGTGGTACTTCGACTCCCCACGAACCCCAAGTCGCCGTGTCTTTAAACCAGGGAATAAGACTCGGACTAGCTTCCCAAAGCTTGCAGGATTCAAGACAGTTATTCTCTCTGTCGCACAGCGGGATGCATAGTTAGCATAAACCCTGCCTCGAGGCACTGAACCTTTTCCTCTAGAACAGACCGAGTCGATCCTATGCCAAGTTAGGAGATATCAATTACCCAATTCTATTCACCAGTATAACTCACCACAACATGGCAAAGATCTGGCGAGCGCGCTCAGAGTTGGGACCACGTTCGTTACCGTGCAACTCGCGGGCGACGTCAGGGAGAGTTCGGTGTTGGTTAGCTTGGAAAAGCTGGCGCATCTCAAGTTCATTGTTCGCGCTGGTTCGGTTGGAGGATCGCGAAGTCGCCGGCACCACAGTGACTAAGTCACCTTCATCGCCGTCATCGCGATCCATCATCTGACTCTCCCCGTCAGTGAAACTTGCGTTTGCACCAAATGTCTCAGATGACACTGCATGATGCAAGTTTTGGTGCTGGTGATGATACGGCATAGTGGGCCCGACGGTAGTTTGCATGCTCTGATTCATCGCGAACGGTTGGGTAACTTGCATCTGTGATGCAGGGCGAAGCATCATGTCTCCAGCGGACATTGGCGGTACCGCAGACGACATGTCTCTCGGTTGGCCATGACTATGATCAGCCGTAACCCATTGATCGGGAAAGGCGCCATGGTGCACAACGAGGGTCTGCTGGTCGAGGTTCGGCTGGGTGGTGACGCTGTGGATTGAGGCGGTCGAAGCCCTCGACTGGGTCCTCTGCCTTGGGCGTCGTTGCGGCATTGCGCCGGGATCAGGAGCCTGGGGATCTATGCGAAAGATTAGAGAAATCAACAATAAAAATGGAAGTTACGGATGTGCTCAATTGGTTGGAGGGACTGAGGAGACATCCAACTATGTTTTGGGGGAAATATTTGGAGGAAGACATACCAGTCGTCATATGTTTAGGGTGTTGTTTACCCGAGATTCCTTATAAACAACAAGTAGAGAGACCTGACGATTGGACGCGCGCAACCCAACAATGAACAAAATGATGTTAAATAGAAATATACTGGAATCCCTGCTTAATGTTAGTATACCACGTACCGAATGGGCTCAAGGTCGCGATGCTCAGCAATACGGCAACAAGTCTTGTGATTAGAAGAAAAACATGAGGAGTTCTCGTCAGGGCAACCGTGAGTGTTTCCGTTGTGGCTGGAAAGATTGGACCCACCCTTTGGTGGCTGGTCTTAGCTACTGAAATTGACATAAACAACATTGAGCGACCCCACGTGACTAGAGCGGGACTTATGAAAACATCCATGTGGAGCGTACAGAGTACCGTACCGAATTTGTGGATCATATGGGGTCTGTGCTGAAGGTACTTGCGTCATGTACTTGAATATTATTCCACCTAAATACATCAATGTATCTGATATTAGCATATAGCACATACTCATAGTATCGTACAAATGCACTGTATATACTGTGTCTAAATACATCAGTAGGTCAGCTAACAATGTGCACAAACCCTATGGCGGGATGTACTTGACTATCTCCATCACATGCTTAACGATTAATGTCGGAGTACATATATCTTAGCTTACATAGGCATTATGCTTCGTACCTACATAAAGAACATTGATGCACATAACGTATGAGACATTGAATTGCTCGAGCTCGAGCTGTGCACGTAAGATGCCATGTGGCGTAGAATCTATCCTTTTTCCTGCATATCGCATGCCTACCACCAACTTTCCGATCCACCCTATGGTAGTAAAGACCACGTAGGAAGGAGTACCAGCCCTAAACCTTAAGCACAGCTTCCTTCGTCATCCCCCCGCCTTTCTTCTTTCAACTTTCAGGATTTCTAATACAATCATCATATCTGCAACCCCCTTTCTGCTTCTATCCAGAATCTATAATCGCTAGAAACAATGTCTGCGCAAGATCGTGTCCAGCACTATGTGTCTCAGCTCGACCGTGAGGTACGCTCCACCATTTCCAATTACCCCCAACTTATCCGGCGAACCCTTGATCTCAGATCAGTCGCATGCTCCTAAAAACTGACGAGATGATGTCGTATTAGCTATCCAAATATCCCGCCCTCAACAACATCGAAAAGCAGACTTCGGTCCCCAAGGTCTATGCTGTCATCGGCGTAGCTACTCTCTACTTCTTCTTCATCGTCTTCAACCTTGGTGGCCAGCTCTTGACCAACTTTGC
Organism: Hypoxylon sp. NC0597; assembly: GCA_022432515.1. Classification (NCBI taxonomy): domain Eukaryota; kingdom Fungi; phylum Ascomycota; class Sordariomycetes; order Xylariales; family Hypoxylaceae; genus Hypoxylon; species Hypoxylon sp. NC0597. The sequence goes on from JAJKLA010000036.1 coordinate 83,514, forward strand.
TGGCTTTGTGGTTCCCGGATATTACTCCCTAGCTGCCTTATTTAGTACCACCAAGGCAGATGACACCCAATGGTTGACAGTACGTTTGCACCATCAATCTTGGTTAAAACGTTCAATGCTAATTAGTTTGATAGTACTGGGTCGTATTTGCCTTTTTCTCGTAAGCGAGCAGTTGCGCAGCCTTCGCCTTTGTTCTATATCGCTAATCATATACTCCAGCGTTCTTGAGAGTGCCTTGAACGTAGTTTACTGGTTCCCATTCTACTATACATTCAAGTTTATCTTCCTTCTCTGGCTGTCGCTGCCCATCTTCAGGTTTGTAGCCAGTCATTTACTCTTTCACCGCTTCAACTGGCTAACAGCGATTTAGCGGTGCTCAACTTATCTTCCGATCCTTTATCCACCCATTCTTTGGCCGATACTTCCCCGAAAGCGGCTCGACTGCTGCCAACCTGCGCGCCAAGGCCGATTCTTTTGGCAAGGACCAGTAATCCTATTTATCTGATGAGGCTGTCGCTACGAGCATGACAAATCAAGCAGTGCTATCCGCGCACGTTCTAGCAGACAGGGGCCCATTCGGCTGACGACACTATGCCATTTTATCGATAACAGTCCCTGGTCGGGGCCTCCGAGGCGGCTGGGGAAGACCGGAGTATCCATAGTACACGTACTGAGGTATTTGGGAAAGGGCTTGTTCACTATCGTGGTGGGAAGTGCTAGTTCCTTTTTGTTTCTGAGAAATTGTTTTTAGGCGATTATAGAATTCATTGAGTTGGTGCTTGTAGAGGTTGACTGTGAATCATATAGCATTTGATGCCCGCAGGGTTGACTTTTCGACTTTACCCTAGGTAATTCGAGCCTCTATTATGCAGGCAAGGTATAGATGAATCGACATACTTGCGTTGTGCGCCGCATGACGAACTAAAGCTCGTCTTTCGGAGTTTCTTCATAATCCTATTGGATAGGACATCCCTGCCAGGTCACAATGAGTTTCATATTCGGAGCTCGGAGCATTTGTAAAGTATACTACCCGTCACCCAGAGACTTAGCAGATGTCACGGCCTATTATTAGATGCTATGAATACATGTTAGCGGATATCCATGCTACATCGACTGGACATCAGAATTTCCGCCAACAGTAGGCTCAGTTATGCCAAAATTTTCCGCAAGCTCAACCATTACGCAGACTGCCTCATGATAGACCACGCATTTTGTTGGCTGAACACCTTGGGTTACCAGGCTCAAATAGTCATCAGAATCAAGGGAAGAGAAGGTAACGAGAAATCGTATCTAGCTTACCTGCAATAATACCGTGCAACATTGGTGTAATCCACACTTGTGGTAGATCCGAAGGAGGCTACATGCTTCCTTGATATTAGATGGATAGTCCTAGATGTCCGGACTTGCTTCAGGTCATCACCGCATCATGGTAGCCAACAGTTAAGGGCCCTCGTGATGATGGTTTTAAGCAAGGGATTCAATGAAGTCACTCTCGACACACGCATCGGAATCGTCAGCAGCGTGGAATAAAATTTTGGCAAGCTGGCGATGATTTGAGTTGGTGGTCTTATTCAAATGTTGTGATAAAAGAAGGGAAGGATAGCAGAAGCGAAAAAATTATTTTTCTTTAATGTTTGATCTAATGAAACCATTTGCTGCATATTTCGTTATAAATGGATTTAAAAGCGGGGATATGCAGTATTCTAGTTGATGCGATTAATTTATCCATATATGACTAACAATGAAACCAGCGCTAAACAGTGATGAACAGTGACACAACAGGGCTCTCATGCGCTAGCTTCTTTGCAGCTTTTTACGTAGGTACTCCCCTCCTTGGCCCATGCACCAATGAGAAACGCCACACGTAACAACCTTAGCTCGTTGCAAGTCGGGCAGTCGCCAGGCGGATTGAAGAAAACATTTCGAACTGCAAGTGTGTGGTGTGACTTTCTCAATTCTCCCGTCTCAACTACAATACGTCGTTACCATTCAAATCTCCTCCTCCATTCACCAATAATCTCGCCGAATAATAATATACCAACTATCATCTCTCCTCTATCCACCAGCCTTGTGAATATAATATTCATCCGTACCGAATAATTACGAAAAATTCACTTTTGCACTGTCAATACCTTCTAGGTTTCGTCACTATCTGCACATCTGCACATCTGTACCCTACTCCAAGAACCGGTTGTTCACCACATCCATTCGCACGCATTATTCACGCATTATTTTTGGCGAAACTCCCAAAGAACAACTTGAAGGATTAGGCGTTTCGATAGAATTTGGAATTGAAGTGGGAGTATTGGTGGTACTGGAGAGTTTCAACATACTCATCCCCACAGAGCGGCCGACGTACATACTAGGAACCCAACATGGATAGACAGGAATCGATATGGACTCGCCGTAGCAAGTAAGTCCTACTTCTTAGTCACGGTAAGAAAGACTTTCGTCTTAGACACTAACCGCTTCCCTTCTCATAGTCTTAGCAACCTCTCACTGTCTACTCCTAGTCAGCCCGATAATAATTCCTCCACCACCCCGCGAGACTTCTCGAGTCTAGCTCGTAGAAATGGCCCCGGCTCATCCCACGGCAACCGCTCCAACCCCTTCAGCGCGACCACTCCCGGCGGTACCCTGACTTCTCCGACCAGCGCTGGAGGGGCTAATCAATTTGGTCTTGGATCCGGCGCGTTCGCATCGTTCGGTTCGGCCAAGACCCCGAAGAGTCAGGGAAACCCCTTTGAACAAGCCATGGGTGCAGTTGGCGCCAAGACTCCCTCCTCTGAGAAGTCGGCGAAGGAACCCACGCGCTCTGCGGTTGGCAAACCGTCGATGAGTTCAATCTCTGAGACGAGCGCCCAACAGGGTTCCACCGCCTCGGCGCATCCTCTTCGCGACACCTGGGTTTTCTGGTACCGACCACCTATTACCAAGGCCAACGGCTACATCGAATACGACAAGACCCTACATGCCATGATGGCTGTGAAAACTGTCGAGGAGTTCTGGCTGGCGTATTCACACCTGAAGCGACCTTCGTCACTTCCAACGGTATCAGACTATCATCTATTCAAGAAGGGTATCCGTCCGATATGGGAGGATGATGAGAACAAGCTAGGTGGGAAGTGGGTCTTGCGACTCAAGAAGGGAATTGCGGATCGGTACTACGAAGATCTCTTAATGGCGTGCATAGGCGATCAGTTTGGGGATGAGGCCGAGGAAGTCTGCGGCGTTGTTCTTAGTATGCGCAACGGAGAGGACGTGCTCAGCATCTGGACCCGTAGCACGGGACAGAAGGTCCTCAAGATCCGGTATGTGTTTTTTTTCCCGCTTCATCTCTTTATCTGGACTATTTAGCTTACGATGATGATCAGCGAGACGATGCGGCGCGTACTCAACTGCCCACCGGAAACCCGCATCGAATTCAAAAGCCACGATGCAAGTATGCAGCAACGCTCTGCTATCGACGAGATGCGCCGCGAGAAGGCGGCACAGAACCACGATAAGCGATCACGCAACGACAAGACGAAACAGTCGCAAGATGAGCAGCGATCGTAGTTAGGACATTGCAAAGCTCAGTGGCAGCCCCAAGGAGCCGCACTATGCGGTAGGGCGAGTGTAACTCAACGAATAAATACATTGTTTCTACACACAAGAATCATCCGGTGAGGATTGGTCCCGCTAGAATTCAGTGGTGATGCGCTCAGGCGGAAGCGTTCTGATCAATGCAGATACAGTCTTGTGGGTTGTGTGCTAGTAAGGGTACTTATGTCCCTCGATGACGCGATTGTATACGAAGCCTTTTTGGCTCTGTCAGACCCAGGTCTAGATGTGTAACTAGATCAAGTGGTGTTTTTGCAGACTAATAACTGTTGTACATTACGGAGGATCTACTATGAGCTCTTGGCATGTTTAAAAGCATTCGCAAAACCTAGTGCTGTTTGTTGGAGGGGCCGCGAGCTAAGCTGAGCTGAGCTGTCAGCTATATGTCGTATGAATCACGCATTGCTGTATTGTATAGCTGTAATGTATCAATACTTTGACGCCCCGTGGTGGCTGGCCATGGGATACCTTGCGAATATGAGTGATGCTTCTGGACTAGGTAAAATCCCTAAAACTTGCATAGGACCTACCTAGCTTCAAACTTGTAGAATGAGTCTCGGCGGGATTGCATGTGCTTGAGTCAAATACGGACTTTGAAGATTTCCAGAGTGTTACAATCGAGGATCACCTTCAACTGCCCACGTCCCCCCTTATTTCAGCTTCATAGTATCTATATGATAGGTATTTTTCCAGATAGCAGAGAATATATCAAAGACGTGGATAGTGGAGTACGTTAAATACATATTCTATAAGCGATTAGATCGCAAGTTACTTCCTAACGTAACTTAAGAGTTCCCCGGGGGTGTCACAATTACACATGTGCATCGTTTCACCGGGATAAGGAAGCAAACGTGTCTTACCTACAATGTTAGATTCTAGCTTCATGTGCTTCGCTACAAGGTAGGTATCTAGTAGGTAATCATTCTCTCTATGAGAAACGGCCGAGATGGTTTTCCTGGTTCGCAGAGAAGTTACTCCAGGGGGGACAGCTTAAAGGAGTTCCAGATGTTGGAGATATGTAGCTGTCCTGATAACCTGGGTAGGTTCAATATAGCGTGTGATATAAAATATAAATAACATGGACGTCATGGAGATGCATGTAAAGTGTCTTGCTTGCCTGTCCCTCCCCCCCTTACAGAATATAGATAACCAGCCTCTACCTAGCGAGGAAAGGGAGGGTGACTAGGTACATATGTAGCCAAGGATATGCATTCGTAGTTCTTACGTCCCGTGTGAAACCAAGAAATAATCGAATACCTGTCTGTATAACGGCCACTTATTAAGCGTAAAGCATTTCAAGCTCCTTGTCCAAGGAGCAATTCTCAACATCTGAAGCGACAGAATATCTAAACTAGTTCACAAGATGGATAATGGGAAAGCAGGAATATAGCTGCATTAAGAGACTTATAAATCACCAAATTTGTCCAAGACTATTAATACGCCTACCTTTATTGTATGAAGAGCCGCTCTACAGGCGTAATGTGGAATAACCTATAATCTCATGTCCCATTCACCAAGGGACATCAACATCAATTTACGAGAACCAAGATACCTAATAGAAGCCAATATTATTTTTGTGAGGGCATTAAAAGATCATACATCAGACGGGGGGGATTCATCTCGATTCGCCATCGCAACTGAGCAGTCCGCAAAGAATAGAAATCAATTGCAATCACAATTAGACATTGAAGTACACACCACCATTCACAGCCAGCAGCTTTCAGTTCATGCTATTCATTAACTTTTCTCGAAACCTTCCTTTCCTTTGAAAATACCCCCCCAGCCAGCCGGCCGCCGACAGGCCAAGCTCCGTATCCGCCTACCCAGTAATTCAGCTCTTGCAAGACCTTAAAAGTCTCGAAAATGGATGTGAGTTATTTATAGCGGTGAATGTTCGTATGAAGTATCGATCCTTTCCCTGGCGGTACTATCAGACCAGGATCCACCTGTGGTTGATTATGACATGAATGAAAAAGGAGAAGGAACCCTCTATCATGCAATGGTATGGTATGGTATCGTATCGTAACGCCGCAACACCTCTCATGCAGAACGCCCTAAACAGAAACAGCCTATTCCGCCTCCTCGGAGGCACCTGCTCATAACTCGACGATTGCCCAGACCTTGACGCTCTTCTTCGCTCCCGGAATACTAATTCGGTGAGCGATTCTGTCCAGCGTGAACTTCACTTGGTTCTTGGTACAGCTTGGGAACTTTCTTGCTAGTAGGTCGATGAGCGTTCCCTTGTTGAAGTCGCGTAATTCTTCGCTGACGATCGCCTGTGTGAACTCCTCGAATACCGTCTTTGGTACTAACTCCTTGGCATCCGCTCCCTGTGAGACGAGCTTTGAATAGGCGTCGGTTGGTTCACTAGACAACGTACTAGGCGGAGGCATGGATGTTGATTGTGCAGACGGCAGGTTGCTGGGTGCAGCGACGTGCTTCTTTCTGATGGGCGCCGGCCAGTATGAGCTAGAGAAGGGGTCGATTCCTGACTGATGGTCAAGTGTATCTATATTCATTGTTAGACCAGAGGGATCTAAAGTGATTAATGTGGGATAAGACCTACCGAGTACAAACTCTAGCCGATACTTGTACGTAGATTCGTGGGGTCCAAGTCTCGTTGGGTCTTCAAAGCATATACCAGTGCTAGTGGGCTCTACATCGCCGCGGAAAGTTGGACGGTTTGTAACAGGAACGTCATCAGAATCGTCTAGGAAGTCTTCCATTTCGCCGTCGCCGTCGTTACTCTCTTCGTCTTCGTCATCATCATCCAGATCTTCACCGTCGTCTTCCACCCATTCTGCCTCCGAGTCGTAGTCGTAGTTCAGAGTATTAAGCAGCTTTCCGACGGGTCTACGGGATAGCTTGCGAAGCTTCTTGGTCTGTATAGCTGTAGTAACGGTCCCAAAATAGGCTGGCCGAACATCTTCATAGAACGATAAGTACTTCATTGGGATGGTATTGAGTCGACTTTGAGCGTCAACAATAAGCTTCTCGGTCTGGGACTCCGTTCTCAATGGATGCATATCGAACTTTTTCTGAGTGGGATCACCATAGATATTCTCCATGATTCTCTTCACACTCGGTGGTATAATTCCACGATGTTGTGGAAACGCAATGTTGAAGGTCTCCGCAGGATTGAATGGCTTCGGGTTGAAATGGTCGCGCTCACCACGGATGTACTGGTCTAGAATTTTCGACTTGGCTTGTTTGGTTTCTTCATCCATCTCAAAGGGTTGTTGGGCCAGTGTCATGCCAGACTTGACGAAGAAGGGTTGAAATATCTGCTCGTATGCTGACTTTTGGGACTTAGTTTCCTCTAGTGTCGCCGACTTCGCATCAGGTTTCGGCGAAGAATCTGTGACCTGCTCAGCAGACTTCTTGGATGGCGTGCCGGGAGCTTTCTTGACGAAGCTGGCCAACATGTTCTGTTGTTTTGCCTGCTTTCGTTGAGCAGCAAGTTGCTGCTCTTCCCTTTTGCGTTTCTCCTCAGCCTTCTTTGCTTCCTTCTGTTCCTTCTCGCGTTTCTTGGCCTCTGTCTTGGCCTCCGCCTCGGCCTTCTTCGCTAACCGTGCTGCATCTCTCTCTTGTTTCTCTACAGCCTTCTTAACGGCCCTCTCAGCCGCCTCTGCTTCTCTTTTCCGCTGCCTGTCCGCAGCGTATTCTTCCTTCCTTCGCTTTTTCTCTGAACGCTCTTGTTCTTTCTTTTCTGTTGGTAACTTTCGCTTTACTGGTAGCGTGTTTTGGACTGCGGGCTCAGAGTTCGGTTGTGTGGGGAGGGGGGCGGTGCTATTAGGTTGTGGTGATGTTGAAGGTGTATCTGGCGAGGGTGAATGACCGAGGGACTGACTAGATCCAGGCTCAGTCAAGTCCTGCGAACTACTTCCAGGTGTCGACTCCATCGTGGCAACCAGTCCAGGAGACAATTCTTAGGTATAAACATTAGCATGTTCGTGATACTGTAAATATAGGGCGTCAAGTAAGAACTCACGCAATTGGTGCTCCTCAGCCGAAACAGGCCTTCCAACAGATTTCTGGTCTCTAAGGTTCTCTAAATCTGACGGTTCGTCAATGCGACCATCAATAAATTCCTCGTGAGTCCTTTTCCTAGAGGTTGAATCCAATCCTTGAATATTCAACGAGATTGGAAATAACGGCATTGAGGTAATTGATTGAACGCCGACCGTCCAGCAGCATTACAGGGTTGCGCCGATACGGCTACAACTGATTAATGTTAGGTTGAGTCGGCGAGGAAGCCAGCAAAGGTGAGAACGCTGAAGAAATTACAAGGCGGCGAGGTAGCGGGGGAATTTAGAAAACTGGTTCAAAGAAGTTAGGATGTCTTGTTGGTGAAAGCGAGTTGAAAATTCCTTAATGTTCATCAATTCGTCATTGCGTTGTGCAGCTTGTGGTGGAAAACTGCTGGCGGCACTGGTGTGAGAGGTAGGTGGGTGACTTGGAACGCGTCGAAACGCGAGATCGCGCCAAGCACTTGTCCCACCTCAAAGGGTATATTGGTGCGCACGGACCAGCACGACCGTGAAAAAATGATAGCTCAGGTCGGGTGATTTGCCAATTTGCCAATCTTTAGTGGATTCGGCAAACATAGTTACCTTTAAATTGTACCTACTGTATTCCATGTCTCCAAGTAAGGCAATGTCTCGCCATCGTTACTGTAATCATTCGCTAGTTTTTGTGTCTGCGCACGTTGTTTTGAGTTGTTTTGAACCTTGTTAAAGGATGAGTCCAGTCCAATCAAAGACCTGTTAATTGACTCGTTTTAATAAATAGCTGCTCTCTCCCACTGTTTTCACGAATTTTTTTTTCTTTTCTTTTTCATACTTACCATATTCGCTCGCCCTACATTAGCGCGCCGTTATGGCGCCTCGACACCGTCTTAAGGATTTTATATTTGCATAAGTTCATTTCTTTAATTTAATATCATTGCGATATTATTATTAAAAGTGGATATAATCTTTAAAATTATTATATATTAAAAATAACTTTAATTTTTAAAATAATATTTTTTTAATATAACTTTTTAATTTAATATAATTTTAAATAATTATAACTTTAAAATAATTTTAATTAATTAATTAATTATAAACTTTTAAATTAATTAATTATTAATTATTAATTATTAACGTTTAAATTATTTATAAATAAATTTATAAATAAATTTATAAGTAAATTTAATTATATTTATTTATTATATTTATTATATTTATTATATTTATTATATTTATAATTATATTTATATTTTTTTATATAATTTTTATATATTAAAATAATAATAATAACTTTAATAATTTTATAATTTTATAATTTTAATTATAACGTAATTAATAAATTAATAAATTAATAATATAATTATAAATCTTTTAAAGTTTTTAATTTAAATTATAATAAATATATAAAAAAAATAATTAATATTTTTAATAAAAAATATTATATATATAAAAAAACCTTTTATATATATATTTTATATTTTAAAATAATTTTAAAATTTAATTAAATTTTAACTTTTAATATTATTATAAATTTAATATATAACTTTATAAAATATATTTAAATAATAATGTTTTAATAAAAATATATTAAAATATTATAATAATTTTTAAAATTATTTTTAATTATTACGTTAACGCGTTAATATAACTTAAAAATTTAAGTTAATAAAAAAAAATACTTATATTATATAACGCGATAATAACTTTTTTTTATTATTTATATTAAATTATAAAGATATTAATTTTTATTATTTAAATTATTTTCATTATAAACGATGTTTTAAGCTTTATTATAAAGAAAATTTAAACTTTTTTTAATATTTATAATGTTAATTTACTTTATCGTTTTATAATCGTTATAAGTTTAATAAACGAATTTTTATTTAATTAATATTTAATTTAAGTTATTATTATATAAGTTATATTAATATAATAAATTAACAAAGATAACTATTAAATATTAAACACGTCGTTAATAATAATAAAACTTATTAAATGAAAAGGATTAAACAATCTCACCTCTTCAACACTAATATAATCTGCACTAACCCTATGTAGGCTAAATCAACATAAACAATTTGATGTTAAAGCTGCCCGTCATGATGCTTGCTTTATCGATAAGAATGTGTTGATATGCAGTAACAAGCTATCGCCGACAAACTTTGCCGGGCCGTCCCACCTGTCGGTCCAATTGATATTCGGCAATCGAATTTTCGGCCTTAAGAAGCTTCACCAAATTAAGAGCAATAATCATAACGGCTCGTTGGAGACATCTATGCGATAATTTAGCGACAGATTGCCTCAGAACCCCCTCGAAGAGAATAATAAACGAAGCATGAGGATACATTGAAGCAGTACCCAACATACCCTAGCTCGCTCAGCTAGCGATTCGGTTCAGTTCAGTTCGGCTCTTCTTTCCGCTCACAAAATGCGATCTCTTGCCCTAGCGGCCCTATCAAGGGCTCGCTGCCACCAAGCCACAGCAATGACTACGGCGAATGTACAATCGTGGGCCACGAGAAGGTTGGTCCCATCCCTTATCCCCTCCGTCTCCCCACTATCTGCCTACCCTCGGCATCGACTAACTCCCAACTCACAGAACATTCTCCTCGCTCCCCAGTCTGCGTCCTACGATCCTCGCTTCCAGCAACACCAACTCCATCTTCCGCTCCCCCAGTGCCTCCAATGGGCTCCTAACTGCCTTCACCCCATCCCCGACCAGCACATCCGGAATCACGCTCGACCTCGTCCCCAAAACATCCGTAACATCGCACCCGTCTCTCAGCCTCGGCGCACAAGTGCGCTTCGGCCCACGACCAACGATGGCACGGACGAGCCGGCTGGTACGTAAGCGACGTCACGGGTTCCTGAGCCGGGTGCGCTCGCATAACGGTCGCAAGACGCTGCAGCGGAGGAAGGAAAAGAAGAGGAGTACGCTCTCGAACTAGGGGAGGTCTTAGTCCATCTGCCATGCCTTATTGCGTTGCGGCAGAGCTTGGGTCCGTGCCTATGGCAGCTGGATAGGTGGGCTATTTAGAGAGAGGGACAACGTAGGGGTGATGGAGATATCCACGCGCCGCCGAGGACCGCTTTCGAGGAGCATGATACTATGATACGAGGGGAAGGAAGGAAGGGTGGTTGACTTCCCCAGCTTTAGGTAGCTTGGTGTATATCACGTCTAAGCGGGCCGAGTTAGAAGGGAGCGAGTGTACCATATAGCAGCATAGAACTGTATATTGCAAGAACCGTCTCTGAATTAGAACGACTTCCGATTTTATGAACCATATACTTCATCAGCATATCCAGAGGATGTAGCGCTATGCCCTTCTCTAGAGTCCAAGAAGAGAGACGAGCTGCTCATAAATCTGGCCTCCTTATCGCCAAGATCATGAGAATATGGACCGCAGGAGCTGTAGTATGTCAGAGCTTTTAAGTGCCTAGGTACCTCTACGTCCTATGTCATATCAAATATACAGATATATTCAAATGGATAAGTCAGGATACATAGGTTAGGTATGTATCTCACTCGTTCAAAAGCAGCAAAAGTAAGAAATCGTATCCAAACTACCTCCTATGCCCACATACCTACCCACCCATATCATATCCGCCCCTACAACTCCTCCCTCACCCTCACCCTCACCCTGCCCTTCCCCCCAAGCAAACCCAACCACGATCTCCCACCCATCCCCTAAACAGGCCCCGCGACACCGCTCTCGCACTCCAAACTATCAGAATAACAAACAACGCTCAAATCATCGCTCGCGGCCCCAACCCAAACCCGATACCGCCCCTCGGGCGCCGGCACAACCCAGTTCTGGCTAACGGCGTCCCAGACGCTCACATCCTTCCGCGTGAGGCCCAGCCGCACCGTCGCGCTCTCGCCCGGCGCCAGCGCCGCCGTCTTCGCGAAGTCGCGCAGCTGGATCACCGGCGTGTCGAAGCCCATGCCCTCCTCGGGGAACTGCACGTACGCCTGGGCGACGGCCTTCGCCGCCGCGGTATTAGTGTTAGTATTGGTCACCGTGACGGACAGTTCGTACGCCACGTCCCAGAGGGCGGGGTTGCCGCCGCTGGGGCCGCCGGCAGGCGGGCCGGGCTTTTGGGTCGTGGAGTAACCCTCCGGGTAGGGGTACGTCTTGTCGCCGGCGGCGCCGATCGCGTAGGCGGCGTCGGCGTCGGAATTGGATAGCCACGGGTACAGGTACCGCCAGATGCGGTCGAAGTTGTCCGCGAAGTAGGCTTCGGTCGCGGCGGGGAGCGAGGTGTTGAGGCTAGCGACGGGAGATGTGGGTTTTGCGGGACGGGCCGGTGGGACTTCGGATAGCTGGGTGACGCGGGTGATGGTCGCGTTGGAGAACTCGAAGGAGGCGTAGCTTAGGCCGTGGCCGAAGGCGAAGCGCGGCTTGATGCCGTTCTTGTTGAGGTACCGGTAGTCGATGTACAGGCCCTCCGAGTATGTGTCCTGCGTCTGGCTGAGAGGCGTGGCGACGAGACCGACGCTCTCTGGATAGTCGTCCTCGGATACGGGGATGCTATACGGTAGGTGGCCGCTGGGAGACACCTCGCCGAATAGGACCTCGGTTAGTGAATCACCGGCTTCTTGTCCGGGGAGGTGGGCTACGAGGACGGCCTTGACGGAGGGGAGGTCGATCCATGGTTCCATGATGATGGGGCCGACTGTGTGGACGACCACCACGACGTTGCTATACTTGGCGGCTGCCTTTTGAACGAGCTCGTCGCCGTTGTGCCAGGCTACTAGCCCAGAAGAGTCGCGATCACCGTGGTTGTTTTCCACCGTGTACGAGTTCTCTCCTGAGTCGGAAGTGATGAACACGATAGCTACATCGTCAGCGGTCGGTGCTGGGACAGAAGGGAAGCTATCTGTCGCGTAGTAGGTCACATTGGCGGCCTTCCTTTTCAACGAGCTGATAGGGTCGTCCAGATAAGGGTAGTTCGCTGATCCTGAACCCCATCCCATTCCTAGCGTGCCTCGGTTGCAGCTCTTGTCCGTGCAGGAGTTGATACCTTTAGGATCAGCTTGCGCGTCTGTGCCGAAAACGTAAAGAGGCGACGAGGTAGACAGCGGGAGAAAGCTTCCATTGTTTTTCAGCAGCGTGATGGCTTCCTGGGCAACTTGTTTGGCTACCACCTTGTGATCTGCCTGTACGTTGATGTATTCGTTGACTACGCCAACTGGCGAGAACAGAGCACCTGGGTATAGAGGCCCTGTAGGATCTGCGGTATTAGAAGAGAAATTAGGAGGCGGGTAGTCCTGGTCTTGGCCGAGTTGATACCACGTAGCGACGACGCGTGTGGCCATATCGTTCAACCGGTCAACAGGTACGGAGCCGTTTAGTACAGACCGTGTGAGTTCATACATCCAGTTAGAATAGCCATCCAGAGGGATATTGTTGCCAACCGTATCGCCACTATTCCAGAAGTCAGCGATTCTGTCCGGGTTTTCCTTCGCCAATGCTGGATAATCAAACTTACGGCATAGACATATCGAGACCTGCAAGGGCAGAGGCAACTCCCGAAATTTGTGCGAGCCAGTCGGTCATCACCAACCCTTGAAAACCAAGTTCATCTTTCAAGAGACCATTGAGAATGTAGCTATTTTGGGAAGCGGCAGAACCATTGATCTGTGACCATGTCAGTAAAACTACTATTGCCAAGACAAGATATCGCTGCATGGGAACTTACGGCATTGTAAGAGGCCATTATCGACCCTACACCTGCTTTTACACCTTCCGCGAATGGCCAGAGGTATAGCTCGTGTAGCGCTCGATCGTCTATTACTTCATTAGTTTTGGGCGCCGGGAGCTTGTCGACATGCAGACACACCGATGTTTGCACTATATGCTTGCTGAAATGGGTTGTACATGCGGTAAAGCTCCTGCTCGTTTCCGATCAAGTGCTTTAGCGTAGCGATGACCCCCTGATCTTGAACACCTCGAATCGTCTCTGCTCCGGCGATTGCTTGAAGTACCGGGTCTACTCCGAAGCCTTCCCAGTTTCGACCTCCTCTTGGCTTTCTCCCGAGAGGGCCAACACATGGCCCTAAGTAGAAGTTGGCCCCCTTGCCCCTGAATTCTTTGCCGATTGCTACGCCCCTCTGGTATATGAGGTCCTTGTTAAATGTCGCCCCAGTAGTGATACCGGCGGGAAAAGCTGTGATATTGTCTGTTGTGCGCACGCCTAGAGGTCCATCCTGCAGGCATAATTGCGGCAGTCCTAGTCGTGGTACACTACCAGTGTTGCCGACGCAGCGCCCTTAAGTTACACTTTAGAATTATGAAGCTATTAGGTTGGTTTTTATTGACATACCCTAAGTTTTGTCAGAGGTAAGGAGTTCATATATGAGGCTCATAGAGGATTTACCATATAAAGACCAGTACCGGCGGTGATGTTTACTTTCTCAGCCACAGTCATTTGTGATACCAACTTGACTGCTTTGTCATAACTTTCGGACCAGTCGTCAGCCCAACCGCCGTAAGGGGTCGGATAATACGGCGCAGCGACATATCCATCGGGAACGGGATCCCGGGGCAACAACGCGGAGGCGGACGCCGTGCCCACTAACAAAAATAATGAAAGGCTACGGAGTCCTGGAGGGCACTCCATACTGAATATTACCATTATAATTATTAAAGAAGATAAGTATGGAAGTAGGTATCTTTAGGATATTAGGATATGTTGGTAGTTTATTACAGCACTCTAGAAATGCATCATGAACTCATAAATCCATGAACACGCGAGCTGTGGTAGTTGAACAACAAGGCATCACAATATACACACTCGTGATTAGTAGCTGGTGGTTGCCTTGGATAAATAGTAACACGGCTGGAAGGATGATCCAGGAACCAAGCACGGGGGACATCGCATATGGCGATCGCCAGCGGCTGAGCCCGCCTGCCCTGCGCGAGACAAACTGCACAAGACGTGCAGCTCGGTATTTCGGATGAGATCCGAGCAGCATATTCCCGCATAATCCTGTTATTATTACACAAGATCTTGGGTTAATATATCAAGCTTGAAATTTACTGCAGGAGAGACAGGCGGGGTAAGAAGGTGGATTGGTTCCAAGAAATAATCTCCGTATTCCGCGTATGCTCGTGAAGAGCTGAGAAGCTGAGAGATTTGGATCGGCGCATTGATAAATGCTAGGCCAAGGCCATCAAAACGAGAGCAGCCTCGGTCCATCAACCTCGGGTTGACTGGATAATTACTCCAAGGCCAAGAAGAGGTGGTATGCAGAATGAAGAAGTCACACGCATACGAGTATTCAGAAAGTGGTCACATCGGGATGGCTTTCCAGCTGCAGTGTATACCTTATTGTACAATGGCTGACAAGATACAGCGTTACATCCTGGCACCTGCGTCTTTCGCATCTGGTGTGGAGTAGATGGACAGCCCAGCCTAAGCGGTCAACTGCAGGCTTACCAGCCGCCAGCTAACAAGGTACCTTAGCTAGCCTAGCCGATGACGCGTTTCGAGGTTGTAGCCGAAATGGACCAGAGTAACATGGCTATCACAGCGCACCGGCGAAGTAATCTAGATGCAGATTTCAGCTTCCGAAGCTATACTTAATACGAGTATTACTATGTTAGACTAACGACGATTTTAAGTTCGTTGTTATCTTATCGTGTAACCTAACCTAATAATGAAGGGATGTGCCTGACAACTTGACTGGCAAACTTGAAAAAGTTGGGGGAATCGGGATGGCGTTGAAAGCTTGACAGGGGGAAAGTGAGGAGTAAGAATACGATTGACCCGATATTCTTCCGTTTGATCCATTATTCCTCGAATCCCTTTCTTTCGAAGCAAACACCTATTAACATAAGTCACGCATTATACCCGTAGAAAGACGTCGTGGCGGCTATCCTCTACGAGAAGATAACTCTCTTGGGAGATATGTCCGAACACTATAGCACGGGTTCCTCTTACCTATTCCTATCGTTCACGTCTATTACTTGGCGTGGCTCTCACAGAATCACCTTGATCTTAGACAAGTATCGCGCTGCCCGGAACTTGTCGAGAATTGGAAGTCAGTTGTCTAAGGGGTAGACATGTTATTTATTTATCGTTTTTATCAAACGATTGTGCGACTTGGATCAAGTGGCTGAGGCGTTACAAAGTCAATCCTCCGTTCTTATACCTCATGCTACTGGAAAACTGTCAAGCGGATGGATCCTACATAGTTCTTAACCCAAAGGGCAGGTGGGCGCAACGGGCCTCACGTGGGTAGTAAAGTCGCTCTCGGTCCGTGTCACTAATGGTTGAGGGCGTGACGGAACGGGCACCAATGGCATGCAATCCCACAATACTACCCCGATATCTCCAACCCCCTTCACCGTCTCGTTGAACGCCGAAAATAGATACCACGACGTATTATGTTACACAGTTAAGCCGTCGTCCTTCAGAGTTTGTATACCGATGATGGCGGGTTGTACAGCATACAACGGACGCCATTATCAAGATTTTGGCATGTTTGAAATCTTGTAATCAGGAAATATTATTGATTAAGGTAGCACTAAACTTTGTGACTCGCAACACGGCTCTTCATGGTGGAAATTGTGCAACGAATGAGAGGCCTCGAAAACCTCCGTTTACAGTATTAATCGGTATTTTAGACGCCAATCATTAGCCTAATCCGCTATAGCTGGCTTTTCATCTTACTCAACGTCCCCTCCGAGCCAACAGAACAACACCGGAGGTACCTAACATATCTGATCATGTTTGCGGTGCCGCTCTTGCTCCTAACCTTATTCTGAAGGTCATGGAGTTGGTGAGGGGGCCGAGACCCCCAATCTTCCGCCATGGAGAGGGCTGTCACCCACGCCGGTACCTGCGTTCCACGCATATCGCTAGGATCGTGGCTGAGAGGAGTTGACCCGAAAAGTTGAAACCAATTAGATGGAAAACAAGTTTGAAATAGACCGAATAAGTCAACTTCAACTCGGACCATTAGACCCGAGAGAGGGAACTCCTAGACACGATATTCGTCTACGTCCGTACCTTAATCTATATAGAAAGTTGGGTAACTGGAGTGAGATTGGAATGTCTTACACGTATGTGCCTTTTATTATGTTCCCACTCCCTTGGTATCTGCGATAAATATGAGGCTGTGATTATTAATACTTTCGTTTAGTCCTGCATCTTAACTCTCCGTTACCTTTATGCCTCGGCCTTCACTTACTCATTAAGCATGAAGCAGTCTAGTTGGGTCGTTGTCTCGGCCCTTGGTCTCGTTATCGCGAGCCCGGTTCCCGGAACGCCTCGCTACAGTGTGGACAATCGTGACGGTATGTCTCACGTATGCCGAAGTAAAACGATGGGCTAACAGAGAGAAGAATACACAGTAACTGTAGCTGATGTTACAAACCTTCAGTTTTTTGCTCAGTATGCCGGCGCCAGCTATTGCAACAGCGAAAATGCACCTGGTTCTACTGTCAACTGCTCCCAAAATGTGTGCCCCGACGTTGCTGCTGCCGGGGCCAAGGTGGTAGCATCATTCCAGTGAGTTGACGCCAATTCTTCCTTAGGTATGCATTGAAAATGCCAGACTAACACTTGAGAAGTGGAGATATCACCGATATCCAAGGCTTTGTCTCGTCAGATGACACGAACAAGCTGATTGTAACCTCTATTAAGGGGTCCGAATCCATTAGAAATTGGATTGCCGAGTCAGTTAATTTCTAGGCTCATATATATGGTACGAGAATAGTAACTAAGACTTAACTAGCCTTTCGTTCATAGCGGTTCCTTGCGAGCTTGTAGATGGGTGCTTGATCCACACCGGCTTTCTCACGGCGTATAATGAGATCGAGGATGACATGATGGCAGCCTTGAAGAAAGCCAAGAAGGCAAACCCTTCTTATAGGACGGTCTTTACGGGGCACTCACTCGGAGGCGCAGTTGCCACGGTGGCCGCTGCCAATGCTCGGAACGAGGGCTTCGAGGCGGACCTCATCACCTACGGCAGCCCGCGAGTGGGTAATCAGGAGTTCGTCGATTTCGTCACGAACCAAGCTGGCGCAGAGTACCGTGTAACACACCTCGACGATCCGGTACCACGTCTACCACCCATTATTCTTGACTACCGTCATACGAGTCCCGAGTACTGGCTCTCCTCCGGCGACGCTAATACGACCGACTTCACGACGTCGGATATCAAGGTGTGTGAGGGTTTTGCGAACACCGACTGCAACGGTGGCACAGGCGGATTCGATGCCGACGCTCATGTTTTTTACTTCGAGCACATTAGTGGGTGTGGCCAAGATGGTCTCTACTTTAAGGCAAGAGACGTGACACGCCACATGGCGACTACGGAGCCAAAGGATATTTCGGATGAGGACCTTCTTGCTCAAATTGAGGATTGGTTGGCGCAGGATCGTGAGTTCTCTGGGATGCTGAAGGACTAATTCCTTTGGTTCTGAATTATACCTTGTTGTGGGATAGGTTTCATCGCGTATTTCTAGATAAGAGGCGCTTCTGCGGCAGCATTTTGGGCGCATTTTAGAACGGAGCTGGCGTACTATGGGCAGTATATTTCCGAGTTTATGGAGAGGATCGGACGGGGGTTTCGGTATCAAGTTTCAATATACCCATGCATGGTCCAAATAGAAACGCCCTTGTTGGGGACGATGTCGGGTTAGGTGTCGCTTATTCCAGTCTAATCTATATATCCTCTGTATCTTACGTGACACATCTAAAACCGTAAGGCCAACGAGACGCTCTTCCCTCCCTATGTGTTGTATAATCTAGCCTAACCAAGATCTTCCAAATCTAGTCGTAATATCATCCAGCTACATCCAGATGGGGATCTTTCTTCTCCACATCCTCAACAGACTTCACCTCTTCGGGTTCATACTTGAACCCCAACTCCTCAAGGGTCTTGGCTTTCCGACCCATCTTCTCGAACTGCATCTTAGCTTCGGCATAAATGCTCCTCTCCCACAATAGCTCTTCATCCCAGAACGGCGGCTCCTTCCCTTCTCCCTTGCTCTCCTTGACAATCCAGTCGTGCAATCCGTTGATATACCGTCCGTCGCCGCCCTTGGGGAAGACGTGGTACTTCCCCGGGACTGTTCCCTCGCCGTCTTCGCGTTCCCATTCTTCGAGTACCGATCGAGGGGGCAGAGGTAGGGTATTAGACCATAGGCGTGCGAGGACTGCGCCCTGCGACTCTGTCAGGGGGAACGGGATCACTTTGATGGGCAGGCCTGGGAAGGCCAGGGTCGGGTGCGCGATATGTAGGAAGTGCTTTGCAAGGCCGTAGACCCTCCGGCCATCTGTAACAAGAGGCGGATCGTTGAGCGAGTTCAAGAAAGGAAAAGTGTACAAATACCCCGTGCAGAAGAGTATGGCATCGACGTCCTTCTCAATTATAGTCTCGCCCTTCTCCTCGCTCGCCTTCTTTTTCCCGCTATCCTCATCCTCGTCCTCACTATTATAGTCGTCTAAGGGGAAGAACTCAACCCCCCGCTCTTCAACTAAAAACCTCTTGATCCGTCCAACCTGCACCACATTCCCCACATGCTCCAGCGTCTCCTTCGGCGCCTGCGTCCGCGCCGAGAGGAGAAGGGGCCCCTTACACACGCCCTGGATCTGCGACGCGATATCCAGCCCGGAGGCGCCAGTACCCACAACCACCACTTTCTTCCCGCGGTACGGCTCCGCGTTGCGGTAGAGCTTCGAGTGCGATATCGCGCCGGGATGCGCCTTGTGGAACTCCGCTATAGAGCCGATGCCGTCCGGGATGTACGGCGTGGAGTAGTGTCCCGACGCCACGACAACCGCGTCGTACGTTTCGCTGCTTTCCGTCCCCGTGAGCAGATCCGTGGTCTTCACATCCCAGCGCTCTCTCCCCTGGCTATTGGGGCGGAGCGCTACATCCGTGACCTGTGTCGAGAACTTGATCAGTTGTCTCACGTCGCGCGCGTACGCGACCAGATACGCCTGGACGTCCTGCCTCGTCGGGAAGATCTCGCAGCCGTCCCTGAACCCCAGGTCCGAGTACTTCATGAGGGTGTGCGGGATATTCGTGTGCAAGTCCTCGTACATAGGCGACGGGAACAGCGGCTCTCCCTTTCCATCGCCATCCTCAAAAACCGGCGGATCCGGCTTCTGCGGATGCGCATCCGTCTGCGGCACCGGCAGGGTGTCGATGGGCCGGGGCACGGGGCTGTAGTTCCAGACGCCGCCCACCTCGGCCTGCTGCTCGAAGACGTCGATTTGCGGAAATGCGTCGTTTTGCGCCTGCAGGTACTTCGCCGCGGCCAGGCCGCTGGGTCCCGCGCCGATGATGGCGATTTTCTTTACGTCGAAGGGGGCCATGACCGGGGAGTGGCGGGGTGTGGATAAACCCGGATGGTGTGGTTTTAGATGAGCGGAAGTGGAAGTGAAAATGGAAGTACTTTGAGGCCGATATTCTAGCTTTAGTCGTTGGCGCAGGGCTTGGAACAAGAATGTAGAATCTCATGCACGAACTAAGTGATATAATGGGAGGTAAGCTTTAAGCAGGACTTGAAATATTTGGGGACACTTTATCTATAATGCTAGTAAAAGAATTGAAATGCATGGCATGATTATCGAGGTAAGTCACGGGTGAAGGGACAAGTCGTCGATGGCGCAATCCCAGCTGCGGCGGGGCCGACCGATTTGCTGAGGCCGGCGCCGGAATACGGAATGACTACGAGTTAAATGCGTATTTTGAGATAACCTCCATTATCATTGTGCGGCCAAGCTGCCACACACTAGATAGAAGGGCATTACCAGGTAGCTATCTGTCTGATTTCCTATCGTACACAATTGCAATGAGGTCAAAAATAGCAAAGGGTGCAATGACCATCAATCCAGCTCTGCCGAGAAATTCGGCATCCGAGAAGGATTAGGAGCGTATTAGGTAGCTTCCTCACAAGGAGAAGCTCGGCAAACCGTAAAGAAATTAGCATAGCTATTTCCTCACTCACAAACACCTCGAAAGCACATTCAAAGTGCAGTAGAACCGTAAATCTCGGTCCTGTATGCTACCTAGCATCATCCGCATCATCTGCATCGCTTGCGCGTATGCATCACATGGGTATCGTAAGAAACTAAAGTGAGGGTCGCGAATATTCAATCTTCGGTGCCCTCGATGACCATTCCAATTGCATTCGGCATACCAACCAAGATCTTGCCCTTGGGCACACGAACTTCTTTCAACTGTGAGTCATGGTTAGCCATGCAATTTGAAGTTAACACAGACGTGGTGATTCCCTTGTTTACTCACTAACGCGAGCACGGGAAAGCAACTTACCTTCATACAACCGAAAACATTCAGTCTCCACAACTTAGGACAACATCTGAAAATCGATCCAACAATGAAGTCTGTCACCTCCTCGCAGAAACTGAGCTCCAGGTCCACAAGGTTAGGATAGATATTGACTGGAGAGAACACTTCTTCGAAAGCTTCTTGAGAGATGTGTCTGCACGCATGAAGATTGAGCTTTTGTAAGCTCTTGCCTGAGTGGGCCATCAATGCTTTGAATCCATTTGAGCATAGTCCCACCATGTGCGGGTTGTCGCGGGGCTTCGCGGAGTCGATATGGCGACACTTCTCCAGGTCAAGACAAGTGAGGGATCTGTTTTTCCACTCCTTGAACAGCCTTGCGAAGCCGGCGTCGGTCATTACTTCGCTATCCGTTATGCGAAGTTTTGTCAGGTGAGTACAATGGTCATGCAGTGCGTCGAGTAATCGATCATCAACGTTCGACACCGTTCTAACGGAGAAGGTACGTAGGTTCTTGCCAATCTTCTCTATGATGTGGACATAAGGCATTGTTGACGTTGGCGTCACCAGATGTAGACCCAGTCGTTCAAGGTTGTCAAGGTGCGCAATCTGTTCTACTCCCTTGTCCGAGACTTGTTGGTTGTGGCAGATCTTAAGTGTGACTAGGTCCGGACACCAATCCTTCAGAGATCCGACAAGTTCATCATCGAAGTATCGATCCGTGAAATACACACGAAGGCCTTTGAGGGCCTTTCCTTTGGCCTCCAGAAACTTCTTCCAAGAGTCCTTGGTAAGTAAATTTGCGCCAGAAAGGGAGATGCTTTCTAGTGCTAAATTTCTTCCAATCAGGTACTCCATGACTTTGTCCCTGAACTGGATTGCACTACGCACTTTCAGATTCTTGAGCTTGGAGCAGACTCCGAACATCTTGATATAATCATCTTGTCCTATGCGGGCTGCATCGTACAGGGCGATATCCTCGGTCTGGGGTTGGAGAAACAACTGTAGAGTCTTAGGATCCAGGAGTCGACGCTTGGATAACTGCCTAGCTATGCGGTCGAGGGCTATAGGGGGGAGGTCACCAAGGGAATCGGCGAGGTGGATGTTTTTGGCTAGAGTCTCAACGCAAAGAGTGACCAAGGACTTGACTCCGATGTGACCATCTAGCAAGCAGCTCTGCATCTTTCTTCGTCCGCGACTGGCGGGTCCAGCTGCTGCCTTCTTGCCATTCTTGTTATTCTTTGCAGCCTTCTCTTCATTTACAAGCTTGGAGGCGCATTGTGGGCAAAGTAGACCACCCTTCGGGCCGGCACGAGTGTATGCAGTTACTGTAAAGCGCTTCCCACACTCTTCACAATTCTCTATTTGGCCAGGCACGGATTTCGAGGCTGCTTCTTCGAACAGGGCAAGGGCCAGATCATCGTCCTCTGGAGGGTTACGCACCTGCTTACGTCTCTTGAAGGCCTTGGACTTTTTGATCTTCTCAATTGCCTCAGCTTGCGCCTTGCGCTTTCGCTCTAGAGTTTGGTGTGCGGTTACGGCGCTTGAGGGACCAGCCTCTTCACCTTGGCCGTCTTGACCATCTTGGCCATCTTCTTCCTGCGCACCTTGTGTCGTCGTGGCGGAGTTCGCGGCTTCACTAGCAGCAGCAGCACGACGTGCCTCGTGCTCGGCACGAATACGAGTAGCTGAAATGTTTTGTGAGGCCAAATAATCAGTCAAAGCCGACTGAGGGCCCCGAATGTTTCTTTGCCTGTATTAGAAGGTTAGCATGACTTTAAGTTCATCATGATGGTACGAATATCTCCAACCAGGGCACCTGATAGGCATGACCTACATATTGTTGTGTTACGAAGAG
Source organism: Hypoxylon sp. NC0597 (assembly GCA_022432515.1). Classification (NCBI taxonomy): domain Eukaryota; kingdom Fungi; phylum Ascomycota; class Sordariomycetes; order Xylariales; family Hypoxylaceae; genus Hypoxylon; species Hypoxylon sp. NC0597. The sequence continues at coordinate 106,258 of JAJKLA010000036.1, forward strand.
GCCTAGATGATCTTGGCCTGATTGCTAGGACTTGGGTATTCAGTCTAATCTTGGGTGGTGGGATTGAAACAAGGAGAAATAAGACAATGTGCCAAAGTAGAGGGACGAAAGGATGAAAAGATGCAGGGATAAAGGGACAAAACGACGAAAGCAAGAAACTAAGAAACTAGGAAAACAAGCGCGACAACCCGAAAGATCCGAGTGTGTCTTGCTCCCTGATTCCCTGGCTGCTAGGCTAATCTGAGTGGGAGTTACGAAGAGGGAAAAAAGCCCGACTCAGATCTTGAACACGGTCGCCACCCATAAGCGCGTTAAGTGCTTTCCTTTCAGGCAAATCTTATCAGCTTAATAGGCTTTTTAGCGTGCTTGCACTGCGTGTGCAGGGGCGTCGAGGGGTACAACAGATCCACCGCGGGGTACCGTTTGACGCTAGCAAAGGAGGAAAGGCGCAGGTACAAGGATTTTAATCACTAATACGCTACTCCTATTGGCTGATGAAGGGGGAGTTCTTTCGCATCGAGGTACCCGACGTACCCCAGTACTGATTAATGTCACGGGCTTTCGCGTTTAGGTAGTCGCGCCGCAATGAAGCAACCTAATCAATCAATTCTTTCTCTCACCAAAAAAAACACAAAACTACAAAATCTTTGACCTCTTGCCACCCCCTGTCAATCTGTGATCTTTTGTCGATCAAGATTGAACACCACCTTCACACATTTCTAACTGTGTTCTGGGTTGTTGCCTAATCTTCCCCTTCTGATATTACTGTACATCCAAAGTTGAAGGTCCAGGCTGTTATCGCCTATCGCGATAACCTTTACCTTTTTGTACCCTTTCTACATCCTTTCTACATCCATTCACATTCGCAATCGCATTCACATTTGTGATCGCGTTCATATTTGCAATCCCATTTCGCATGCTCACAGTCACTCACTCCTGGTAACCAACCTGGAAACCATCCACTTCTTCATTCATATACCTATACGCCTATACACCCATACACCCATACACCCATCCACTCATTCTCTCCTTGGATTTTCAATCAACCCTTCCTTCCGTTAACTAGCACATTGTCTCTACCTAATCCTATCAACGTACTCTTACTATTCGCTACCTAGGTAGTGCAACAGGATGGCGCCTCGAACTAGACGTTCGTTGGCAGCCCAGGTTGGAAGCAACTCAAGTTCTTCCGCGCCTACCCCCAACACCACTGTCTCAGACAGTGATTACTCCACCCCAGCTACTAGTAGCGCCCATACCCCTGCCCCGACCGCTGCCCCGACTACGAAATGGCAGCCACGTTTGGTTGTTGATCTTAGTACTACCGAATCGGCAAAGACAGAGAAGTCTAAGCCGTCCGGATCGTCTGCTCTTAGGAGCATTAAACGTCGGCCTGGCCCCATAGCCTATGTTGACGAATCGGAGGAGGAGGACCAGGATTACTTTCCTGATGATCGTTCTCGTAGTGCGGCTTTGGCTCGCAAACTACAACGGGAGGAAGATCAGGTAGCATCAGGATCCCTCAAGAAGGACTATGCATCTCAGGGCCCAAAGACCACTGCAGTTGCGGGCACGAAGAGAAATAGTGAGGCAATCTCTATTGATTCTGGTTCCGATGAAGACGAGGATGATGTTCCCTTGCCTCCATACGTTCCTGGTCGGAAGAGGCAGAGAAAATCCTATCAATCTCGCTCGAAAGTTATCAGTTCGAGTGACGAATCTTCTCATGAGTCTGAGTATGAACAAGAGTCTACTACCGACGACACTAGCAGCGACGACGATGATTCTAAGGACAATCCCGCCGCCTCTAATACCGACGTCACTGCTAACAATGGCAATACCATCCCCTCTTCCGCTTTGCCCAGATGGAGAAAGACGCTGAAGGATATCCATCCAGAGTTGAAGACAATGTGGGCAAAATTGGAGAACATGCCAGCCCTCAACGCTGGTAGGGCTATCCAGCCGGCTAGCATCAAGCGTGAGATGAAGCCTTTCCAGCTTGAGGGCCTGGCGTGGATGATGGCCATGGAAAAAACCAAGTATAAGGGTGGACTCCTGGGAGATGAGATGGGCCTCGGAAAGACCATCCAGGCAGTCTCTTTAATCATGTCAGACTTCCCGGCTAAGTTGCCTACTTTGGTCCTCATGCCCCCTGTCGCTCTGATGCAATGGGCTCAAGAGATCGAGTCTTACACCGACGGCAAAGTAAAGACACTAGTGTTCCATGGAACGAACTCCAAGGCGAAGAACGCCTCAGCTAAGGAGCTGAGGAAGTTTAACGTTATTATGATGTCGTACAACACACTGGAATCTATGTACCGCAAGCAAGAGAAGGGGTTTACGAGAAAGGAGGGCACTTATAAAGAGAAGAGCGCTATTCACCAGATTAAGTTCCATCGTGTTATTCTTGATGAAGCTCATTGCATTAAGGTAAGCTTCAACAGTCTTCTCGCTCTTTTCTAACTAACTTTGGGGTAAATGAAGTCCAGACAGACTATGACTGCCAAGGCTTGCTTCGCTCTCAACACTGAATACCGCTGGTGTTTAAGTGGGACCCCGTTGCAGAATCGAATCGGCGAACTCTTCTCGCTTGTTCGCTTTCTCAAGATTACCCCATTCGCTTCTTATCTCTGCAAGAAGTGTAAATGTTCGGACCTCGAGTGGTTGGCAGGTGATGATCATATGTGCACACAATGTGAGTCTATACCAGCGAATAACTATCTATTTAACTTCACAGCTAACTTCTCTTAGGCGGCCATAGCATGATGCAACATGTATCCCTCTTCAACCAAGAACTCTTGACCCCAATCACGCACTATGGCAACCGTGACCAGGGTAAGGTTGCATTCGACAAACTTCACCTTTTGAATAGCCGTATCATGTTGCGCCGCGAGAAAAAAGACTATACCAGTTCTATGGACCTTCCTGTGAAGGAAATTTATGTCGACCGTCAATTCTTTGGGGAGGAAGAGAATGATTTTGCCAGCAGCGTTATGACCAACAGTAAACGCAAGTTTGACACTTACGTAGCTCAAGGTGTCCTGCTCAATAACTATGCCAACATCTTTGGCCTGATCATGCGGATGCGCCAGGTTGCCGATCACCCTGATTTAATCCTCAAGAAGACTAGTGAGGGTGGACAGAACGTGCTGATCTGCTGCATATGCGACGAACCTGCCGAGGAAGCGATTCGATCCACTTGCAAGCATGATTTCTGCCGTTCTTGTGCGCAGAATTATATCAACTCACAGGATGCACCTGATTGTCCTCAGTGCCACATACCATTGTCGATTGATCTTGAGCAGCCGGAAATTGAGCAAGACGAGGCTCTTTTTAAGAAGTCATCCATCATCAACCGCATCAAGATGGAGAACTGGACTTCGTCAACCAAGATCGAGCTGCTGGTGCACGAACTTCATAGAATGCGCTCTGACAACGCATCGCAGAAGTCGATCATCTTCTCACAGTTTACGACAATGCTTCAGCTGATTGAATGGCGCCTTCGACGAGCTGGCATTACCACGGTGATGCTGGACGGAAGCATGAACCCTCAGCAGCGCCAGGCTTCGATCGACCATTTCATGAAAAACGTAGACGTGGAGTGCTTTTTAGTCAGTCTCAAGGCTGGTGGAGTCGCGCTTAATCTCACCGAGGCATCGCGTGTCTTCATCGTTGACCCGTAAGTTAATATGCTCCTATCCTCTGTTAGAAGACATTGTGCTAACCATGGTTTCTTATGTAGGTGGTGGAATCCCGCAGCAGAGTGGCAGTCGGCTGACCGATGCCATCGTATTGGGCAGACACGCCCATGTATTATCACACGCCTCTGTATTGAGGATTCAGTGGAGAGCCGCATGGTTCAACTCCAAGAAAAGAAGACTAAGATGATTAACTCAACTATTAACGCGGATCATGCCTCCATGGAGGCCCTTTCACATGAAGACTTGCAGTTCCTTTTCAGAGGCTGATTCTTCACACTACCGCTTACCCACCAAGGTCGAATTTGGAATAATTTCCAATGACCATCACACTTCCAATGATAAGCTTCACCAAGAAACTGAGAAGCTAAGATATCAAGACACCGAGACACCGAGACACCGAGACCTTACGACCTTAAGACATTGCAAATTATTCTGAAAACCACCTTTGCTACTTTGAACTTGTACGATAGGGAAGATAGGGGGAAAATAGGGATGCCAGCACTACTAATGGAGCCTGACACATGGTGGTAATGATTACGGGCAATGATATGAGCTGGCTTAATTCACACTATTGTGCTTATTAGTTAGGTAACCTACCTACCTAGGTACCTAGTCAGGTACGCCCGTAATGAATACCTAATGACCAAGCCTTCTTATAAAACATGAAGTTCAATGCCATACATATGTGACACGATAATTAAGTAGGTATGTACCTGTAAATCGGTAGTCGCAGTACCGTAAGGGGGGGGGGTAGGGGGGATTGGTCCAGGCTGTCCAGGGTGAGAATACATAGCCCCACCACCACCCGCCCAACTTGACTGGGTTGATAATCGGCGGATCGTAGATCGGCCAAAATGAATTTCTGCACCGACCGGAGCTCAAAATATATTGAAGTTGAACTTGCATTCACTTTGTCGCCGTCGCAAAAGACAAGATACCTCTAGGTCATGAGGGGCCATTGGGGGATATTAAACCGGCGATTGTCGACAGTCAGAGCCGCGCAGACGTCGCGCAATGGCTGGGTATGCCAGTTGTGTAGAAGTAGCTATGGCCGACGCAAGCTGTTCAGCACCACCGGCGCTACTCTCCACGAGGCCGTAGACAAGCCGTATTATGTGACAACGCCAATTTTCTACGTCAATGCCTGTGAGTCCTATCTCTTATTGGTTCATCTTCTGCTGTATGAATTTTTCAAGTCAATTAGTTACTAATTTGTGCACTGGACAGCTCCTCACGTCGGCCACCTATACAGCATGCTAGTAGCGGACGTCCTCAAACGATGGCAGGTCCTAAAGGGCAGACGAGCGATCCTGAGTACCGGCACCGACGAACATGGCATGAAGGTCCAACGCGCGGCCGAGCTGCAAGATGTCCATCCGAAAACACTCTGCGATACGAATTCCGAGACGTTTAGGGATCTAGCGAAGAAGGCGAATATTGCCAACGATTACTTTATACGCACGACGGACCCCGAGCACAGAGATGCGGTGGAATACTTCTGGGAGAGGCTGAGGGAGAGCGGGCACATCTACGAGACGAAACACGAGGGCTGGTATTGCGTTAGTGACGAGACGTATTATCCGGATACAATGGTCGAGAAGAGGGTATCGCCGCTGACGGGCAAGGCCTTCATGGCGTCCATCGAGACGGGCAATGCGGTCGAGTGGACCGAGGAGAGAAACTACCATTTCCGACTGACGGCTTTTCGCGATAGGCTGCTCCAGTTCTACAAGGATAACCCGAATTGGGTTGTCCCGAGCAATCGCTTCGCCGAAGTCATCCACTGGGTCCGGAATAACCTCGAGGACCTCTCGGTATCCCGCCCTGTGAGCCGTCTTGATTGGGGTATTCCTGTGCCGGATGACCCGAGCCAGACTATCTACGTGTGGGTTGATGCTCTCATCAACTATATTACGGTGGCAGGGTATCCGATGTGGCCGCCCGGTTCGGAGCACGAAAAGGGTTGGCCGGCGGATGTGCACGTGGTTGGAAAGGACATTGTTCGCTTCCATAGCATCTACTGGCCCGCGCTGCTCATGGCCCTGGACCTACCCCTACCTAAGCGCGTTCTCAGCCATGGCCATTGGTTAATGAGCCGGCAGAAGATGTCCAAGTCGGTCGGAAACGTGGTGAACCCTTTCTTCGCGCTCGACCGCTGGGGCGTGGATACTATGCGCTACTTCTTGATATACAATGCTGCTATATCCCACGACGCGGACTACAGCAATGATTTCATCGTCGACAAGTACAAGAAGGGACTGCAAGGCGGCCTTGGAAATCTACTGAATCGGATCACGCGGCCGAAGAACTGGAATGTAAGGAAGGCGGTAGAATCTATGTGCGGCAAGCATCCCGATCATCCACCCCCGGCAGTGATTGAGAACCAGAGAGAGAATTTGGCGTCTCTTGTGAGAAAGGTCGAGGGCCATATGGAGGAATTAAATCCTAGCTCGGCGCTGAAAGAGATTATGCTCTTTGTATTTGAGGTAAGTCTACGTTTCTGTTATTCGCTCTCTGCGTTTCGCTGCCATTTCTAACTTTTCGCAGACAAATAAGTTTGTATCAGACGCAGCTCCATGGGACAGGGCTAAGGAAGGCGACGTCGTGGCAGTTGAACAGATCGTCTACTACGCAGCCGAGTCGTTGCGTTTTGCAGGCATTCTACTACAACCCTTCATCCCGGAGAAGTCGAGTCAGCTTCTTGATAGACTAGGTGTTAGTCAAGACAGGAGGACGATGCGCTACGCTGAGTTACATGCAGATGACTCCTACGGAACGTCTATGGTACCGCTTGGTGAGGGCGCGCAGAGCAGTTTGTTCCCGCCGATGCCTGTTGAGGATTGAGGATTGAGGAGCTATGCACGATGCCGATAACGACGATGGTGACGCCGGGTTATGTAAATCAAACGTGTAAAAGACCATGTGTATGATTTCAAATTGTAATGATACCCTAAACAAATTCCCCTTCCATTATTGGGAGTTGCCGAAAGTTGTGTTGCGATGACGCCCTAGAAAACCCATCTGTGTGACTTGGCTTCTAAGAAAATCCAGAGGGTAAAAATTTCGCATCTCACATTTAAACATCTACAAGTGGAATTTCTCTCTTCAATTACACGGATCGCAAGGCTACCTAGTAAATAATAAACTCGTCTAGAAGGAAAGAGATATGATATACAGAAAAACTATACTATCCGACAGGTATTTTACGCTGCGATGAAATTAAACGAGAATATTGGTCAGCTCAGTTTTCTTCTTACTTACCCTTCCTCGCCCGTACTTGCTGCCTATGCGCCCTACCTACCTCGCTCTAGACGACTCATGAGTTTCATGAGTTATCTACCTCTCTACCTATACAAATCCATAGATAAATAATTTTGGTGATAAACTACTAACACGCGGGCACCATCACAGCCATCTCAACCAGCAAAGTGCTACTCGTGCCCTACGATGCCCACCACGTCCCGCAGTACCATCAATGGATGGAAGATGCGGTATCCTCACCCCCCTTCCCCCTCCCCTCCCCTCCCCTTCGTCCCCTTACACGGTACAAATGACTCCGACAGAATACTAACAACCAACCCCAGACAATCCGCGAGGCCACCGCCTCGGAGCGCCTCACGCTCGCCGAGGAGTACGAAAACCAAGTGTCGTGGCGCGCGGCCAGCGACAAGCTCACATTCATCATCTGCGAGCCGCCCCCGCAAGACAGCGGTCCGCATAGCAGCAACGGCGACCAGCACCGCCGCGTAAGTCCAAACCCGGGGCGCGGAGTGCTGCTGGCTGGTGTGGCCGATGAGCCGCGCAGGATGGTCGGGGATGTCAATTTATTTCTCGCGCCGTGGGAAGACGACGACAACGATGATGACGATGAAGCTGAAGCTCAAACTCGTGGGGAGGAGGAGAAGAAGAAGAAGAAGACGTGGTGTGCTGCTGAAGTCGATATCATGATCGCGGACCCGAAACACCGTGGTAAGGGGTTCGGGCGCGCGGCCGTTGCGACGTTTTTGTTCTTCGTTCGCCGGCATCTCGAGGGCATACTAGCTGAATATGCTGGCACGGATGTGAGCGGTGGTGGTAGTGGTAATGGCAATGGTGGTGGTAGTGGAGGAGCTATGCTCAGAGAACTCGTGGCTAAGATACATGCGAGTAATACGGGGAGCATTGCGTTGTTCAAGAGCCTTGGGTTCAGGCAGCGCGGAGACGTAAATTACTTCGGAGAGATACAGATGGTGCTTGAGGGATTCGGGTCTGGCGATGATGGACCGGTTCGTGGGGCTGCTTGGGCGGCTTCTGTGGAGAGTGATGGGTATACGGAGTTGGTCTATGATAGATCGAGATTAGAGAAATAGAGGAGTGTTAGAAGAGACGCCTGAATAGACATCTAATAACTTAGGTCTACATATATATTGACAGCTGTGAGGGTAGCTGTCGTCGGAGATCTACACTATGTATGGCGAGTTTCCCCCTTATTCCGGTCTCCCCCGAGAGAGAACAACGCCTTAGTTTTATCGCATCAACGACTCTTATATCCAGTTTCTTCACAATTCTATTACATATTATAAGATCCTCTCTATTTTACCCCATATTTCTCCTGATATTCCCTTAATAACTCCAGCGTAACATTACTCCCTCCACACACAATCACTACCACATTCTTCCGACTCCACTCCTCATCGCTCAAGCCCTCGCCTCCCGCAACCCTCCTCAGATCCCCATTATACACAGTCGCGATCGTAGCGCCGCAAGCGACCTCGACCAGCATCCGTGCATCGTTAGCGAACTTAACGGAGCCCATCACGGCCTCCGCATCCGTCACGACCAGGCTTTCGAGATAGGGAGCCTCCTGGCTCCACTTGAAGGTGCGCTCCGAGACGCGGGGGGCGCCGAGGCTCGTCGCTATGCTGGTTATCGCCGGTAGCGTGACGAGATGCCCTGCCCTCACGCTCGCGTTCAGGCTGTCTGCCCCGACGGTCTCGACGGCGAGGACCTTGGGTTTCCGTTCTGGGGTCTTGAAGTTGTTCTCCACACCCTCCATAATTCCGTTGAGAAGACCGCCGCCGCCGCAATTACACTGTAATAACAGAAGTCAGTGGACAATTCTTTGAGTAAGGGGTATAGGGGTCCCGGGCGTAAGCTTTGCATGCAGTAATTCCTCGGCGGGCTTGATGAGAAGAAATCTACCCTCGATATAGGCTGGAAAAGAGACAGAAGGACTCTTAGTGTTACGTACGATAATACCGTCGATTTCTGAGGCGCCGTACGGCTTTAGCTGGTAGACCAACTCGTCGACGATCCTGCTCGCGCCCTCCCAGACATGTGGGTGGTCAAAAGGCGGCACGTAGACGCCAACCGGGTCATGCGCGAGCAACTCCGAGCGAAGATGTGCGTCCGCAAGGGCCCAATTAGAGCCTACTTGGTGTACTTTCGCGCCCAGTACTACATGCCGGGCAATGGAAGTCAGTTTGCCATATCTCCATATCCCAGGGAGAGAGAGAAGCTTAGGGTATATTCTAGAACACCACTCTTTCCAGAAATACTGTCTGAAAGACTTTCACGTTCTATGATTGGGACATACTACTTACGGCGCATCTTATCAATCATGTGTGCGGTGGTGGACATGGGAACGACGATAGTACACGGCTGGCTGAGGGTTGCGGCGGCGGTCGCGCACGCTAGGCCGGCATTACCGCCCGATGAGCAGTAGAAGTGCACGTTGCCGCCCGGCTTGTCGAGCATCGCGCGGTACATCATGTATCCCACTCCCCGCGACTTGAACGATCCCGAGGGCTGCAGATTCTCCAGCTTCAGGAAGATGTTGCTGTGTTCTGAGTTAGTCTCGTGATTATCCGAGATCTGAGATTAGGGGCGGGAAGGGAGGCCACAGAGAGAGGGAGAGAGAAGGGGAGGGGGGATAGGTAAGTACTGACCAGCCTGCTGCTCGCGAGAGTGCCGCCGAGGGTATGCATGGCGTCTCTATAGAGAGTTTCTGCGGCTCGGGGTCGTATGAACCCATTGTGCCTGTGAATCGACTGAGGTGATAGAAGATGAACAGAGATCTAATTCAAACCACCATAAAAAAACGAGCACTCGTAAAACCAAGTTGATTAATTAGAAGCCTTGAATTAATATTAACTTCATCTCCTCCAAAACATTTAGTGATTACCTACCTACCTACCTCTTCCAACCTTTATATGCTCATCCAGCATCAGGTCCGATATTCGCAGTAGCGGCTACAGCCCAAAGCCAGGGCATTCGTTGTAGGTCAGAAGCTCAGAATGTAAGACAGCCTATTCCGATTCCCCGCAAGCCCCGAATTAGCCCTTCTCTTACCGTCTATAAGCCTAACAACTCCCCGGAGCAGGTGTTCTATTTGTAATATTCCTTCATCGGATCCAAATTTACAAACATCGGGAGTCGCACACAGGACCTATGACATTAAGGGCGTCGCGCAAACATCCAATGGTTAATTGAACTAATGGGAAAATTCCTATTGGTAGGGTCACATTGCATGTCCAGTTGCAGGGGATGAGCTAATGCAGGCTAGGTACTGGCCCCTAGCACGAACCAGAGTTTAGGTACGATGAGATAATCGAGGAGAGACTTTGGGGAACCCGCTCTGGGCTACCGTTAATTGCCGACGCTGGCCGCTACCGAGTATACTCTAGGTACATAAAAGTTACCTAACGCGTTAGGTAATGTTTCCCCTTATAGCTCCGACTTGTAACGAGTTATTCTTCACAATCTCTACTTATATGCATGCGGATTAGAAGAACGTAGTCATGTCATCATATATCTACCTGTCTCGTGGAGTAACCCTATCAAGGTTAGATAAGAAGCTTGTTACCTCACGTCTTTTCCTATAGATGACTTACGCATGATACTTCAAGAATGGGAGTTACTATGCGGATATCATTTTCAGGGGTCACTTAATATTCAAGTATTGTACCTATGTTTTGAGTTATCACAACTAATATTATACCAGCCAGTAAAGCAGGTACTTTTGTAAAGTGAGACTAGACCGATTCTCATAAGATTACGTCAAAAATGCGAAGCTTTCTCTAAAGCATATATCGCGTCTATGGTGCTCTTTAGCTTTCCATCTTGGCCCTCATCATCTCCTAATAAACAACCTACCAATGGTTGTTTCTCCGTTCCTATCGAATAAACAGAACCAATATATCGGCATAATATATAATATTGATAACTAATATCTTGCTTCCATGGCTCATCTAGATTGGTATTGGGGGTTTTATATTCCCTGTGACCCACTGTCATGACAAGAAGTGATGGGGCCACCTTGATATGGTCGTCAGCAGCTCGGAGTAGCAGACACTTCTCATGGTCCTTGAGGGCATTGTGGATTTTAGCGTATATCATGGGGTGTTGCGAACCGAGCGGATACAAGCTGTCCTTGTCGTCTGGTGTAACAGTTCTGGCGTAAAATAGTCCTCTAGCTACTCCGCGCTCCCCAATATACAGCCTCCCCGGCCAATCAGTATTATCGTGAAGCTCTCTATAGCCGTATTTGCCGAGGTCAAATATTGACTGTGAGCACCACGACCATCCGCCGTAGCTAGAAATAGGCACCTCTCCGTGGAATATAGCTGATCGTGGGATGGCTTTCATACTGCGTAGTAACCCTTGTGTCAGCTGTGGAATAGTGAGGGAGCTATCAAGGGTTGCCTTCATGTAATTGTTCCACATCAGTGTTGCGATCACCATGCGGTCCTTCTCCCAGGCTGTCGACCTAGGTCGCAGCACCCTCAATAGCGAATCGAAAGTTACCTCGGACAAGTCGCAGATGCTCCTTTCCACGTATTGGAGGGTATTGAGCGTGAGGATTCTGGATGCCTGGAGATGGGCCAGTGTCGGTAGAGACTCTGAGCAAGTACCAGGTGTGAAGATGATGTCTTCGAGCCTCATCGTGAACGGCTCGGGGTTCTGTGGGTCGGGATTTGGCAGAACAACAGCGATTTTATTAGATGCAGCGCTGAACTCCGCCGCGGTCCAACCACGAGTAAACCAGTTGGAGAGAACAAGTCCGATAGCCACATTCTGAGGCTTGACCGCGTGCACCCACGTCGAACTTGCGAGATCTTGGTCGTGGATAAGGAGAACGGCGGCCCTTTGAAAGTTTTGCAGCATGACGTTGAGGGCATTGCGCCGTGGTCCCGGCTGAACAGGCAGACAGATTGTATCCCACCAGAGGCCGTCGCATGAGTTCTTCTTGGCAATGCTGATCCAGAAATCCAGAAGGCAAGAGTTTACTGTGCCCTGCCGCTTCTGTCCTACGCCAGTACCATCGGACCACACGTGGCTAACAGCCATGTATGCTTTGTTTGGATCGACTATGAGGCTATCGATCACGCCGCTCTGGCCGCCACTCGTGTCTGAATTCCACTGACTGATGTCCCATGCACTGGGTTGCCATGGTCCAGGATTTTGGAAGTGATCTTCGAGCTTCTCTATAGGAATATCGACTGTCTTGCAGTTCTTCTGCTTACATTTATGTAGCTGGCGGACTCGGGTTGTGTCCTCAAACGCGTGGATGCAGAGCTGTGCGTTGCAATTTGCATGAGTCCTCTGTGTCTTGGGAAAAGGTCCTTGTGGTGAGCTTGTACTTAAGTAATCGATGATAGCTAATGCGCCAGCGTAATTCCCGTTGTCGCTGTCGGCAATTTTCCACAGTGAGGTAGGACAAATCTTAGGACAGATTTCTGTTGCTTTGAGCAGTGCGATAGCCCATTCACGTCGTAGAAAAGACTCTAACACATCGGAAGGTATAGTTTTTACCGTTCCGCTCGATTCTTTCGGAGACGCAGCTACGTTCCACATATCGATCCAGTCGAATAACTTCAGGACATCGAGAGCAAACCTGATATCGACTTCCGAGACATTCTTCATCACTCTCTTGTGTGTATTGAAGTTGTCAATGAGGAACCCCCTAGCTGGGTTTCGGAGGAGTTTCAACTCCGGACTGCAATAATGGCCCGTTAACATCACGTCTATACTGCGATATACGCTAAACACTTACCGGAGCTGCCGAGCATACATCCAACATGAAACGTAGGTAGGTAATGATGAATTCCCGCAATTCCATCCACTGGCAAGGTGGAATGGCCTGTCTACAGCTTTCCCTAAAGCGTTCGCATCCAGAAAATCTACAGCTCTCAAGATCGTAGCTCTCGGCAAAATTAGCTATGAAGAATATTATGCTGACCCGGAAAGACCCAGCTGCTAGAGGAGCAGCAGGATGATTATATCCATATGGGAATCCAATTGAATCATCTTTGGGCCAGCAGTCCAAGTTAGGACATGATGTCGGTCGGTCTGTACTTGACTGACGAAGTAGACTTGACATCCTTAGTTGACTTGTGGCTGATTGAAGCGGGGGTCCGGCGGAGGAGGAGGACTGCTCGTCGCCGAACCGAGCCATTTTCAAGAGCTGAAACGAAGGTGAATATTAAGGCCCAGTGTGCCAGATCATAGATAAATACTCGGGGAAGTTATTTCTATTATGGGATAAACACGTTGTGAACGTGTATCTAAGAGGTGCCCAAATTTTACGAGGGCCATTATGTCGAATTATTAAAATTTCCCTGCGGCGGAAATTCGTACTGTTGATGGTGGCGTTTTGGGGGAAAAATAAAAAGATGAAAACTTGGGACGTATGGGGTAGCAAAAGAAAGCCATAGTAAGATCCCTACCTAGGGGAGGAAATCCTTAGGGGTGGAAGAAGCCCCTGGGGAAGGAGAGCCTTAGGGGAGGTAGGAGCCTTAAAAGGAACTATGGTAGGCGCTCTCCTCTACGCCGTGTCACAGCTTTCCAGCTTTCATCTCATCTTTCCCAGAAACGCCACCATGATCGATACTGAGAATCTAGAGCAACGGAGGAAAAAAAAAATTAATAATCTACGATCTTCAATTCGACACAACAGCCCTCATAAAACCCGGGTATAAATTTAAACCTCAGATACCCGACAACAACTGTTACAAAACAGGCTCAAGCGGACGTCTATATTTGCTTCTATATGCCCTCCAACGCCACAACTCCTCACAATTTCTAAACCCAAAGCGCAACCCGCACCAACCAAAACCAAACCAGCACGCTCAATGCGGGAAATGCCACAAGCCCAATCTTTCAACCACGCTATACCCCATGCCCAAGAACTGGCACAGAGCAACCCAGTTCTCCGCCTGCGCGCCCGCCTCCAAGGCGAGCACGTCCAGCTCGAGAAGGCCCTGCAAGCGCTTCTCCTCGAACAACGTGTGGTTTGCCCAGTCGTGCGGCAGGGAGCTCTCCCGCTCGGCGCCCGCGCCCGCACCACCGCGCCCCCACAACGCGGGGCCGATGCCCGCTAGGTCGTCGGCGTGTCTTGGGGGTGGCAGCCGGCTCCCCTGCGGTATGATGAACTTGGCCTCGGGATAGGACCTGCCGATCTCCGTGAGCTGGGCATCCGACGTGACCTCGATGTAGGCGTTAGATGGCGCGTCTGGGTTGGGCTTGGTGGTGCCCTGGCGCGTATAGCCAAGAGTGTCTAGGGCCTTGCCCAGAGCGAGCGTTGCGGGCTCGGATGTCTTGAGGATGTAGACGGGTGATAAGGCGCGGGCCCCGTTATCTAGTGCGAATATGCCGGATGCGAGCAAGCTCAACCCGGCTAATAATGAAGTTTTCATCGTTGGGGTGGAGTTAAATGAATGTAGATTGTGAGTGCTGTGACAGGTAACCAATATTTCTTTTCAGAGAGCTTAGGTTGATCAAAAAAATGTAGTTCTGGCTAGTTCTGGCTGCAATAGCATCTGTTGCATCAAGCTGAAGATATTTCGTTTCTATAAGTGACAGTGCGTTAATCGCATTTTTCGGCCGAAGCAAAAAAGACCCTGTGGGACTGTAGTCTATGTTGTCTCCGTATTGAATCCTTCGCTCGAGATAGTGAAGTAATTAATGAACGACGCGCTATACGTGTATATAGATCTTGGGCAGCTCTAATCTGTTGCCGGACCCGATCTATATGAGCTTGGTTTGCATTTTACCGCCACGATCAACTTCCTCAAAAAAGGGGGTATCCGAGGACCAATCAGCATCGTTACCGTGTAGATCACCAGATGAAGAATGCACTTATATACAATATTTCAGACGGGGAGCGTCCAGGCTTGAAACGATCGCCAAGAGCTTCCAGATTTGCATTTGATACTTTCCTATACGGGGTATTATTAGAAGGGTTTCATTAAGCCAATGCCTATTAGGCGGTAGCGAAGCGGTGGGCCAAATTAGATTTCCTCAGCTCAGCCTCATTTGTCAGTCAAGCGGTCGCCGCTAGGGGACCACACTAATGGACCCCTTCGGTCCCATAAGCAGATAAATAAGGGTCCTTTCAGCCATGTACAATAGGGCTCTTTTGCGTGTGGGAATGTTAAAGGGAGTCAGATACCTGGTCCGAATCCTGGAATACAGTTGGCTAGATCGTAGCAAATTATATAAGCTAGTAAGAATTGAGCTAGTGGGGGAATAGGGGTCCGAGGCGATCCCGTAAGTACCAAGGTACCCTTACCCTTACCCCTATTATGGATAAATTTGAAACTGATTTAGGTCTGCTTAATAGAACCTCGCTGCCCCACGGATGGAGCAAGGAAGAATTACGGGCGTGACTTGTCAGCATTCTATTTATCAGATGGTCCGGATTCGATGCCAGCGTAGCTGTCTAGCTACCCTCTATTTAATTGACCTGTAATAACCGTTTTCGATGGACTGATATGCCAAGGATCGTACCCAAGGTAGCGATTCTTCGTATAGCTTATCTTAGTATGCCGCACAGCCTCTTTATATTCTCCTTATGCGGGCCTGTTTACGAAACGATGTGTCATTGGATCTATAAACACGTCCGGTCGGTTGCTTGCGTAGGCAATATAAACAAAAGACGGCCCCATCCATTGCTGGTATGGCACTGGGCTGGTCTTTACGTTGGTATAAGTCGCCTGTCATTTCCTGTACGCTGAGGTGGTGTTTAAACCCGCAGAAACCCATGCACGATACCGGGAGGGCCACTTTAGTCGTCTGGAGTTAAAGTTGCCTCGTTGACTAGCAGGTAGGTAACTACCCTTAGTCGACACGATAGTTCGACAGCGTTGCCCTGGCTTTGTGGCACGAGTAGGTGGGCTTAGCGCCGACTAGCCAGCAGGAGGTCGAACGAGTTGGGCCAATCGCTAAATAATAGTGCTGCCTTCAAGAAGGAAATTGCTGGAGGAAGCATTGTTGGTTAATGACATACTCGCTTCCGACTGAAATGAATTTGCCTCTTCATAAAGAAGCAGGGCCAAAGAAGCAGTAGAAGGGGGATGTCCTAAACACATGTAAACTGTATCCTGTCCAATTTCCTGCCTTAGCATGCCTTTTCACAATAAGAGCTACTCAACGGCGTATGATTGGAGGATCCCAAGATTGCCCTGATCGACATGTATTGCTGTCTTCTCCCTTCCTAGTAGATCAGATTGCTCTCCAGAAAGGTTGGATAACAGACTCCAGCGTGGCAAGAGTGGGTATGGAAAAGAGTATTATAGAAGAAAGTATTGATCCCTAGTAGGCAACAAAGTGAAAACCGGCACACGAGAAGCCCATACAATCACAGTTTAAGGTGACTAGATCTACCTTGTAGGTAGATATGCAAGCATGGATGCTTTGTCCTTCTAGCATGTCTACCTACATTTCTAACAGTTCGATCCCTTTTCGTTACCATTGTGATCACGGAAGTATTCTTACTCGTATTCACTCTGAAGACCGTTCGATAAAATAAAAAGCAATATTCTCTAACCTAAGCCTATTCTAACGATGTCCATCGAGGCACCAACGATGAAATGGTCGATAGCGGTGGTTCTTTGATTCACACCGTAACGTTGGCTATCAAGAAAGAAGATTAGCTATTGCAATTTTAAGAGGGGGCAGAACAGCCAGCAACAATAAGAAAGGAATGCCAGCGAAGTACAAGTATCGTGGTGCATGAAAACTAAAGAGGGATAACTTACTTGGCTGAGTCCTTGGTGAGCTCTACTCCGTGAAGTTTCGCCATAATGTCTGCTACCACCAACGACCAGGAGAATAGGGCAGCTCGATCTTGTTCCAGATCTTCGTGTGGCCGTTGGCCGTTGTGACGCTCGCTGCCTTCTTCTCTTGGCCGTTTGTGGTAGCAGACGTTATAGCCAAGCTACACGGAGTAGAGCTAACCAAGGACTGAGTTAGATGTCCGAAATTCTTGAACAGGGAAACAGTGTCATACACCGCTCTACTGTTCGTCTTTCTGCATCCCCTCGAGGTCCTCTTCTACTTCTTCTTCTGTGTCATTCTCCCCGTTTTTCTTATCTTCCTCGCTGCGTTCCCGTTCATTGTCCTCACCATCCTTCACCACGGACCCTTGTTCCTTCTTCTTGTTCGCCATCTTTTTGGCTGCTTTCTTTTCTGCTCTTCGGCGGGCCAGCTTCTCTGCTCTTGTCTCTTGCGTGCCGTTCGTCGCTGGCCGCTGCAGTTGTCGGCGGATCAGCTGCTCAATAGGGTCTGGTTGTGCTTGATCATTCGCCCGGTTTTTGATCTTGCGGGCAGGCCGATGTGCGTATCCCTCACCCATTGCTACCGTCCTCAAGGTTTCTCCGAATACCAAAGAGATCTTGTAATTCTGTGGTCGTGGTGAACTTCCCGGGGGCTGACTCCCTTTCTCTTAGCCTGCTTCTGGACGTCGCTCTTGATACGCGTTTTGACACCTGTTCTATAGGATGACTAGTTAGCGAATTATCTTACGGATTGTTAAGAAGTATGACATTAGAAAGCAAAGGCGATGACATCCAGTTAGTCAGAATCAGGAGTAAGCGACGTAGCAGTGGCTAGTGTTTAGGAAATCGCCGATGAATGTGAATAGTATAGGGAAATAGGGGTAACGAACTCGGAGCTTAGAAGGTAGAAAGAGCAATATATACCTAGTGATAGAAGATTGAAAGACTTACCAAGGTCGGCGAATGTGTATGATACCAAGAGTAAGGGAATAAAGAGCGCGTAGACGGGCGAGCAAGGCAGGACAGGACTTATTCAGGAGCTTGAACAAGTCGTAACGATGGGACTTCCGTTAATTGAAGGATATCGGAATGTAATGCGACGTAACAGGAGGATGACGAAGTAATGGCAATATGACCAAGCAATGGGAAGACCCAGAGAGAGTTCATGGAATGTCGCGGGTGTGTCTGATAGCAGGTTGTTTTGGGTTTGTGTGTTCAGGGCGAGCGTGCGGCGAAAGGGAAAGTGTGAAAGTGTGAAAGTGTGAAAGTGTGAAAGTGTGGAAGTGTGGAAGTGTGGAAGTGATGTCGAAAAGAAAATTAAAGATTCAAGAACGGAATCGACGACTTGCCAACGCGTGGGATAATCACTTAAAGTAGTGTGCGCGTCCTTACGGCGATACATCTTGTGGGAGAAAAATAGGAGAGGGGTGAATACAAGTGACAAGTCGCGTTAGTACGACGCGTTTTAGGCAGAATAAATCGAATAATCAGCTCAGGTAGAGAAATCACGCCCAATAGACTAAGCAGAACTCTATTCAACTGATTCTTCGTCGTGGTTATTTAGGTAGGTACGTTTATACAATGTCGTTACCTGGTACGTAAGGTAGGTACAGACTCTGCCTCGACTATGAGTATAAGCAATGTGAGGTAGGTACCTACCAAGATTCTCATACTTGGTAGAGGTAGCCCACATAACACCCAGGTTCTTAGTTTCGTATCCACGTACATATATTTAGGGAGCCATTAAATTATCGGGTGTAAGAAGAGGTTGTATATTAACCCGTACTCAGGACAGTGAACTTAGGTACCTCATATGTATTTTGGGAGGCTTCCACTTGCTTAAGAGTCTCACGTTCCTTCTCTACCTTTATCCCCAGAGGAGAAGGAAGCCATGACGTGTACCCTCTATAGATGTAATAGTTTTCCGCTTTCTATTTTCTGCGAAAACCCATGATCTTGCTATTTGTTAGACTATCTCGGAACAATATTTGCTAGCATCTCTATAACATTAGGAAATATATATTATTTGTAGTGCTTTATCTCTGTCTCTATGGAACTAGAAACTCTGTAACATCCCTCTACTGGTAGTAAAAACATCCATCGAGCTTCACTGGCGGATCAGATAAGGTTCTAAAGTCCCGATAGTTTGTATACAAGTATTACTAGGTCAGCTTGTCGTACTCACTGTTCTTAAAGTCTTGCTGGCTACCTCCTATGAATACATTGTTATTGATTAATTCTAAACCCAATGTTTTTTAAAAGGGGGAAGAGGGGAGGTAAGAGTCAACCTCCAGTCAAGGGGAATCAAGGCTGGCTTAAATTTTATTCTAATCAAACTTGAGAGTTTTCGGATATTGGTACTGATTTGCTGTCACATCTGAAAGGTAGGTGCCTGGTAATTTATTACCTACTTAACTTGCTAACCTAGATACATATTGATGTTAGCAAATGGTAGTTGTATCGGACTTAAGGAGTTAACAATAGTAAGCCGCTAAATATAGCGATTGGCTGGTTGCCCACTATATCTGGTATTGATTGACGAAAGCTGATTCGCTGAATATCGACGAAGATACCTGTAAGCAATTACTTTGGAGGCCTACTATGCTCCCTTGCTGCGCTGCACTGCCGCAGCAGCTTCGATCTGCGCAAAGCCTCAACCAATACCACATAATCAGCCAGACGATATATATATATATCTTACGCAACGACTCTTATGTGAAAACTTGCACCCTAACAATGGAAGTGGTCGTTACGAAAAATGCCAGGGACTGCTCGGAGAGCTCATCATAAGAGTCGGGCGGGATGCACTACGTGCAAGTCCAAGAAAGTGAAATGCGACGAGGCGACACCATGTTCTTATTGCGTCAAGAGAAATCTTCCTTGTAGTTTGGGGCCGACACCGCCGCCATCGCAGGGGGACGAGAGGAACTCAAACACGCCAGACATACTATCACGGCCGTACGAGACTCCGTCCTTTACCTTTACCGACTTTAAGTTGTACAGCCATTTCACCACGTCTACAGCTATCGCCCAGGCAGATGACAGCGGATCTGTGTCAGTGTGGCGAGATGTTGTCGCCGATCTTGCGACGCAGTATCCGTACCTCCTACATGAGATTCTCGCCATCTCAGCACTTCACCTCCGCACCACTGTTCCATCGGAACAATCCGCGATCCTTGAGCGCGCTGCCGAAGAGCATCAAGCCAATGCCATCTCGCTATTTCGAGAAGCTCTAGCTTCTTCTATGCCAGCAGAGACAGCACCAGCGCTGTTTGCTTGCTCATGTCTATTCGTGCCGTATCATTTCGCAGCCGCCAAGGATCCTTCGTCCCTCCTCTTCAACAAGGAGACGGGGGCTCTAGCCGAATGGCTCGTCCTTATTCAGGGCTGTGCAGCCATCACCATGGAGCATAACGTTACCCTCATGCGGTCGTCTCTGAGGCCACTACTTGGAAATCTGTACACGCCTAAGCTCGAAGATTTGAGCAGCGGGCCAACAGACGCGAGACTCGTTGACCTGAGATCGAAACTGCCCATCGCGCATGAGTACGAAGAATGCAGGGAATCATGTGGGCGCACAATTGTTAAGCTCCGTGTGTGCTTCTATCTATCGGATCGAGCCGACTCATCGTTAGATCGCAAGAATGCCGCCCTCAGGTTCCCACCTCTTATGGATCCGCATTTCAGAGAAGATCTTGCTGCCAAACTCCCAGCGGCTCTTATAGTAATGGCCTACTGGTGTGTCTTGTTGCACCGAGTGGAGGACAGATGGTGGCTCAAGGAAAGAGTCAAGCCACTGCTATTTCAGATTGAGGAGCTGGTGCCATTAGAGTATAGATCCCTCATGGAATGGCCTATGAAAGAAGCTGGTGTATATCCGAATGATGGTGCATATTACTGAATGGTATAAGATAGCTTGATAAAATAACTTATAGATAAATTTTGGATAGGATAGTTCAGATGAAATCTCATTCCTCATGAACTGTAGGAAAAAATCTATGTATGCATGTACCGTATAGAACCGCCTTTTCATACTGTGACTTTAGCGATTATTTTAGCGTTTTTGACCAAGACAAGATAGACCCACACAGTGTACATAGTTCAAAGATTTCCGAGACTTCTTTGAATTCTATCACTCATTCGCATACAACTCAGTCTTTCATGTCTTGAATAACATCTCACCAACTCGACTCTACTTCTACTTTATTTCATCGGACACATCACTCTTACTATTGAGTATCAGAAGCTAGACCTTCCTTCAATACTCTTCGTTATATTGCCACGACCAAGCTTCGACGTCTGTGAAATTAGTCCCGTCATCGATAGGAGCATATATACCTACTGCCAATCACCTGGGACAAGGGCTAGGGTGCCGTGCATTCCACGACTCATACAATAAAGGAGGCAGAACCAGAGGACTGAAAGATGGCGCTCCCGAGCCAAGAGACCCAATTCAAAGTCGCCAGCGAAGGTAATCCACCCTTCCTCACCAACTCGCCACAACTCACACACCCTTACGCCTATACGCCCATACGCCCCATACACACCTAGCTTATATAATCCAATACTAACCCATACCCCCCCACCCAGCGGCCCAAGTCTTCGTAGACCACTACTACGAAGCGCTCACGCGCCGGCGCCCCCTCAGCGGCTTCTACGCCAGCACGTCGGCGCGGCTGACGGCCGCCGGCGTGAAGCCCGACATCAGCGTGAACGGGCTCGCGTGCGCGGACGTAGCGGCGTACGAGGCGCTGCTGGAGGCGCAGGGCGGGCCCGTGGCCTACGACGTCGGCTCGTTCGACGCGCAGCCCGTGAACCCGCACTTTCGCGCCGGCGAGCCTGACGACACCAACACCAACCTGGGGAGCGGCGGCGGCGCCGCTCCTGCGGCCGCTGCTACTGTCCGCAATGGGGATCGGATGAGCTTCGCGGGTGAGTACATACATTAGGTATATACCTATCTAGGTAGCTGGTAGCTAGTAGCTAGTAGCTATCTAATATCCGGTCCAATAACCCCTCTCTTCCTTCCTCACCTATTCAAAACCGGAAGTAAAGAAGCAGCAACGCTAAACCAACCACAGTACAAGTCAGCGGCACGATCCGGTACGGACGAGGCCACATCGCCGCGGGGGACGAAAACAAGGCCGGGGGCAATAGTTTCGGCGCCGGCGGCGGTGGCGGGAACGCGAAGCCGGAGGACGCGGTGCAGGAGAAGGACTTCAACGAGGCGTTCCTGCTGGTGCCGCACTGGGAGGCGTGGGCGCGCAATGCGCCGCGCGGTTTGAGGAAGTGGGTTATCGTCAGCCAGAATTTTCGCGCTCTGTGAGGGAGAGATTAGGTTATGCGTTATGGGCGGAATGGAGAGAGTTGATGAAGAGACGAACGGGGAAAATGTTGATGGAAAAGAAAAAGAGAGAGAGAGAGATAAAGGGAAACGAGATGGCTGATACCCTTGGAGTGGCGCGAGGGAGGTGGTTAACATGGGTGAGAACGTTGATTTCTCAACTTCGCGCTTGATTTGTCAACTCGCTCCTGCATTAGGATGTTAAACCACATATCTAGGCACGCAATGGACAATGGAGGGTAGACGATGCATCCCCCCCGAATCACAGGGTTTACGCGAGGAGATAGGGTGGACATATAGCTGAATAACGTCAACTGGTAGTCTTTAGAGATTCGAATTCTACGAATGCGGGCTTTAGTTACTTCAGAGTTAATATGAATCGACTAAATTCCACCACATCTAAGCTTAATGATTCCTAGCCAGAAAGTCGAAGATATTGACATGCGCATACTGTTACGAAAGGATCAGGCTTATGGGAGGAAAGGAACGTAGCCCTAACCAGCCCAGTGAAAAGATCACTCTATCAGGACAGACATGTATATATAGAGAGCAAGTTCCATACCCATTACCTCGTAGTATTCTGGTAATGAGTGAAATGCAGTAACCCATTCAGCCTCACTAGCTCGTATTTCGAGTCTTACAACCACCCTCACGGGGGCACAATCATCCACTCATCCATATCATGGTCTCCGCTACCCTCAGTCCATTCCCCGTGCAGGTCCATCGCTGCTTTCACAATCACCTCTCTGACCTCATCCAGCTGGGGCACATTCAGACCCATCAGGAACTGCACGCTGTACAAGCAGCAGATATCATCGAAGTCCAGTGCTAGACCCCGGATCCTCTAGTATGTAGCCGAGTCCAGCAGCTTCCTCCGATACTCCCAGTACCCGCGACGGATGCGATCCCACTTCTCGCCCAGTCTTCGCAGAGCCAGATCCGCTTTGTCCGTCTCACCCGCCTCCTTGTAGATATCTGCTAAGAGGTCCAATGCATGAGAACTACGGACCTTCTCCGCCTCTTCGGAGCCACCCAAGTTCTCGACAAACTGCTCGGCGAACTGCCTCACGGTACCGAGTTTCCTCCCGCCCTTGACTAGCACGCCTTTCAGGTAGTTCCAGGGGCTCTGATTCTGAGGCGCGAGCTTGATCTTCTCCTCGGCGTATTCGACCTCGCGGTCGATGACGTCAGCGGGGACACGGGAGTCAGGCTCAGTAGCGTGGGAGTCGGGTGTCGTGTATGCCGGGTCCGAGAAGACGAGGAAGAAGCGGTGCGACCACGCTGAGTTGTTGCGCACATCGTCGTCAATCATAGCCTCGACACTCTGCCGCTCGGCGGGACCCCACATTCCCAGCTTACGCACCAGGTACTGCCGGTAGCTCCACACGTGGTAGTTCTTTGTGTCCAGCGCGAGCATTTGTTCCAAGAACTTTCGCTCGCTCTCTACCAACGCAGTTACGATGTCAGGTGTCGTCACGATTGCCGGATAGTAGTGATCTATGAGGTGCTGTCGGTGATTCCATATCTGGTAGTTCTTGATGTACGTGAGTGAGATATCGTTGAGCCACTCGATCTCGTCAGGGATGGATATGTTCAAGGCCTCAATGATTGAGAATCGATAAAGCCAGACAGTATAGTGTGCCGGGTTTAAAGATATGATACGCTCGGTTAGTCTCAGGCACCGTGGTGAATACTCTTTTGCTGCCATGACGGCACGCAGGTAGGACATTGCTAGAAGCCCATCAGCACATACTCCATCTGAATCTGAGACAGTCAGTGTCGCTGTGACGTACACTCAGCATACTCGTCCGGGTATGCTATAGCGGCGAGTGCTCCATCAGGCTCAATCTGGGGTATAGGTATGACATCGTCCCAGTCCGGATCCAGAGCGTACGGGTCCGTCTTCACGCCATACAGCTCTTGTTGTAGTCCAGCCATCTCTTTCCGTCTAACTCTTTCAGCTTCTACGTCTTCTTCAGTACAAGTAAAAGCCTTCTCAGGTTCGCCAGAGACAACAGACAGAATGCGGTCTCCGTTCTTAGCCTTGTCACGCTTGTTCTTGAAAGCCCAGCTCTTGCGTTGCAAAGACAAGAGTCTGAACTGCTTTGCTTCGTATGCTTCGTACTCTTCAACAGTATAGTCTCCAATGTCACGGCCGTTTTTGTCACGGCCCCACTGATTGTCGCGTGGCCGGGGTAAGCTGCGTAGTGGAACGTTTGCTTCGTTCAGTTGTTTCCAGAGCTCCTTCTGAGCTTTATTGGAGAGAGTCTTGGCGGCGCCCGGTTTTAGATATTCTTGGTTGAGGAATGCTTGTCGGTCAGTCGGGGTCATGCCATTGAGGCCGAGCTCTTCGTATGCTTTTTGGTAAGGGTTCGTGTCGTAGTAATACTGCCACTGAAGGTCTCTGATGGTCTGTGGTTTCTTGGGTGGTTCCTGCTTTGTCGCTAATCGGTCGAATAGTTAGCCAAAAATTCTAACGCCTATGAATATGGGAATTTGAATGATGATATATATACGTTCAGCAGCTTTTACTCGACTGCCTCCTTTGTTCTTGGGAGGCATTGTTGCGAAGATTGTGAATGGTGGGGTTGGAATTTAGGTAGTAAATAAGGTTAGATAACAGTCAGGGTCCTGGAATGACAAGGTCGACGCAAAAGAATTCAAGCTCGTCATAGCAATGCAGTGCATGGAGGGGCAAATTAGAGCAGACGGTATAGGCTAGATAGGTGCAACTGATTATCGATTAGAGGTACCTAACAGATAGGTAGCTATACCTGGCCTTATTCCTCATTAACTTCCGTAATTTTAACGCGCCTATGGAAGGTATTCTATAATAATTATACCCGACCAGACAACGGAATAGAAGCCCTGGTAGTCCTGGCAATGGCCGCAAGTTCATCGCAATAAAATATACGACCTTGGGTCTGGAGCAATTTCTTTGCTTCCATATAAGGTCGTCGGTCCTCTCACCATCACATTATTGGCTCTCGACCCTCCAGAATTTCCACCCTTCTCTCTCAGCTCCACCTAAGCCACCAGATACTCCGACCAGCTCCTCTACACCATCATTACCTGGTGCGTTCAGGAACTTTTCAAGGTCAATCTCCATGCCACCCTCTTCGTCTTCGTCCAGGCCGTTCTTCAACACGGCCGGCCACAACACGCCAACACCGTCGCCACCAAGAGTCGTCCTAAACTTCTGGTAGCCTTCGTTCTCTAGTTGGCGCTCCAGCTTGTCTAGCTTTTCTTTAGGGACGTCCGGCTTGATCAGTGATATTGAGCAACCTCCGCCACCAGCACCAGTAAGTTTCGTCCATCCGATTCCTGCGTGATCAACTAGTTCTCGTACCCGTTCAAGACGAGGATGCGAAACGCCCAAAGCCGATAGTAGACCATGGTTGATTGTCATCAGCTCTCCAACACGCCGTAGACTCTCTGGGTCTTCGTTGTCAAAGTACTCCTCCTCAATTAGACTCTCTGCGCTTCTGGTAATTGTGTCCACTGCATCCAGAATCGACCCCACCAACTCCTGATGTGTGTTCTTCAATGCTGCAACCTTAGCCACTTCAATAGCTGTGGACTTTGGCACTTTGGTGTCCACTAGGAGTAATGGCAATTCTGGAAAGTCCCATAATGGTGTTACAGTCGGCGGCTTCTGGTAATCGGTTCGTTGATACACAAAGGCCTTGCCATGTGTCGAGACTGTATTGTCCACGCCAGATGGATTTCCATGTATGCACATCTCAGCGACAAAGGCCCACCGATTAATCCGCTCCATCTGCACGCGTGCCTCCTCGGAGGGTTGATCGGGATGCGGACCAGAAAGCGTACGAATCTGCAGCAGCATAGCTGCAGCTAAGCAGACAGCGATCGACGCACTGCTTCCGACACCGGCCCCAATCGGTATTGTCGACCGAAGAGTGTACCTGCAGCCCGGAGACTTTGGTGACCCTAATGACAAAAACAAGTACAAAAATGAGGCTGCAGAATTCTGATGTATTTTGCGTTCGGCTTCAGACTTCCCCGGCGAGATGTCTACAAGATGTGGTTGTATGGCTTGTATAAGTTCGGGATCGAGAGTCGTGACTAAGTCATAATAATATTTTTTTTTGGACGGGGATTGGAATATCTGCCATGGCAATTCGTCGATATTCCATGTGTGGATCAGGTCGATGTCGGGAAACTGCATGGTTACCGTGCGTTTCGATTTGGAAAGGTGTGTGACTAGGAGATAGGAACGAAGCGAAATGGAGGCAGCGATGGCGGCCTGTGTACATGGTAAACACAAACACAAGAGATGTTTGATAAGGTGGGTAGTTATCTCATACCTTGCCGTAGACTACAGCATGCTCGCCAAAGACAATGACTTTGCCTGGCGCGGACACCATAAAGGCAGGCATCATAGGGCTAGAATTCTTACGATTCATCCTTTTTTTCTTGTCGCCTTCGTCCTCTGATGATGATGATCGTCCGTTCGCATCGCCATTTACATGTAGCTTCTCCATCTCCTTGTGAAAACCATTGACGCCGTTGGACATTTCTGAGGTCGCGCTATCAGGCGTAGCTGGAGTGAGAGTCATTCGTAGTGCCGTGCGGTCGCAATATATACTGCTAAAGATCCTCTACTCCTCACGCCTCTAGCGAAGGCTTGCTCCTGCAGATTCCTTTGTGGAACGATAGCTATCTGACCAACAGGAGCAGACCCCACGTAGCAATGTAACTCAAGATAACGCTGACCACCGAGAAAAAAGACCAGTAGAGAATGGGTGACAAGTATCAGGATTACAACTAGGTGAACAATTAGGTACGAAATAATAATTAGGTGTAACGATCGTGCGACGTATGAATAAGCCGGTACCGACGATTAAATAAAGAGAGAGGGTAGTATTATCGAAGTGGTGGTAAAATTCGGTAGGGTTTATTCCTATGTCAGTTTGTGATGATGTGTTACTGCAGGTTGACGCGATTCGTGACCTATTTCAGTCAGCCACAGCCGCAGTTAAATCAAATCACAGAATTATACACCTGCAGAACGGAAAGAATTAGGTAGCGCAGAAAAGAGGCTGCATCGCCCATTCGTACGAAAACGGATTTTGTGATGGATATTGGACATCAACGCAAGTAAAGGTGCAGGTAGAGGCAAGGATGGGAAAAATCCCCCCTTTGTTTAAATTGATCCAATTGAACAAACTGATCTCCAAATTTCCACTTCAGGTACCATTGCGAGGGGGGGTACCTAGGTAGTGACCCGTGCACCGCTGCAATGGAAATCAGTGGGCAATTGTGGGCGATGTGGGCGACTGGCGTTAGCCCTTTTAAGCTGAGCCAGTCACAGCTGGCCAATTAGAACATCACTAGGAGAATTGGCTGCTGGTCTAGAGCTTGGCATTCGCCCCGAAGAAAGATCCCTGTTCAGCCACGCCTCCGATTGCCATCCATCTTTATATCTTAATTCAGGCCTTTCCCTAAGTGGAAAGTCCCGAGTAGCTAGACGTTCCAGGTAAAGCACCGAGTTACCTACGCCGAGTTATGAGCTTCGTCTAGTGTATTGAAGAAATAGAGCAAGCATTGATAGATGAGTAGGCATTCAATGTCTTCATTGAGATCCCGACCTGCTTTACTGACGATCTAAGCTTAGCAGAAGCCCTGGAATAGGGTGTAGGGTACGTGTAATCCTACTATCGAAGAAGGATGTGAGGGGTAAGTACCACAGCGGGAATGTGTGAGAGCATCAACCATTTTCCCACCGGAATATTCAGTTGGGAGTGAATGGAACCTACGGCACCATGAGCTCTGCATGAACAGGTAGATAAGGTACAGCTGCAGAAGATCGATAAGGCACCTATATAAGCTTAATCACACATCCATGGATGGTGGCGTTATCTATGAGATCGCATAACATATCAAACCAAAGTAACTGTCTGTACCATATCCTTCAGCCTTTCATCATCAACGTCAATCTCTTTCTCGATGGAGTCACCAGAATTCAATCCAGGTTTTCTGGCCACTATATCATCGAAATCAAAACGCATCCTAGTCAATGATGGCTTCGAAAGAGCTTCGAAGGTTCCCAATCTCTTATACTGGGCTTCCTGGTTAGTTAGCCTTTTCAACACCAACCCTCGGGACAAGGATTGCCATCCCGATATCCACAACAGCAATATATCTGAAAGTCGTTCTTCTTCCGGGTCACACGGGTCCTCATCCCAATGAATCAAAACCAAGAGGCGGCCATCGCGTAGGTCTTCGAGCTTGGCATCAAGGCACTTAACGCGGTGGTAGCAGTTGTCAGTATTTTCCGGACGAATATCGACCCGTAGCGCGATTCCTCGTAACGTCAATATCGTTGTCGCAAAACTATAGAATCTACTAGAATCGTTGGCTTGCCCAGAGACGTCTATAACCTTAACGTATGAGGTACCAGTGTCTCCAGAATAGTATACCGGGTCGGTTCCCACTTTCCCATTCATTTTCAGCCAAGACCATGTCGGAATGAGGCTATCTGCGCCCTGGTAATGTTCTCTAGGGCCCTCATAACACCAACATAGTTGTTTGTGAATGTCTCTCTTCCAAAGTCCTGCGATGTATGTGTCTTTTGTCGTCTCCTGTACCCTGCTAGCCAGTCCAGCTAGAGCGAATACTTTATCCCACGGTTTAGTAAAGCCACAAGTCGAGTATATCTTCACCAGCCCAGACCAGCTTTGACGAAGGCGCAATTCACTAGAAAATTTCAACTCTGGTTTTACTCTGGGAATCTCGTCTCCGAATTCAAACCTCTCTGCCAACACAAATCCCGGGACTCCGGAAGGGAACTGTTCAGAAGCACTGAGGTCCGGACATTCCCAATACACTTGGTCTCGAGCAAAGCTCAGCTGCCTCCTGGCTAGATATCGCTCTTGGACTACCCAACCACGCGTGTTAAGTTGAGCATTTGTAATATTTCTCAGGTAGCTGAGAGTATCCGCTACGTGGTATTCCTTCAGCTGATCCGTCGTTGTGTGTAATACGATGCTTGCATGACGCTCTAATAGGGGCTAAAGCAACCATCGTCGTCGTCTAACCCCCACGTCGCTGCAATATTGCAACAAGAATTGTGGTAAATGGAACCCATCAACGGAGACTGGGATCTCCAATCCGCCTCGTCATCTTGAATTATGCAGAGAGAATCTATCCAGATAAACCGAACGCCTAATGACAACGCCACTCTAAGGGCATCGCGGTAGGTTTTGGGGGGGTCCGAATCGGGTTGTCTCTCCTGAATGGTAGAATAATTCTGTCTTTGTAACTTCATAGGTTGAGATTTACCCCAACAATGACTCAAAGTAACGTGACGGGGGGTTGGTGTCGTCGTGATATTCGAGCCATGAACCATTCTCCAGCTGAGTGTATCGCTTCCATTGTCAACTATTTCGATGAGCCTGTCTGGTAGAAATGGTCGTAGTTCCTTTTCCACGTCAAGGCAATGAGCGTGAGACTCAGAATAAGTGCGAAACCAGTGGCCCTACACATATCCTTCGTATCAGTGGTTGAATCATTCTGGATTCCTGGGCTAAATCCGATTGGGGGCATTGAGCTTGCCACCTCCTTTCGAGTCGGGACGAATAATATGGGGCTGCTAGCATAACCGCGATAGAAAAACTGAAACATAATCATTTTCTCTGCATCTCCGTGGCGGCGGTAATAACGCGTTAGAGCGAAGGTGATCGAGTCCTCGTGAATCAGAAGTCCACTAGAGTCACTTGCTCTGTTGGGTTTGGGTCTGTATCGCGAACTCTCTCTAGGAGGTTGAAAGGAGTTGAGTAAGCTATCGGATAGCTTTGGTATATTCCTCTCAGATAACATCGTATTACACGTAACTTGACTCGGGATACACCACATGACCCGTTTGCAAATGAAACATCCTGCTAAGGCAGACTCTCGAAGATCCTGTAGTGAATTATGGAGTTCGTGCCTGGAGGAAACCCATATTAATATTCTGGAAGCGGCCTTGAGGCTCTTTCTGCAGTTTTGGCATATCATTCTTTGCAGCACAAATTTAGACCCTCCGGGCTTAGCTGGGATGGAATATGAAGAAAATTATCGTTCAATTGAGAAATAGGATTTCAAGCTTGGCGATGTAGCGGTGCAGTTAGAAGTCATAGATGGGAAGGGGGGAAGAGGCCAGGAAAGAAATCAAATATTGAGGAGGCTGTGTTAAGAAAAGTGTAACTTCATCGCCACATTTCATGTAAGAAGTCCTCTTTCGAGATCTCAGCCTCTCAAAAGCAGCGAGTCGAATAACTAGAATAATAACCGAGAAAATTATAGTCGCGAGATGATATGTATCACATTCTCCATTTCAAACTCATTTGCCTGCCAGGCCCGACCATTGCTT
This sequence comes from Hypoxylon sp. NC0597, assembly GCA_022432515.1. NCBI lineage: Eukaryota > Fungi > Ascomycota > Sordariomycetes > Xylariales > Hypoxylaceae > Hypoxylon > Hypoxylon sp. NC0597. The sequence goes on from JAJKLA010000036.1 coordinate 136,714, forward strand.
CAACCCGGATCCAAAATACCGCCACACTAGCTGCGAATAGTAACACACTGACAAGCACAGCCATATTAATATAAGCCTGCGGGCTGCCTCCAGTACTGCTACGAATCAGGGCGCCGCCAACCGGTGTGCCGACCAGAGTAGCCATGCCGCGAACCATGTAAAGCACGCCGTTGACGGAAGCGAAATGCTGCATGCCGAAGATCTCTATGAGGCTGGTAGGGAACAGCGAAACGTACGCGCTAGCGAAGAGACCATAGAAGACGGCGAAGCTGATAAACAGACCGCGCGATTCGGCCGTGGAGCCGTAGACGGTGGACGGGACCCAGAATCCTATGGTGATGGCGGCGCTAATGAACGTGGTTAGGAAGAGGGTGTTGAGACGGCCTAGGCGGTCGGCTAGGTGGCCGATGATAATTTTGCCAATGGCATTGCATGCGTTGCTAAGTGCGATGAAATTGGCGCCGGCCGTCGCACTGTAACCTAGTGTACCGGCGTACGAAGCGAAGAAGAAGACAGGCGTATAGTAAGCAGCCGCCTGGAAGATAGCTCCTAACCCCTGAGCAGCGAATTTGCGCGTCTTGGCTACGTGCCAGTCAATCAGGGGCACTTGCAAAATACCCCGGAGACGGCCGGCGCGCGAAGCATTCTCAGCATTGATGCGCGCGAGTGCTTGGGGTTCCCAACTCATGGCGGCGCTAGATACGGCGATGAGTACGAAGGATATAACCCCAGACACGCGAAGGGAGTTCCGGAAGCCAATAGCGTCGATGAGAACCCTGATCAGCGGCGCCCACACAAGACCCCCTATACCGGTCCCGGCCAAAATTATCCCCATCGCTAGGCCCCGGCGAGCAGTAAACCAGGCGGGCGCTACAGTCACGGCAACCATGTACGGCATTGAAGTGCCCACGCCAAGAAGCAGCCCCTGAGTAAGCTCGAAGTGCCAGAGGGCGGTTCCGAAGCTAGCTAAGATGAGGGAAAGTCCAAAGATGAAGCCGCCGAGGAACGAAACCCAGCGCGGCGAGGAGTGCTTTGCCCAGGCTACGGAAAAGGGCGCACCCATGGTCATCAATGAGATGGATATCGTGCCGATAAGGTCTATATGCGCGGGAGTGGCTCCCGTGAAGGGAGTACCGGGCTGCTGTGCCATATCGTCGTAGAGTTCTTGGAATACACCGAAGGCGAAGTTAAGTCCGCAGCAGGTGAACACCATGGTAAATGACGACGCAACTATAAGGAGCGACTTCCTGTTACCAAGTTAGCGGACCATCTTACTTCATGTCAGTGCGATAGGAGATGCCTTCCTAGCAAGGTACATATGTTGGTAGTGAGACAGTCGCATACCGATTGGATGCCGCCGCATCATGGGTTGGCTGTGAAACGGCGGGATTTGGCTCGGTTGATGGTCTCAACCCATAGCTTGCTAGCTGAACTTGCTCGTCATCCCGTATGACAGCTAAGTCAATACGCTGTTCCACCGATGACATGATGAGAGAAGTGACTCCGAACTCGGCATGCGCATATATTTCGCATGCGGTAAGCGTTGATAACAGAGTCTCAGACTAGTCTCTAGAATTAACTTATATTATATTAGAGGCTAGAGATTGAAGAAAGGTCAAGGATTCATAGATTTATTTGGTGTAGCATAATATACCTCATGAATTAGTCATTTGGCGCCGAAGATAGGAGTAAGACTCTGGTTATAGAGCTGTATGTCAATAAGTACCCCACCAATAGTAGCCGGGTTCACCCGAGGTAATCCAACACGGCCACGACCACTTACAAATAAAGGATTCTTTATATCGAGGAATCTGAACTGGTTAAATCCCTTAAGTCTGTATTTTGTCCAACTGATCATATTATAGGTATTGTTCTAGAACTGAGGGCTGATGCAGTCTCTTGGACTCATACGTTCGTTAGACTTGTAAACTGTGAAGAGGGCTTTGCTATAGTCAATATCATACAGGAATTTACAGCAACTTATCTTGGCAAAAGCTAACCTAGCTCCTTACTGAAAAACAGTTCGCATTATAGTGTAGAGTCTCCTCAGTTAGAGGTACCTAAGGTAGCAGATTTCTAATAATCTTACCTATAGTCATATAAGCAACCCATTTAAAGTGATTCTCCATATATGAGAGGTTCTGGATGTAATTTGCTTATACCAGCTACAGCATCCATATTATGCTAATAGGGTGTTGGATCAGGGTTAAGCTTAAGAACTTGGTAAGCATTATACGCCCATCGTAACCTCAACTGCTCTATCTAACATGGGAAACAGCTTTTGTAAAGACTTTTTTCATAGAAAAAGAATCACCAGCCTACGGCTAAAGGAGCCACGATGGGTTGTGTACACTTTCTATCAGACGAAAGGCTGCGGAAACTGACGAAGCTCTAAGCACAAGCAAGGAGCTCATAGGATGGTGGTATATCTACAAGGTATATTAATTAGTATGAAGCTTAACCTAGGAACAGTCTGTATAAAATCGGATTCGCCATTGACGCGAACAACACTCTCTAGGGGTTACACTTTCGGCAGCCATCAGGTTGTTAGTTAATATAGGTACCTAAATATAATGGTACGGTACTGGTTTTCTGCCATACCTTAGGCACCAGGTAGTCAACATCACACAACATGCCGGTGCTTCTCGAAAACCTCATTCTACCAATGACAAGGGTATATTGCTTTCGATCAAATGAGAAATGCAAAACACAGAATAGGTAGCGTGGTTACACCCCGGGATAGTCGTCATCAATGAAGCGCACGATGACCCGATCCTACCTAACCCCCAGACCGATACGATTCAACTAAGATATAAGGGCATATTTTGGAAGTATACCTAAAGTAAGACCAACGCCTGTTGTATTATATATCGAGCTGTGTGATAAGATTATACGAGATTTAATTATATATAGTAGTGATCTGTTGTGAACTCCGATAAACACGGTATGATCGAATACTTAGCCTCAAACATCAGCACCCGAAATAGCTACACCCGTCTCTCTGGATGGGAAAAGTGGGTAAAAATAAGTTATCCTATTCGTCCCCAGTTACGAAGGAGTCACTTTGCGAATTTCGCTCTTAACAACTGCATTGTGTGGAGAAAACATTCAGGGGAAGAGCTCGCTAAGGACTAGAGAAGGACGCATCAAATTTTGACAGACACGGTATTAATTGGATTCGGGCAAGAAAATTCTACTTCAGGTTCCCAACACAACTCCTATAGCTATAGGTACCTATGTGACAAAGAGTGTATGCGCCTCAAAATACTTGCTACCAACTATTTATCCTAATACGAACACAGCCCTATACAAACAAAGCACGGCAAATTGTGACCTGGTCAAGCAACATCTCACGAGATCAGCTAGGTAACCAACAACGTCACGAATGGGAGGGGAACACGAAGTCGGGATGTTCGTTACCTAACCTAACAATTCGGGTCCCAACAATCCTCCCTAGGATGTAGTAGTCCAACAGCGACGAAAGAGACAAGCTAAGAGTAGAAAGTATCATCATGACCGTATAAAATCGCAACTTATACCCACCTATTAGAACCTAATTCAGTGCATGTACCGGACGATCTGCGGCACACTATTGCCTTCGTTGGAGTGATAACCTAGGGAGTAGGTGCCTTAGGTAATGAGAAATAAAGGATCGGGAGTTAAGCAAAGCATGTGAGGCGATAGTGTAGGTATGAGGTGGCAGTTGGCAGGTACGGGAGAGATATAGTTAGTCCGGGGTACATAGATGGTACGTTACACTAGACCAATGAAATAAGGCAGGGGAAGACACGGCCTGTTCCTTCGGGCGTTTCAAGCACTCCACCTGCCGAATCGGGACCGTGAAACAGGCCTTGTGAGCCTTTGAGCTCCGTATACGAGTTCTGGTTGGCTGAACCATCTAAAATGCAGGGACGAGAGGGCGAAAAAGTTTAATGTGAACGACGCAACCGCGCATGAGGTTGAAAGCCAAGAGATCAAGAATACGGGAAGTGCGCTGTAACTTCGGCCACTCATATTCTCTCCCCAGCCTGGTCCTAGCCTGTTCAGGGATCGCCCGTGCCTCCTCAGAATCAATGATCTCCTTATTATCTCCCTATTACAACTATTACTTAGTACTACAACTCCAATGGCAACGCACTACGCCGCACACAGCGCCGGTAGGTGAAAGAAGAATGACATGGGTTGGTTTGAAGTTTCGGGCAATTAGGCCTGTCATGAGCGCCATGTATCTACGTCGATCATTTATACTTATACCGTAAGGTATCTAAGACCAAGGATATGCCGATCGACCTCTTGTCTACCGACCACCTTCTTAGAACGTTCTCCCATCCCATCTATAAAAGAACCATCCCCCATTTCCTTCTCTCCCTCGCATCTTCACGTGCATTAGTACCACAGTAAGGCTGTCTCGTCTCACAGAGGATCCGGTCTAAATTCGCCCGCTCGATCCGTTCGCTCGTTTATTAAAGGTACAACAACAAAGTAGAAAAATGGCACCTCTCCGTGTAATCGCACTCCCCGCCTTCGCGGCCGTTGCCGCCGCCATCAGCGTCTCGGACTACGTCCCGGCTTGCGGCCCGCCGTGTATCTCGGACACTGTAGCTCAGCACACCACCTGCGCTGCCGACGACAATGCCTGCATTTGCGCCGAGGTATACACTGTTAAGCGGGATGGCGAGGTGTGTCTGCGCGACGCTTGCTCTACTACCGACTATGGTACGTCTTATTTTTGCTCAAGCTAGTGAAAAAAAAGGGGAGGACTGATATCTAATTCTCAAAATAGGTAGCGTCATGAGCGGAATCGACGCCTTCTGCAAGGCCGTCTCCTCGGGTCCCACTAGCAGCTCTACGTCTACCAGCAGCACTACTTCCCCGACGAGCTACCCAACATCGACGGATATTCCGTCGTCGTCCAGCTCAACCGAGAGCCCAACTGAAAGCACTGGATCCGGCTACCCCACCTCGACTCCCTCCACCTCGAGCTCGGAAACTGCTCCTGGATACCCGTCCTCTTCTGCCAGCTCCAGCTCCAGCTCGGTACCTGGCTATCCTACCGGCTCTTCCTCCAGCTCTCCTAGCGGCCCTTCGTCTTATCCCAGTGGCCCATCATCTTCGGGCTCGTCTGCTCCCTCTTACCCTTCATCCACCAGCGCTACCGTGCCATCTGGTCCTTCCTCTGGCCTCCCCGGCAGCCCATCCTCCACCGCCACGGGAACCCCGAGCCCCATCCCTGGCGCCGGCTCCAAGGCCGACACTCGCATGGGAGCTGGCTTCGCCGCGCTCATGGCTGTCGGCGGCCTCTTGTATCTTGGCATGTAAGCCACGTACTAGCTTCTTGTGTATGATTGATGATCTAAGTCGCGGGTTATGGTTTTTGATGGCTTCATAGTTATTAATGAGAGGCTGGAAAATCAGTATCTTCTAGGAAGGGCTTATTTACCTCACCCACCCTCCTAGTCGAGGGCTCCCTTAGATTGAAAAAACTTGTAGATAGCTTTTTTTATTTGTGCATGCGCTTTGTATCGGAGACATGCGAGTATATATATTGAATACATACATACCTACCTACATAACCCATATCTCAAGAATAACATCTGTGATGTACCGAACTGACTTAGAGATATGAGTGAGATGTGGATTATATTAGGTAGCCAGATGTATAACACAATCCTGGAATTCGTTCATTCGTGCTGCCCATCCTCTGCGGGAGCATTAGTCCACTTCCCAAGGAGCCCACCGAGTCCAAGCCTCGCTATTTCCTCCTCAGCTTCGAAATCAATGATATCAACTTCCTCCCCTCCAACATCTGAACCGTCGGATTCTGCGTCCATCGGCGCCCCGATCGTCCTCTCTGCCCCACGCTCCAATGCACGATAGCTCGATCTCGCGCTTCGGCGGCTGCCAAACCATGGCCGGGACTTCTCGGACGTCTCGCTGAGGTTTGAGAACGACGAATCGGAGCCTGCGGGCGACGCCGATGCTGCGTGGGAGGCGCCGCGCCAAACGCGGACGGCGAGGCGTTTGTCGGCGCGCTCCTGGGCACTGGAAGACTCGCTTTCCACCACCTCCTCCTTCTCCTTCCCCTTCTTGCTTGCCTTGCTGGTCACCGGGGGAGAGTCCCGCCTCCGGAAGGTCGGTTCGTCGATCACGACGTCGGGATCGAAGCCGCTGCTCTGCAGCCCGCCGGCTACGGTTGCCGCAAAGTCTAGGTCGTCTGGGAAACCTTGGCGTGTCGGCGCTGTCTGCGGAATGGTCGGTTGCGGGCTCTGCAGAGGTACGGGGGCGGGCGGAGAGCGAGAGCGAGAGCGAGGCGTGTGCCGTGATGCACCTCCGAAGCAGAGCGCGACTGAATCGTCTGTTGAGGATGATCGAGATCGCAAGCTCCATCCAGAAGACGGCGCTCGTCCGAATGGAGCTGGGGGAGGTGGTGGGTAGGCGTTGTTCTGCGGTGGCGCCATCGGCCCCGGGATGTGTCCCGGAAATAGGCCGAGGCGGCGAGGCGAAGGAGGAGGAGGTGGTAGTACGGCGTTGTTCTGCGGTGGCGCCATCGGCCCCGGGATGTGTCCCGGAATTAGGCCGAGGCGGCGAGGCGAAGGAGGAGGAGGTGGTAGTACGGCGACCAGAAACACGACTAGGCCCGGGCTGACGACGCTGCTCCACATCTCGGGTAGGATGGTGCGGTCATCGAGTCTCGTGAGAATATATTCCCCGTTCCAGATACGGGAGGCGCTGCCGTCGACGTCGCTGAGGGCGCGCGCCATCATATCTTCCATGCCCTCCCACGTCCGGCACAGCTCGAACGCGAACTGGAAGTATCGCAGGCCGTATTTGAAGTGGATGGGCGCGACGGGTGGGCCGAGAGCGAAGAATATCACGATGCAACTATTCGTATATCTGGGCTGCGACTGCAAACTCGAGGTGATCGCTACGCATGTCCGCTTGTGCATGCTGGAGCGGTGTGCTTCTCGAAAGGCCTGATCTACGCCTTTTCGCTGCGCCGGGGTCAGCGATATGTACTGTGTCCAGATATCGGCGTTTCCCGGTTTAATGATTTGTCGCAGCATGGAGGCTAGTTCTCGGTGACCAAAGGGAAGCTTGCGTATGACATTGGTGTTGGTGCTGGCAGGGGCAGAGGCGGAGGTCGAGGTCGAGGTAGGATTAAGCTCCTCCTCAATGAGGTACGCTTCGAGCTCCTCGTTTTCCCAGTTGTGGACGATCTTGTCCCGTCTGCTGAATAGGCTGGATAATCGTGGGAGGCTCCTAAAGGCTCTCCGTGGGGGTCTCAGCTTATACATTTCGTTTAAGTGTTCTATAATGTGGTTCTGTGGATTTCCTTCCTTATTGTTTTTACTACCAGCACTTTCTGAATTAGATTGGGCAGTTGGTTGGCTTTGCGGGTTGCCTTCTTCATTGATAGGGCTTGTTAGAGTTGGCTGGACTATTGGCTGGTTATGCGGGTTGCTCTTCTCATTGCTGGTGTTCGTCGGATCAGTCCGGGCTGCCACTTTGTTGTTGACTATATCTACTGTAGAGCTTTGAGTATTAAATGGAGCGGGGGAAGACGCAGGCGATATATGAGCTAGCATCTGGACGAAGGAGTTTAGAGTAGGATCTGGTGGTGCTAAGGAGCCTATGTCCCTCTCCTTCCCAGTATTCTCGACCGAGGAAATACTAAACGGCTCGATGGCTGGACCGGGACTATGATCGCCACTAGTTGTTAGCCCAAAGGTCATGTAATTGACATGACATGACTTACATGATAGGATCTGGTACATGGCTATTATTATTAGAATTAGACTTGGCCTTGGGCGGCTTTTGTATTTGGTTTGGGGGTATATATGATAATGGGTCGGCAATAAATTCCCTAGATGGTGAAGTGTCTTTCACTTCAGGTATGTCGTCGTCTTTGTTGGACTCAAATAACCCCTTGTCTGTGTCAAGGCTTCGATGAGATATGGATGCGGAAATCTTTGGCTCGACGCTTGGGTCTCGCGCTCGAATTTCTTCTTCTGTGAAAATGGGAGAAGCTCTAACTGGCGCCTCGGCCGTCTTTCCAAGTTCCTTCCTCTTACTCTGCCTCCGCTCGGCAGCTATTTGCCTGGCATACTCTTCCCTCCGGCCTAGAAGCTTTTCCAGAGTAGCTTGTAAAGCTGCTTCCCTTTCCCAAGCGCTGGGGGACGTAACTGGCGTCCTGTTTCCGCGAAGTTAGTATTAATAAGATAATGAGGCAGATGAAACCAACATCATCTTCGTTTTCGCAAGCTCCATGAGCCGCAGATGGAATAACAAGCTGATTTTCAGCCATCTCAACTCTTCCTGGTGTTTCTTGATACGAGGTTCCTTGAAGGGCCATTTGAGCTTCTGCATCAAACTTATAGCATTCAACGTGTTTAAATCCAACGCATCCAGTGATACTTGACCATTGCTATCCCTTGGAATACCGGCAGCCTTGGCGATGAGATCGATGATCGCGGTGTAGACCTGTTTACATTGGGTCGCCAATCGTATCACCTGCTGCACCCCCGAATCATTCGCGATTGCTTTGCCATTCTCATTAGCCTTAGTGAATTCATGAAGCTGCTCTAGAGCTGAGGCCGTGGCACTAATGTCGAAAGCGATATCCCGCAATGTTTCTCGTGCATCGGCTGCTGTTTCGATATAAGTTTGCAACGCTGTTGCGAACTGCAGACCAAATGCAGCGATGCCTACGATGGATCCCGCTGCTCCTAAGGGATCTGCCATTCCTTGTTGCTGGATTTACTTCGCCATCGTAAGGCCTGCCAAGTGCGGAGAAATTGATTGAAAGAGCACTGGAGAGCTACGTGCCGGATTTTAAGGGGCATAGTAGAGCAGTGTGCGGCTGAAGAGCAAAATGTAGGATTTGGCGGCAAGTCAGCTTACAGACATGCCGATCTTCTAGGCAATGCAACTCATCTCATTTTCGGACCAGTGAAAGACCTCCCTTCCAATTGGTTGGTAGGAGCAGAAACGTCTTAAGACGAAAATGGTGAACCGTTCTGATCGGTCCGTTATCTGCCCTATTATGTTCGTAGGCGTATACATACAGCTAGGCGGTGTGCATGATATTGCTCCTAACATAAAACGTTGGGCGCAGCCACCAACGCCCCCAAATTACCATTTAGAGAGGAAGAGATTAGGTAACTATAGGCTGTAGACATACATCGTCAGCAAGATGACACCACTTCTACACGCCGTTGAAGCTGGGGGGCGTTTTAGTAGAACAGAAAACCATATCTATCTCTCAAGGTAGGGGCCGGAAGCAAGGGATGTAGTATGAATGTGATGCTAGTTCCATCTCGCTTATTAAAACCGATTTCCAAGACTTCTTCTCGTGCGTTGATTGGCCTTGATAGAGCGGACCGTATTTGGCGTCAGCTCCTGTATGATTAGGTACCGCAGCGGGAATACTTAAGATGTAACAATCCTTTTTTTATATCCGAGTTTTACGAGGGCTATTGTGTTGAATTGAAGAAGCTTATTAAAAATTTCTTATTGTGGGAATCTTAGATGTTAATTATTTTAAAAATCTCGAAATGTGGTAGTGTAATGAGAGATGTGGTAGGAGATGTGGTAGGAGGTATAGTAGGAGGTATGGCAGGTGGTGTAAGAGCTGCCACGGCTCTTACCACACCTCCTATCATACCTCCTGCCATACCTCTTGCCATATCTCTTATTACATTACCATATTTTAAGATTTTTAAAGTAATTAACATTTAAGATTCCCGCGATAAGAAATTTTTAATAAGCTTCTTCAATTTGATATAATAGCCCTCGTAAAACTCGGGTAATGCTTTTTTCCATACGGGCAATGGTTTTTACAAACCACATTTTCCCGCTACAATAGGTACTTATCTCCGATGTAGTCAAATGTAACATCGTCATCTTCTGGATAGGTATATCGCACCTTTCGTAAAAGTCTATTGCTCTCTAAGTGTCAAATAAATGAGGTAGATATTAACGTAAATAAAGTGTCCGAGTCGAGACTTACAGGTGACTCGATTGAGGAGGTTGACCGGAAGAATTGGAACACGAAAAACCTAGCGAACTTCATAAGCGCAATGAGAAGGTGACCGATGATGCAACAGAATAGATACGAGGGAGCTTGTGCACATGGATACCTGGCGATATAGCGTATAGGCAGCGATTCGCTACGCGGCTTGTCGCAACCCATAAGGAAGGATGAAAGGTGGACTACATCAGCTGTAAGACTATAAATAATGCTTAAAGATCTGTATTGCCTTGGCTCTTCATAGCCAAATCAACGATTAACTAGGTAGTCTATAAATCATACATCTTTTCACTCGTTAACAAGTCATCATGGCAGTTACAGAATTGGCATGGCTCACAGCGGCCTTGGGTGTCCTCACAAACGAGGCCAAGGAGGCCATAAATCAAGCACTGATTGTCCAAGATGAATGGACCGCCCTCAACACCCCAGACCTACCCAAAGACAGAGACGGTCGAGGCGTCGCCTTATTCCAGCAAGTCGAGGATCCAGCTATCTGGCTCCTTACGGCGCATTGGGACTCTGTCGAGCAGCACGGAGTTTGGCTAGAGAGCCCTGAAAATAAGAAAGTCTTTTCTGGACTTGGGGACTACTACGAGCTCGAAAAGACATATCTGTGTCATCTCGAAAACATCTGGCTATTCAACTCATCAGGGGTGCCCGGCGAGATTTCCTTGCTGGAGAGTCCTGTCATCAGTGTGGGAAGGATCACTATTTTAGCTGAGAAACGCCAGGAATTTGAGAAACAGTGGGAGGAAGTCAAGGGTTTACTGGAGGACTTCGCGAAGCCATATGTAGTGAAGCTTGCTTGGCGCATCGAGATGACCGAACCAAGCTTGGAAGAATTCGTCCTCACTTGTGGTTGGCCAAGTGTCGAGAGGCACAAGGAATGGGCAAAAGATCCGAATTTCGAGAAGTACGCCTCGGCTCTCCTACCTTTTGCGCAGTCGCAAGATATTAAACATTACCAAAGAGTACTGTAACCGTTGAGTTGCAGAGAAGAGTTGACCTCCTTATAACTAGTCCCTTCACAATGATGATGCCTGTGGTCGTCGAATTTCTTTGTGCAATTGTTCTTGAATTGTCTACAAGCTTTTCGCGCTCGAGATTATCAATTCGGAAGGTATCCTTAGACGCCGCCTCGTAAACATGCCAGCCCAGCCATATGCATTGCTTCATCACTTCTCGATGATTAGACGCCAATCCATTGTTCACCTCAATGCTTCCCCAGTTGCGATTGGTACTTTTCCATTCCCCGGAAACATGGCCAAAACTTATGCGGTGTGCTTGCCCTTCTTGTTCTTCTTGGGAACCTCCTTAATTGATAGGTCTGGGAGTTGAATTGTTAGTGGATAAAGGATACCTCATCGTGCTGGAAATCATCGCATACTCGGGGGTAAGCTCTGCTTCAGCTTCTCTGCCTTATCGGAGTCCTTAAGGATCAAGGTGTAGAGGTGCTTGGAGCATCGGACCTTGAACTTGGTCTGCGACGACTTCTTGTTCTTCTTGATCCGCGCGGCTATAAAAAAAAGTAAATGTTAGACATATTTTTGTTGTATAGATAATATTCTATTATTTTCGCATCACGTACACTTGGCGTCGTCCCGCCGGCAGATCTCGATGAACTAAAATACCCAATTGTTAGCCATAAATACTTCCAATCAAGTATTTATGATAATTAAAATACCTTCTTGATGTCTGCGATTTCCTGAGGCATTTTGACTGAGTTGATGAAAGGCTCGATACTGAATACGGAAGGGAAATCGAGAAGTTGGATTTCTGTCGTTGACTCGAAATTGTGTGGGCGAAATTCCACGGCAGGGTTTAAGCGATTTCTCAAAGAATGGCAGGGCTCCTCTGTCCGATAAGAGATAAACACAGTTTAGAAAGCACAGGCCACATAAAAAGGCACCATCAACTTAATCATGGTGGGCGCGTGGCGCATGACGTGGCGTTAGCTTCTCAGCGTCTGTCATCATTCGATGTCCCTTACCCCATGAATGGCAAGTTCTCACTTACTTGGGACGTTTAAAAGGGACAGAGTTGCCTGATCGTAGACTTTGACATGAAAGTGACACACAGAGTATCTCTCTCGAGTGTATATATTCAGAATACCTACGTTTCCATATTCCACATTGTTGACTCATCATGCCTACTCCGCTTGATAAACTTGCTATAAAATCAAAGGTACTGAGGTTCTAACCCACCTATACAGTTGGTGACCAATGATTACATACATAGGTACCATATACTAACTAAACGCGAGTAGCACGCCACACTAGGTACATCTGTCCATCGCAACAAACGGCGTCTTTTATTCTCTCGATACTGATGGAGGTCTATTTCAAAGTCTTCTCTGGACTCGTGACAGCAGCCGTCGCATGGTCTATGTGGGGTGGAAACATCTTTCCATCTCCTGCAGATCCAACGGGCGATCCTCACGAATGGACGCACGAGGAACTAAGAAGATGGCTGGCAGCTGTAGGATTCACTCATGTTCTCTGCTAAATTCGACCTAACGACTAACTGATACGTCTAGCGTAACCTCCACCCTCAAGAAGGAGATACTCGGGATCAACTTCTCGAAAGAGTCAAAGCGAACATGCGGTAGGGCGAGTCATTCCTGTTCATTTGGCTGGCGGGGTGTAACAGTACAATGGAGGAAAGCACTGCACTAGGTTCCTCCATGTACCTAGATATTTTCGTAATGGACGATTCGTGCCAATGCCTTGCCTAGGCTTGGGAGGATTCTCCGCGCAGATAGTCTTGAGTTAAAGAAATATAACGGCAAAAGTATTTGCATGCAGACCAAACTTTTAGTTGATACATATGTAGCTCTACTGTTCCTATTATTGTAGACATGAAGTATCAGTATATTCGCGATGTAAGCTTCAAGTGGACCCCCAATGTGGGCTGTGTCTCTGCTGTGCCACAGTTTGTATTTTTGTACCACCATCACTAGCCACGTTGACGTTTGAGCTGACACGGTATCTTAATGAAGCTTACATCCCACTTCTTCTCCAGCTAGCCTGAGAAGAGAGATCTCTATACTTCCATCAACACCGAAATTTTAAATCTCGGGAAGATGGATGTACTCCAGGTATGTGCTGAGTGCCCTATTCTATCTGATAAATACTAACCATCGCATGAACAGCGCCTGGCTCGGTTCTTGGACCGACCTCTTTTCCCATGGAAGAAGCTCATCATTGGCTTCTCTATCGCCCAATATTGCTTTGAGGAATTCTTGTCGCTTCGCCAGTATCGCGTCCTCAAGAACACGAGACCGCCGAAAGTACTAGAGAAGGAAGTTTCCCAAGATGTCTACGATAAGAGTCAGGAATATGGTCGCGCTAAAGCAAAATTCGGATTCGTGAAGGGCCTTTGGGGTCAGATTCAGAACATTGCATTCATTCACTTTGACGTCCTTCCCAAACTGTGGTCCTGGACTGGTAGCCTCCTTCGTTTCCTACCCGCTCGCTTCTCTGGAGAGATTTCGCACTCAATTGTCTTCGTCCTTACGTTCATCTTGATCCAGCAAGTCTTGTCGCTTCCTGCGAACATATACCACACGTTCGTCTTGGAGGAGAAGTTCGGTTTCAACAAGCAGACGCCTAAGCTATTTGTGACGGACATGATCAAGTCGAACCTGCTCGCTTTCATCTTTGCGCCTCCTATCCTCGCGGGTTTCCTCGCCATTGTGAAGAAGACGGGTACTCAGTTTGTCACTTATCTATGGCTCTTTACTGCTGTTCTTCAGGTTTTCATGATTACGGTCTACCCAATCTTCATCTTGCCCCTTTTCAACAAGCTATCTCCTCTTGAAGAAGGTAAATTGAAGACCGAGACTGAAGCCTTGGCAAAGAAGTTGAATTTCCCGCTCCACGAATTATTCGTCATTGATGGTAGCAAGCGCAGCGCGCATAGCAATGCCTATTTCTTCGGACTTCCGTGGAAGAAGCACATCGTCATATACGACACACTGATCGAAAAGAGCACCCCAGAGGAGGTTGTCGCTGTTCTGGCGCACGAGCTCGGCCATTGGAGTCTTGGTCACACCACTAAGCTTTTTGCCATCTCACAGGTACGTCTGGGCGTTTCAATACAGGCGCGCTTTTCAATGCTAACAATAACCAGATCAATGTGTTCTACATCTTCAGTCTATTCTCGGTCTTCATCAACAACTCGTCCTTGTATGCCGACTTCGGCTTCACTAAGGAACACCCCATTATCATTGGGTTCATTCTATTCTCGGATGCATTGGCGCCAATGGACCTAGTGATCAAGTTACTCATGAACATCATGAGCCGTCGTTTCGAGTTCCAGGCTGACGCCTTCGCCCATAATCTGGGTTATAAGAGTGAACTGGCTTCCTCTCTTATCAAACTCCAGATCCAGAATCTCAGCACGATGGATGCAGACTGGATGTATGCTAGTTACCACTTCTCCCACCCCATCCTCTCTGAGAGACTGAAGGCCTTGGACTGGACACCTACCGGAAAGGTGGCAGAGGAGAAAAAGCCGGACGTGGACGCTGTTGCAAAGGCCAGCGGACGAGAACTGTAGATACCAGTAGGTACTATTCAGGTTCTCAACCTCTCAACTGCAACAAAAATGTATCATTAGAACCCTATAGAGAAATTTCTTTGGTTTAATTGCAAAACCATGCCTATGTCGATGCTCCATATTATGTCTTGACAAGTTTGTCGGGTCAACTGTGAAGAGGGCCGAAAAGATAATCTCTTATTGAGGCCAATATCATACATTCACTACATGTTTCGATTTGTGAATTTTGGTTAAACAAATGAATTTTGTTGCCTAGACTTATTACTGATAAAAGTGCCAGAAACGCTATTAGCCAATTAAAACGTTGATATGAGCAGTTGCATTCGTGACGCTTTAACGCGTGCCCCCGCTAGGACCCATTTTTAAAACGCGCGACATGACGCGCTTTCCGTCAAACCACTTTAATTGAGTGCCTCTTCTTTTGCCGTGCTACCTTCATCCCACCCATTGCACCCGTCAACAATACCAGTATACCCAGACGGCGAGTTGATGTTTTGAATCACATTTCCGCCGCTCCCCATCGACTGTGTCATCCCAAGACGAAGTCATGGCGAGCAAAATTCTACCTCAGAAGCGTGTCCTCGGTGATGCTTCTAATCGCCGAAATATCCCTTCAATTCAGTCTGCAGCGAAGAAGCGCCGCTTAGAGCCGCTTTCTTCTTCGCCAGCATCGCGCTTGAACAGCTCTCAACATGGTCCCGGTTCGAAGTTAGCATCAACCCAGCAAAAGAGCACCTTTGAGTCTGAGGTTCTCGAGAAGCTAAGCCAAGATATCTCGGAGCTCAAGCAGACCAACTCAGAGAAGGACCAAGCATGGGAGCGTCCTCCTGTTGTCGACTTCGATCCCCAGAGGGATAACCTGACCTTTCAACAGATAGAAGCTGAAGAAGGTACCCTTCATGGTGGACACACTACCGTCAAACTTTTCGGTGTGACTGAGAATGGCCACTCTGTCATGCTTCACGTCACAGACTTCAAGCACTATCTCTATGTTGCTGCCCCCGTCACCTTTTCACCCAACGACTGCGAAGCGTTCAAAGCCTATCTCGAGACACAGGTAGCCCAAAATCAGACTGCTATACATCATTGCGAGGTCGTCCTCCGAGAAAATATCTACGGCTTTCAAGGCAACACGAAAAGCCCCTACATTAAGATCACAGTTACAGAACCCAAGTTCATTCCACGAGTCCGTTCGGCTTTCGAGAGAAATGAAGCAAACTGGAAGGGACAATGGAAGGGAGTAGAAGGGGGTATAAGGACATTTGATAATCTGCCGTACATCCTACGATTCATGGTTGATTGCAAGGTATGCATCCACCACTGCCATATTGAAAACAATTATTAATTGCAATAGATCCCGGGCATGTCGTGGGTAGAAGCACCTGCCAAGACGTACCGTCTCATCCCAGAGAACCAGCGGCAATCGAGCTGTCAGATCGAAGCTGAGATCAACTACCGAGACCTGATTTCCCACGAACCAAAAGGCGAATGGTCGAAGATGGCACCGTTACGAATCCTGTCATTCGATATTGAATGTGCCGGACGAAAGGGTATCTTCCCCCAGGCGGATAAGGATCCTGTGATTCAAATTGCGAACGTCGTGACACGATACGGAGAGAGTAAGCCTTTCGTTCGGAACGTATTCTGTCTTGATAAAACAAGTCCTATCGTAGCAACACAAATCCTAGAGTTTGAGAGGGAGGGAGATATGCTTATGTCTTGGAAGCGATTTCTTGACAGAGTCGATCCCGATTTGATAACCGGTTACAACATCGCCAACTTCGATTTCCCATATTTGCTTGACCGCGCGAAGCATTTAAAAATTGATGGTTTCGAGTATTGGACCCGTTTACCCAGCGTAAAGTCAGTGGCCAAAGAGACGAATTTCTCTAGCAAACAGATGGGCAATCGGGACACGAAGGCTACAAACACGAATGGGCGATTACAACTTGACCTTCTACAGCTAATCCAGAGAGATCACCATTTGAGGAGTTATACGTTGAACTCAGTATGTTCTCACTTTCTAGGAGAACAGAAAGAAGACGTCCACCACACAATGATCACCGAGCTTTTCAACGGTACACCGGAGTCTAGACGCCGTCTAGCTCTATATTGTTTGAAGGACGCCTACTTGCCTCAGAGACTGATGGACAAGCTTTCTTGTCTTGCCAATTATACAGAAATGGCCAGAGTCACAGGTGTTCCATTCAATTTCCTCCTTTCACGTGGGCAGCAGGTCAAGTTCATGAGCCAACTGTTCCGAAAGGCTCTAGAGCAAAAACTTGTGATTCCAAACCTGAAGTCAGAAAGTACTGATGATCAGTATGAAGGTGCTACAGTCATCGAGCCTACCCGTGGTTTCTACGATGTCCCCATCGCGACTCTCGATTTCGCGTCACTGTATCCCAGTATCATGCAGGCACACAATCTTTGTTACACGACTCTCATAAACCAGAAGGCTGTGGACCGGTTCGGCTTCAAGAAAGATGAGGATTATATCATTACGCCAAATGGTGACATGTTCGTCACAGTCAAGCAACGAAAAGGTCTCCTCGCCCAGATTCTCGAAGAACTTCTCTCAGCAAGAAAGCAAGCCAAAAGAGAATTGGCCGTTGAAACCGACCCTTTCAAGAAGGCTGTCTTGAACGGTCGTCAGCTTGCCTTGAAAGTCAGCGCCAACAGTGTGTACGGTCTAACAGGTGCTACGACTGGCAAGCTTCCTTGTCTAGCAATCGCCAGTAGTACCACAAGCTACGGCCGACAAATGATTGAGAAGACAAAAGCCGAAGTCGAAAATAAGTACAATATCGCCAACGGCTATTCCCATAATGCCCAAGTCATTTACGGTGACACGGATTCCGTCATGGTCAAGTTCGGAACGAAGGACCTAAGCGAAGCGATGAAGCTCGGCGAAGAAGCAGCCAATTACGTCTCATCAAAGTTCATTAAACCTATCAAGCTAGAATTCGAAAAGGTTTATTTCCCATATTTGCTCATCAACAAGAAGCGTTATGCCGGCTTGTTCTGGACAAGACCCGATAAATACGACAAGATGGATACCAAAGGTATCGAAACCGTCAGAAGAGACAACTGCCTGCTAGTTCAGACTGTCATCGAGAAAGTTCTCAGGATGATCCTGATTGATCAGGATGTCCAAGGAGCGCAAGAGTATGTCTCATCATCCCTATTTCTAGGTTGTATCGTACTAATCTATTTCACAGCTACGTCAAAGACACGATTGCAGATCTATTGCAGAATAAGATAGATATGTCCAAGCTCGTGATCACAAAAGCACTTACCAAAGAAAGTGAAGATTATGATGCTAAGCAAGCTCACGTCGCTCTCGCGGAGCGTATGAAGAAACGAGATGCCGGTTCTGCCCCTGGATTAGGCGACCGAGTAGCTTATGTCATGATCAAAGGTGCCAGCGGCTCAAAGAACTTCGAGCGGTCCGAAGACCCCATCTTCGTCTTAGAAAACAATGTTCCGATCGACACAAGATATTACTTGGACAATCAGCTAGCCAAGCCGCTAGGACGTATCTTCGACAGTATTATAGGTGAGACTAAGTCAAAGTCACTCCTCCACGGAGATCACACACGATCCATCTCAGTTGCAGCACCAACAGTCGGTGGTCTCATGAAATTTGCGAAGAAGACGATGACATGCATGGGTTGCAAGAAACCACTTGTGAGCAAGGAGGAAAGCGGCGGCGCGGTTTGCTCGGACTGCGCACCGCGTGTAGGTGAGCTCTACAAGAAGACATTAGACAAGGTATCGGACCTCGAAGTTCGATTTGGACGGTTGTGGACGCAATGCCAGCGATGCCAGGGCAGTATGCATTGCGAGGTTATCTGCAGTAGCAAGGACTGCCCTATCTTCTATATGCGCATGAAGGCCAAAAAGGACGTGGAGGATGCTAGCAAGGAGTTGAAACGATTTGATTTCGACCAATCTGCCATATGGTGATGATTATAATCAAGGCTGCCACGATTCTGGCGGAGGCTGGGCGTTGGGAGGGATGCATGGATGCAAGGAGTCCGATGTGCTTTTTGGGACGGAATGTAGTCATTAATATCCCCTGTAGAAAATCAAGCACAACGGGAGGATGAGGATACCATACAATTCAACGTTACTATTCCAATAATTTAGACGACCGGTTCCGTCCGTCAATTTTGTCGTGAAGGACTGAATATCTTGATGCCCCCCAAGACCCTACTCCGAATTGCTCCGGTTGCGGAACATCCCGGCCTAATATCCCCTGAAGGACGATCGGAAAAAAATGACTCTTCATTACGCAATATATATGCATTGGAGGGATGTTACTGGATCGAATTCACATGAGATGCATATTCTGCAGGGTCCGCTCTGCTGGATCCAAGCCCCTTGGCAGGGTCGTTCCGTGAACGGCGGCTCGGCGCCTCAATATTTGACGGGTTTACACGCGTGGAAGCCCTGCAAAAGCATTCAATTGACGTGAATATTGTTGTCGTCGCAAATTCAACTGACGAATCAACGATCTATGATAAGATGCCGCTCACCTGTGGCAAACTTAAGCTTCTCGCTTCTCCCGACCATGATCCCTAGCCTACGGTAAGGCCGGTCTTTTGCTTTCTGTGGTTGGCTGATTCAGTTCCAGATTCATGATGCAGCTCCCTGTTCCCCCACACAAGCACCACATGGTTCTGTAGCAATACACTCCTCCGTCACCGGTTTGCTGTTCGCTTACATGTGCAATTTGACATCAGGCGTTTTCGTAGTACGGGGCACGACCGTCGAAACGAGTAATCTATCACGCTTATGTAGCTAACACAGTAGCTCGGGATCTTGTTACGCATGTAGCATATGATAGATCTGCCCTACCGTTCAGATCTAAGGCTACCTTGGCTTACCTTGACGGCAGCTTTTGGTACCAGCTAGAATTCTTGATGGCCGACAACGCTCCGGAGTCAACAGCTGGCGACGTCGTAAGAGCCAGATCTGCGGTGAACTAGAATGAGGCATATTCTTGTCCTATTGCCCGAGGTCAAGAATATGCCTCAGTCCGACAGGGGCCAAGGTGAAATATTATGAAGGTAATAATGAAAAAAATCAGCCGGAATCATCGCCGTGGGCTAGGCCCCCCACACGGCTCTACCTAGAACAGGTGAGGCTGCATACAAGCTTACCTACCGCCATTAGTGAACAATTGTAGTCATTGAAGCCACGGCTGGCGCACATACCGTGCTTGTCTCACATTTTTCCGTAGGCTAGGCTACTCGATAGCAACGTACGCATACCTAAGGCAATCGCGGCTTGATCAGCACGGATTCACCTCCTAGTCATCGAAAGGACCGATGACGGTGTTTCTTCCTGTCCCTTCCAGACCCGTCCTGCTCGGTAGAAACTTATATAATGCCTCCCCTTCCTCGGCCTCCCTCCTTTGTCCTCTCGCCTTCTGAAGAATAAAGTTTACCCTTCAAACAAAGACGATACCCGGCGTTGACTGAGGTCACCTGCTTAAACACCATCGTCAGCCTTCCTTCGTAACAACGCGGGCAAATTCGCTTGAGATACCCAATTCCATTATTACTATTGATACCCTCCATTGCATAATCTAATTTCATTTCGCAACCATGTCTCACCTTCCGTCTGAACCCGAGTTCGAGCAGGCCTACAAAGGTAAATGAGCCAACATCATGTGGCAGTATTGTGGCTTTGGACTAACACAAGGAATAGAGCTTGTGGCCACTCTCGAGGATAGCTCGCTATTCCAAGAGCATCCCGAGTACAGGACCGCACTGAACGTCGTTTCCATCCCCGAACGAATCATCCAATTCAGAGTCGTTTGGGAAGACGACAAGGGCAACCTACAAGTGAACCGGGGATACCGCGTTCAGTTCAACTCCGCGCTTGGCCCGTACAAGGGTGGCTTGCGATTCCATCCCACAGTCAACCTATCAATGTAAGGAGAAGAAAAAAAAGAGAAACCCTAGTCCTAAGGACAGGTAACCCTTTCGCTACGAATTCGCCTTGCTAATTTGTCTTGCGAATAGTCTGAAGTTCCTCGGCTTCGAGCAGATCTTCAAAAATGCCTTGACCGGATGTAGGTTTTTCAAATCTGACAAAGGAGAAACTAGAGCATCACTGACACCGTTGATTCAGTGAGCATGGGTGGTGGTAAGGGCGGAGCCGATTTCGACCCCAAGGGCAAGAGCGACAGCGAAATCCGAAGATTCTGCGAAGCTTTCATGCGGAGACTGTGCCAGCACATTGGAGCCGAGACCGACGTACCCGCTGGTGACATTGGCGTGGGCGGTCGAGAAGTGGGCTACCTATTCGGCACGTACCGCAAGGAGAGAAACAAGTGGGAAGGCGTTCTCACAGGCAAGGGTCTAGCTTGGGGTGGCAGCTTGATCCGACCAGGTAAGCCTCGATTCTGCCGCCGACTCACCTAACCTAGAAGAAATGCCTAGGACTGACAATTCTGCACAGAGGCTACCGGCTACGGCCTCATCTACTACGTCGAGCACATGCTCGCGTACGCGGGCAAGGGCAGCTTCAAGGGAAAGCGCGTCGCCATCTCGGGATCCGGCAACGTGGCGCAGTACGCCGCGCTGAAGGCCATCGAGCTGGGCGCCACGGTGGTGTCGCTGTCGGATTCCAGGGGCGCCCTGATCGCCGAGGGCGACGCCCACTTCACGCCCGCCCACATCAACGAGATCGCGGCCATCAAGCTCGACCGCAAGCCCATCACCGAGTTCAGCGCCAGGGCGCAGTTCAAGTACGTTGAGGGCGCCCGCCCCTGGGTCCACGTCGGCAAGGTCGACATCGCGCTGCCGTGCGCCACGCAGAACGAGGTCAGCAGGGAAGAGGCCGAGACGCTCGTGCGCAACGGCGCGCAGTTCGTCGCCGAGGGCTCGAACATGGGCTGCACGCAGGAGGCCATCGACGTGTTCGAGGCGGCTAGGAAGGAGAAGGGCGCTGCCGATGCGATTTGGTACGCGCCGGGCAAGGCGTCCAACGCGGGCGGCGTCGCGGTTTCCGGCCTCGAGATGGCGCAGAATAGCAGCCGCTTTAGCTGGACCGAGGAGCGCGTCGACGAGCGCCTCAAGCAGATCATGAAGAATATCTTCGATCAGAGCTTGAGCACCGCTAAGAAGTACGTCAAGGCGAAGGACGGCGAGCTGCCGAGTTTGGTGGCCGGGGGGAACATTGCTGGGTTCCTTAAGGTCGTCCAGGCTATGCACGACCAGGGTGACTGGTGGTGAGCTGAGGGTAGGGTAGGGTATAGTAGCATGTGGTGTGCTGGTTGAATCCTGATGCGGATGTCGGCATCACGGATCATGGTGGTGGTGGTGGTTTTGTTTGTTAAGAGGAATTATGCCTAGGACCCAAAGCACAAGCTATAGGTACCTAATCTAGGCAAACAGATACCTGGGCGGGTCTTGGGAGCTGAGGTAAAAAGGGTGGGAGGGTGGCCGCGACCTGCATATCTTCATGTAGGGGGCGATACGGCGGCTCATGGATCATTTCGCTACCAAAAGGAGCCACGCGCCGGTCTAGCCAGTGAGGTGGCGATACTGTATATATGATACCTAACTACGAACATGGCAGTTATGGCGCTATAAGGGGAGGTATTCTGATCGTATGATTTTATAAAAAACTATTACGGACATCTTTTTTCGCATTCGACTAAATTTCTCTCGCGCCCTCTTTGTGTTACGATATAGTAAGTGCAGTTAAGGAATGGGTGAAGATCATCGCCGCCTATTCGATCGGCGTTGGGGGTCGAGGATGGGAAGACGGAAGTGAGGCAGACAGAAGGATTTTGAGTTGACGGCGGCTATCCTTACATTTCATAGGAGACATGGATGCGCATTCTAAGAAGGCTGCTACTGTTCGGATACTACACTATGTGTCTACGGGTGCCGCATATAGTGTATCATACGTTCTATCGCGAAGGTTCCATTGGGTCAATTGAACTCCAAACTCCAGACTCCGATGCTACGCTACCCAGATGTGACGGGACGGGACGGGTAATTTGGGGTTGGGTTGGGCTCGATTGGGTTGAGTGCAGTCGGCGATGGTTTATTTTATCGTTGTTGTGAGGCAAGTAGGTCAGGTGAAGGAAGTTTATTGTGATATATTGAGGCTATGTTGGTGGTGGTGAAGTGCCCGGAGTGGACGGGGTGACCGGCGCGACATGCAAACCAATATGCAAATTGACGTTTTAGACTCCCATCCTCAATCGCTTCGGCCGTAAGAGTGAATGGAGAGCTTCAATATATTTGGCCAGTGCATATCTGATCCGGGTCACATCCGACGTCAATGCCTCCAGGTTTTCCAGCTTCCACTCGCCGTATCGTTCAGCTGAGTGCGATCCTACCCACATATATGCAGGTGACTACCCATTGGTTTACCGAAGATTAGCCTAAATTATTAGACCTACCTACCGAGCAGTCGCCGATCTCTGTATGCCTTGGCTTACTTACATACACGTCGTGGGGAATACGGAAGCCGCATGTTTACCGTATGTTTAATTAGATTTGGCAAATAGTAAGCGTGAGCAAGCCGCCGTCGTCATATCTGATTCGGATTTTGACGGCGTTGGGCGGCTTATATCTTCGTGCTAAGGATGTGGGTAAGCCTGCTGAGTTCCGCCCCCCATGCAAGGGAGACCCAGTGTTCTGGGTGAGCAAGAAACTGGTGGTGGTACCCGGGGAATTTTTTTAGGGGGGGGGGGGGTTCAGGGCTGCCATGTGAATCTCACTTTGAATCTGGAACCGGGTTTCAGAGCGCCCCCCTCGGAAATTGTCGTCCCCCTTGCCTGGTAGCCTATATACCGGAGTTCTCTAAGAGGTACGTTGGAAGTCCTACCAAGGAAGCGGGCTATGTAGTAACTGCGTACCAATGGCATTGCTTGAAGTGACACCCAAATTTTATATGGCTCACCTAGGCGGAGGATACTAGCGCGTCTCGTGATATGCCTTCCGTTGGCCTCTCTTTGGCAACTTCATTCGAACGATTCGAACATCATCTCTGCCTACTACCCAGGATGAGTAATTCGGCCCGCAAGATACGATACGGATTTGTGGCGGTGGGGGTGTTGGCGAATTATAGAATTCTCCATGGGTTTAGTCCCCCAAACATGAGACTCGAATCCTTTACAGATCGGAAATCCAACCGAAGTCCTAGAACTGGTTTGGACGGAATGAGCTACCTACATAGATTGACATATACCTGAGTGGGCTGATGCTGACGGAAGCGCGCGTACGGCACTCATACATACAGTTGTGATATAGGTAGTAGGTAGTGATAACATCTGCCGGCGTGCTTAATGCAATGTAGTCCTATGCCGGACATTTGTGGTTGGTGGACTAGACGCCGTGTTACGCCGCGAGGTCTGCCTCATTTATGAGAGTGTTTCTCCGGAGAATAGGCCAAGAATAGGAAAAAGAAACCGACAGGAATATCTGCTCTGCCACAGACGGAACGGAACACAAAAATGGAGCAAGAATGGCGGGGGGGAACACGGTACCTAGATGGATGGAATGGGCGGTGTTAGTATCACCGTCAAGCTTACCAAATCGAATCGAGAAGCAGTAGGACTAGTAGTAGCAGCAGTGGTAGTGGTGGTGGCTACACAGTAGTCGTACCTGCAGTCAAAATGTTTGCACTACCCGCATTACACTACGGTAGGCAGGCACACGCCCAAAAATAGTACTATCCCAAGTTCTATAACCGTTAATTGGATTTTTACCGTGGCTAACTTCGGCTAACTCAATTTGATATTGCTATAGGGAATCATTATATAATATCGTTCTCGAAAGGTAGCCAATCAAAATTCTCAATTGGCCGAAATCTTTTAATAGGATGAACTAAAAAGGTCCTCCACCACATTCCTCCACAACCTATTGCATCCCAGCCTCCACGTTCAATCCGCTAGTGGAGGAGGACCGATTCGACTTGCGAATAGGAACCGGTCATTGTGTTGCATCTTTGATCTTATCATTCTAGTATCATTACATCAATTGCTGACAAGACGTATCATTACATGCTGTGGACCGACAATGCCGATGTCAAGCTGACAATTGACCACAACCTTGAGAGCCTCTAAGATACCCATTGATTCAATTTGATTCGTCTCTGTACAGCCTTTGAATCGCTCGACGTTTTCAGCCCCAAGCGCTACTCCGTCGTTCTCCAACATTCCCTTGCTAGTACCAGTTCTACTATCTACGAATGCTACGTTATGTGCTTAATGTTGTATGTACCTAAGGTACTTGATAACAAGTGCTAATCATCATATACGTCTATTCTTAATCTTGATTATTTCGAGTGCGGCTTTCGACCCGAGTGGCTTACTTTTTATCCCAATACTCTTTGTTGCTGATTTAAGTACCGACCCCATCAATTGGGTCTAATACTGGAGGTACCTTTGTTTCAGCCCTAAATCTCAGAATAGGCCACTGCGTTCCACTATAGTGGTGATCCTATATGCAGTAAGCTACCCTAAGCTATAATAAGCTGTCAAGAGTCATGCTCGACATTGGCATGGCTTTGCGAAGTTAACGTTCCAGCTAACACAAAGATAGGCCATGCCCATCTACGGCCCTAATTGGATGCCTTCGAATATAAGCTCGTAAACGGTGCCTTGCGTGGCTGAAACTTCGAAACGGTTATACGGTTCATCAAGGTCATCCATGTCATAGTGATGACAGACCAGAATATCGCATCGCATGCGTCAGTGACTACGCGTTTACCGTAACCGATCAATTAGAAAAGTACGTTGTGTTACCTCGACATACGTGGCCTACGAGATGAGAAGTAGGACATGTTAGAATTAACAACAACTGCAAAACTCTTGTCTTCCAAGGCTATCAATCGATGGTCTTCCCGATTGAGTCGTTCGCTGGCCAATTGGCTTTTAGTGTCTCGGTAGAAATGTATATCAATGACCAAAAAGGTAATAGGTATGTCGCTTGGCCGTCACTATTAGTACACCATTGGGTCGGAGATACCATATGCTTCAACCATCCCTTGCAACGTCCCCTGCACGCTTTCGTCAAGATCCCCGGGTCATCTTGTAATGAATGAAAATTTTCAAGGGGGGAACACCCGCGACCTTGGACTTGGGGAGACCCAAGCGGGAAGGGCCGTCTGGACCACAGCGGCATTATTTCGTCTCGGGCCAGATCGAATCCCTCACAAAGAATCAACGTCAAAAAGTTGACATCATTATCAATCTAAGTCGCACCTCTGATAGTTCATAGAACGCCGGACTCAATACAGTATGTAGTAGGGCAGCAGATGTTTTACCCCGCTAAAATCTGATCAGCAAGGGTCACGGTTCCTTCGTTCATATCACTTTTGGGTCTCTCTTCATCCCTGTCACTTATCTGGCATGCGATACGTAGGGGAATATCACGTTTCTAGTTAGCTTCGTCCGTTTTTGCAGCTCAGCTCGTTATTACTTTATTATTGGATCTCACCCGAACTAGCGCCCATCGCCCAATGGCGTTTGTGAACGGCATACTCGGCAAACAGCTCGCTAACAACCTATTACCAGTTGGGACACCAGCATGGGCTGACGATCGTTGCTTCATTTTCAGCCCTGCCTCAGCAGCAAGGGTGCTGCACCGCCTCTAGTCACTTTGGACTTGCAGTAGTTCTGCAAGATGAAGGTAGAAATGTTACTGCGGCTGCTGTTCTACAGTAGCAATGGGGCATCTAGTCGTAAATCGTTGCTCCTCGGTCCTCCCTCATTATTCATCATTCCTAACAGAGCTACTCTTTATAATTATATTAGTAACATTGTACGTTTACGGAGCGGCCTAGAAGTACAAAGGTCCGATGCCCTCAGATATATGAAGCTACCATCCTGGGTGGAGCGAGATGACAGTCCCACTACCTCAGGCTTTCACCCCAGTACATCTTCCGCATCCTCATATACCCTAGTTATCGCTTAGTTCTTCGGTCTGTATTGATCCTCACCTTTACGAAACTTTACTCAACATTGCTTGCTTTCCCCTTTCCTATTCTGAGGACACTGGCAGACTCTTGCAAACCCGGCCTACACAGAGGCCAATATTGGCACCTCATCATCTCTAGCAACCCGGATCTGCAGTCACGATGCCGGCGGTCATTCCTGA
Organism: Hypoxylon sp. NC0597; assembly: GCA_022432515.1. NCBI lineage: Eukaryota > Fungi > Ascomycota > Sordariomycetes > Xylariales > Hypoxylaceae > Hypoxylon > Hypoxylon sp. NC0597. Next base: position 163,438 of record JAJKLA010000036.1, read on the forward strand.
TATCACGACGACCAGCGCTGATGATATTCAGACGACGGAAGTCGAAGTGCCAGTTACAAACGGCCGCCATAGAAAGCCTAATGGGATAGCCACATGGCCACTAAATGGGCGCAGTCGTGGAGACAGTGCTAGCTCTGTCGACACTTTTAACCAGAGTGTCTGTGAACCAAGTCCTGACAACACTTGGGATCAACATCAACCTCTACCTGGCTCCTCGTATGGGGATCACGAAGAGGAAGCGGGTGGCCCCCGATCTCGAACTTACGCCCGGATACGGTCCTTTGGAGATGATCCTAAAACGGCACAGTTCCCTCGCCTATCGAAGCCTGTGGAGCTTATGCGCCACTCATATGACTGTGTTGTGATCGGTTCTGGTTACGGCGGTGGTGTCGCAGCATCTCGCATGGCTCGCGCTGGAGAATCCGTCTGTCTCTTGGAGCGAGGCAAAGAGCGCTGGCCTGGAGAATACCCCGATGGCACGCTTGATGCAGTCGGGCAGGTCCACTACTCCGGCGAGTTCGCACCTAGTTGGTTACCCAGCAAAGTTGTCGAGGGTGGAGATCCTACCGGCATGTATCATCTAATCTTCGGCAGGGGCCAGAATGCTGTTGTTTGCAATGGTAAGCCGTCATGCATGAGAACAAGGTATGATATTAGGCTGACAGTACTCTAGGTCTCGGGGGCACCAGCCTGATGAATGCCAATGTGTTTTTGGAAGCAGACAAGGAGACGCTGAAACTGGAGGCATGGCCGGAAGAGATCAGAGATGACCCCGAATGCTTAGATGAATGTGAGTTTCTAGTATTTCCCAATACCCTGAAGATATCCCGCGTTGGAGACCAACCCCCGAACGATGAGAGTCGCTTGGTTAGGTACCTAGAAGCTAACTAGTTGCCAATTAGACTACAAGAAAGCGGAGGCAGTCCTAGAACCTGAGGAGTACCCTGCCGACTGGCCGAAACTGAAAAAGCTTGAACTACTAGAAACTCAAGCAAAGTGCCTCAACTTTGGAGAGAAATTTAGACGCGTGAGACAGACAACACGATTCCGCAACGGACCAAACAGCTGTGGTGTCGAGATGTATCCCTCAGCACTCACTGGTCAAGATGCCACGGGTTTGAACGATGGGTCCAAGAACACTACACTCGTTACATACGTAGCAGACGCCTGGAATTGGGGCGCCGAGATGTTTTGTGAAGCTGAAGTGCGATATATCACTAAGGCTCCGGAGCCCCGAACCGGATATATCGTTTACTTCGCCTGGCATGGACGGAATCGCGGTCATTTCAAAGCCAATCTGCATGGCGACCTCATGTGGGTCCATGCAAGGAAGGCTGTATTCCTAGGCGCTGGAGCCATCGGCACAACCGAGATTCTGCTTAGGAGCAAAAACATGGGTCTTGACTTGAGTGATAAAGTCGGCCAAAATATGAGCGGTAATGGCGATATCTTGGCATTTGGGTACTTGATCTTACCACCTCTACTCCAGAGCTTATTCTGACAACCTTATACAGATACAACACAGACAATGAAGTGAACGCGATGGGAAGGCCATTCCCATCTCCTTACCGTCCCATTGGGCCCTGCATTACCGGCATCATCGACAACAGAGGCGGCCACGAAAATCCTCTAGATGGTTACGTTATAGAAGAAGGCTCTATGCCAAGCGCCCTCGCGCCATTCTTACAAGCTATGCTTCAACACTTACCTGGTAGCATTGAGCCAACAGGCGAGGGTCTCATAGGAAATCTGAAGGCAACTCTCGCCCGTGTGGGAAGTGCATTCCTTGGGCCGTATTTCCGAAAAGGTGCTATTGAGAGGACCCAGGTGTACTTGATTATGTCACACGATAGTAAGTTTTCCTTCAGCTTATTCTCAACGAGTTAATTGCTGACCTGTATCAGGTAATCAAGCATATCTAACCCTGAAAAATGACAAACCGGTCCTTGAATTTGTAGGCGTCGGTCGTAGTGACCATGTGAAGTATCTGAAGGGGATACTTGAGAAGGCCACGAAAGCTGTCGGGGGAACATTCGTCTCGAACCCTTGGGACTCGCTCCTAGGTGGACAGCAGGTTACCGTCCATCCAATTGGGTAAGCCATCAATGTATGTGTCTACTTTGCAAATTGGAATACTAATAGTACTTAGTGGTGCTTGTATGGCCCGTGACGGTACTGGTTCGACCGGTGCTACGAACCATAGAGGTCAGCTTTTCACCGGCTCAGGCACGGACATCCACCGCGGTCTCATCGTCACGGACGCTGCAGTTATCCCAACCGCCCTTGGTGCAAATCCATTTGCGACTATTACCGCTCTAGCCGAACGGTCTGTGGACTACTTCATCAAAGAGGAAGGACTCACAGTCGATGAGAGTAAAAACGGAATACTCGACCTCTTTGGCCCTCCTCAGCATCAACACCATAGCCACAACAGAAACAGACGCCGCTACCATGGGGGGCGCGCGCAGATGCAGCACATTGAAGACAGCGAGGAGATCGAAAGAATAGATATTGCGACTAATGCAATCACAGCTGCTCGGCGCATGAATGATACCGGTTTTGGCTTCACGGAAGTGATGTCTGGATATATACATCGCGACAAAGGCCTTAAGCGGGACAACATAGACACATATGAGTTAGCCGCTAGAACGGCCAAATCCCTCAGCGAAACAGCTCGATTCTTTCTGAGCGTGCAAGCCTTCGACATCAGGTCGATTATACATGATCCAAGCCATAGAGCAATGCTAACTGGCACCTTCGTCTGTCCCACTCTTGAGGGTTCTCCTTTCATGGTGCAACGAGGAGATTTCAATATGTTCTTGCTTGACCGCAAAGCCCCTGGGACTCGAAACCTTACCTACGACTTCGACATGCGTGGCATTAATGGAAAGAAGCTCCATTTCCATGGCTATAAGGTAGTCGATTCGTCTGTCGCTTTATCACCAACACAATTCTGGAAATCGACTAGCACCTTGTATGTTACCATCACTGAGCCTCTGCCAGATTCCGACAGAAGATGCGAAGATGCGGATGAATGCGGTCTTCTCGGAGAAATCGTCGCGAAGGGTATTATGCATATTCAACTGGCAGATTTCTTATCTGAAGTATTGACTCTTACCCCCACGGGAAGCGGCATATTACAGAAAGTTATGAGCGCAGGTAACTTCCTAACGTTCTTCGCGCGGAAGTCTGCGTCGCTTCTCCTAGCACCGCTCACACCGCTACAATATCCCACCCAGACCTACATCGGCTTCGTCAACAACACTCCTCCAACTAAGACATATAAGATAAAAGCTTCCGATGGCGTCCCTACTACTTTACACATGTGGGAATCTACCAACCCAGCAATCGAGACCAAGAACTTGTTTATGGTCCCTGGCGCGTCGGTAGATCACCAGATCTTCGCATTGCCCACTATCCGCTATAACGCCGTTAACTACTTCTGCCGTGCAGGATATCGAGTGTGGGTTACCGTACACCGGATCGGCATGTTAATGGTTGCGCAAGACGACTGGACGACGTTTGATGCACGGCTAGACTTTAAAGCCTGCCTGGAGAAGATCAGGAAGGAGTATCCAGGATCCGGCGAGGAACCTGAAAAGATATACACTATCGCACACTGCATGGGCAGCGTGGCGCTCTCGACTGGCCTACTCGATGGCACAATCCCAGCAGAGTGGATCCAGGGCTTAACTTGTAGCCAAGTATTCATGAACCCAGTCTGGAGTCTCGCGAATATGTTCAAAATCGTCGGATTGCCTATAGTATCAGGCGACCGGTTGTATAAGCTCATAGGGGGAGACTGGTTCAGTTTTAGTACGAGCAAGAACGACAGTATTTTCCAGAAGGCCCTCAACGAGTTCCTAAGGCTCATGCCGGACGAGCGCAAGGAGATCTGCAACAATGCGAGTTGTCACAGGTGCACGATGGCGCTGGGGCGGTGCTGGAACCATCACAATCTGAACGAAGCGACCCATCGCCAGATCGACCGCTTTTTCGGAGGCGTGAACATGACGCTCATGCGCATGCTTATGAAGCAGGGATACGACGGCCACGTCATGGGTAATGGGCCTTTATTTGAGAGGCTGGACACGCCAGAAAATATCCGCCGGCTAAAAGGCATTCCTATTATGCTGTTCGTGGGCCGAGATAACGCTGTGCTCAGCCTCGAGAGCACAGAAAAGACGTACGAGATCCTGACAGACACTTTCGGGACGGGCAATGATTCTTTGGGTGCTCAATATACAAGACGCGTGGTGCCAGATTATGGTCACCTGGACTGCTGGATGGGGAGGAACGCGTGGAAGGACGTGTACCCGTTTGTGAGGGAGGAGATTGATCGTGTGGTGAGGGGGCCCAAGTACAGGTTCCAGGAACCAGCCGACAAGTTCCAGGAGCTTGTGAACAGCGGGAAGTTGCTGTACTAGGAGGGAATGTGGATTGTGTTGTAGAGTTGGATGGTCATGTGTGGTTACATGAAAAGGGGTATTGATTCGCGTAAAAGGAAAAGGTATTACTTCTAGAAACGGGGCTGTTTTAGAGTTAGGTGTTCGGTATCTTTGGTTTAAAAGGAGGTAGAGGCAGATGCGACGACATACCCCTTATTGCGCACACTGACGAGAGGTTGAGTAGGGCTCGATGTTGTCTTAGTCGTTGCACCGGCTTTGGTTTCGATACATTTTGATAGGGGGCGACTCCTGGTTTTTGAATCCTCTCTGTACTACCACCTAGCAAGGGGATTGAATATCAAAACAATTTATTTCACTATCTATACACTTGGCCTGAATGTTCGGTGATAAGCAACTTTTCGTGGGATGTTACTAAAGTCTTTTGCCTCTTTCTGGTCGGCTTATACTGCTTGACTACCTAATGCTGCCTCGTTGATTCTTGGTCATCCTAGACAGTGGGGAGAAAAGAAACCCTTACCATTAAGGCTATTAAAGTTTAGGTATATATCACTTTTATGTGACAGCTAGTAGATCTGCTCGCTGTACCTAGGTAAACATATCGTCATCTACCTGATCTTACGCAGAAGATGTCTAGTGGCTAGTTAGCTTGCGTGGTACAAATAGGGGTAAGTACTTGGTATCATCTGTTTTCCTCTCGCCTCCCCTTAGATAGGTCATATATGAACACGTTGTAATGACTTCAATTAGTTTCACCCTTCGTCACAAAGTATTTATATACCAGGTACTATGTAATTAACAACTTTTCTTTTCCTTTTCTAGACTTGGAGTCACTGGCAAACCTCCAATTAAGTCATAGGTAAAATTAGGTAGTGAACCATATAGAAGTATCTTCCTCATTTCTGGCCCTGGAACTCTTAGATGAGGGTACCTACCTCCGTTGACTTATTATATCTAGCATTAACATGTTAACCTGGGGTCTCTCCTGTGTTCTACCCTTAACTAGGTATCTATAGGTAGGTAGGTATTGTCAGTGTTACAGATAAGTAGGTGCATCATTAAAAGGAAATCTAGCATGCCCTTGAACTTGATATAAGGAGTCGACTTTTCTCTCTGTCGGCTTTTGTCAGCTATATAGGTTCTTTTTATTAGTACCTCCCATTGATTTATTACAGGACACCAGCTTAGCGCTACTTAGGGCATTCGTGAATGAGCTTAGGTATAAGGCACCAACTATGTACCCAATGATATATGTGATAATCAGTGCCTATACTCGCCACGTCAGTGTCGAACTGGGTATTAGGTATATATGTATGTACCTATTTATCTGCCTGATGTGGATTATATACCTATGTATTTACCTAATATAGATGTACCGTATTAGAAGAGCACCTACATACATGTACTTACAACTGCCAGTGGGAATCAAATCAACAGACATCTGGCAACCACCGTCTTAATATTTACTGCTAGCGCCGAACTTAAACGCGACTTCTTTCCTGGGACCAGTTTCGCATTTCAGATTTCGCCATTCTCTCTGGAGCGAAGCACCACCGCCGAACATCAACCCTCAATTCGCAACCCGCGGCTTCTTTCGTCTTTTCTTCTTTCTTTCTATCTGACGACGTCTTGGTCTTGTGTTGGATTTCTTTCTTGATATTCACTAAGTCAATATCAATAACCAATCAGCTCATATTCATTATTATTGGTCATTGGTTACGAGTATTGGTGAGCTCTAGTTGATGATGACAGGTAAGTTACGCTTTTAATTTAGTCTCTACTTAGAAGCTCAGCCACGTGTGCGCGCTGTAACGCCGTGGCGGGTATGATATAGTAGCACTGAGCCACAGCACCTCACAGCGTGCCACAGGTCTGCATGACCCCTGTCCTCGGGACCCTTGCGACCGGTGACAAACAGCTACCGAGCCTCGTCGCACGGCTACATTGACATTTAGCCCAGAGCCTTTCTAGAAGCACAGTCGAGAGATCTTGGTGAGAGCTAGCATTATCGCACGATTATTAGAGCCAGCGATATTATCTTGTTATATGACACTAACCATGGGTTTTGTTCATTCTCAGGGAAACCGCCGCCAATGAGCGCGGCAAACCCCAAGCTCCATACATCAAAAGACCGTCGCCGACAACGTGACTCGCGATCCCGACCCCGACCCCAACCCGAACCCCAGCCAGCTTCCAAGTCAAAGAAGAGGAAGTCAACTCATGCCACTCCTGGAGACGACAACGACGCCGGCGATGCCAATGAAGACGGCTGGTATGCTATCAAGGATATAATTGACGAGAAGTTGCGACGTGGAAAAAGATACTATCTGGTAGACTGGGCAGGGACTGATAAGAACGGCCACCCTCACAAGCCATCGTGGGTAGGTTATCTTCTCCCTATGTGCGCCTACCATCGCGCTGGTTTGTTTTGCCTGCGCATAAGCTAAGCTAGTGTAGGAACCGGAGGAGAACGTGACAGCCGTTGCGGTAGATGCTTGGAGAAAGTCTACCAAGAATCAGTCCGCACCTTCTCAGAATACGGATCGTGGCCTCGGGCTAGCAGTCACTAAGGGCCCTAAGAACCCTAAGGACCTTAAGAACTCCAAGGATCCTAAGGAATCATTGAAGGCACTAGGTGGATCAAAGAGTGACGACGTAGGTAAACATACGGCCGGTCACCCCCAAGAGGTCACTAAAGCTCCGGGTACTTCTCGCATAGTGGTCGAGTTGCCCCGGGGTCCGTTGCTTGATGCCAACAAGTACCTCCCTGTGCCAACTGACTCACAACAAACACGCAACCAGCAATCATCCCAGCCTGTACGCACCTCTTCAACACAGATCCGCGGGGCTGGACTCAAGAACGAAGAACAGCGGGTCATACCCGATTCTCAAGAATTCTCTAGCATAGCACTTTCTGAAGCGCAAGGCACCATCCCTAATCCGCAAGACTTTCTTGCAACAAGCCAAGCTCAGGTGGAAACCATTTCTCAATCTCAGCGAAGCTTCAAACACCTGCGATCAAACTTCCCCTCACACTCAACAACGACAACAACAATCCCCTCACATCAGATAGATCGACGTGTTGTTGGCGCGTTAGAAAACTTGTCAGGCTCCGCTTTCGTGATTGAAACAGACCCAGGCTCTCTTGACCAAAACAACTCTCAGACCACCACCAGTAGACGCGGTTCAAGTCTCCTAACCCAAGAAAACACCAACCGCGACACCATCCCGGATGAATTTGCCTCTGTGACGGGTGTGAGTCAAAACCAGACATCTACAAACAGCAATATCATAACGTCACAGCAAAGCAATTCTCAAGCAGCTCAGATTGTGCTGCCTTTAAGTAGCCAACAGGGAGGACTTGTTACGCGCAGCCACTCGAATTTCACCGTGTACGACGACGATTCAGTTGTACCTGATACTGCATCAAGGAGTCCCGAGGCTCAGCACGATTCACAGGACTCAAGTCAGGCCTTGAGCGAATTGGATGGTAATACTAGGTGTACGTCGTCATCAAAAGGCTACCAACGCGGGTCTCAACCTGTATTGAGTTGCGTAGAATTATCACAAAGCCACCGTCGCAAAGCGGCTAATAGTGACGAAGCAGAGAAACCATCTATTGCGCAAGTCGCATCTACAACCTCAGACCATCCCAGCAACCCGCCTTCTCTGCCGCAGCAGGGGGCTGCAACCGCGAATATGGACAGCCCTGGGGCACCTGGCTCAGGAACGTCCGCTCGCGACAGGCTAAGAATGATCAGGGAACAAAACTTCGCGTCACTCCCGAAAATAATGCCAGGTCTTACAGTCCCCATTGATGCAAATCAAGTGGGCGCGAAAGGTGATATCTCAGCAATGTCTGAGGGAAGTATACAGGGAGCACTAAACCAGCCCCTGGGAACAGCTCAAAGCGAGCCATCCAATGCGCGACAATCCCCAATAGTTGAGGCTGCGCAGGCGCCTATCGAGCACGAGAAGCAAAGCGAACTGGAGATGGGAGAGAGTAGCCATATCGGCGTCGGCTACAGTACTAATGAAGAGCAACCCGCAACTTTGGATCCGTCCACTTTGACACTGTCGTCTATCGAGAATGACATGGATGTTAGTCCATCATTACCCACATACGACGATGTTCAACCTAGTCTCCAGATACCAGAACTGGATGAGTTCAACCTCCCTCACGAGGAGGATGTGACACCTCCCGACTATCCAAAGAGTCTTCTCCCGTATATTCCGACTGGACCTAATGAGTACCTAGTCACACTCCCGTTCTACAATAACTCTCGGCCCGTGTACAACGATGTTATACGCGAGAATGAGGAATTGATCCGCGAGTATAACGCGTCGTTTCTTGTTTCCCCTTATCAGAGACCGCATCCTTCGATAGTGTCGAAGCTTGATGAGATGTTCTCCCGTCTTTTCGACATTTGCGATTACCCACCCTTCCTAGAGACCATTCCGTCTATGACGCCTACTCAAGTCACAAAGCATGTCATTGGCACCAACGCCAAGTTCGCGTTTGTTGACGAGTTACTCACTTTTTTGGCTGACGTGAAGTCAGACAAGAAGATTCTCATCTTGGCCCGTCCAGGAAAAGTAATGGATTTCCTTGGAAACATTGTGGAAACCAGAGGTTACCGTTATGTGCGCTCTGGCCGGGAGGTTGTTGATGCTTCCAGCGCTCAGCATCCTCTAACTGTCGTAATATCATCAACACTTGACGGACCGTCATCTATTCCTGAAGACGTTGACGCAGTCATTGCTTTTGATCACACATACCAGCCCAATCTACTCCCATTGTCGGTTAGAGAACGTTCTCCCCTCTTAATGGTCCTAGCAAATACATGCTCTATCCAACACCTTAACATGCGTGTCTCGGAGAAGCTAGAGCTGCTAGAACGAAAGAATGCACTTGTTCTCGCGCTGGTTAAATCAATGGAATGTGTGGAGAAAGGCGGCAGCCCTCAGGAACCTAAATTGGACAAGGCGGCCGAGATTTTTGCAGATTATATTCAGGATCCGGATAACGATGAATTCTTTTGGGTGCCTCAAGCCATCCCAGAGGAAGTGTTCGAGGATCTACATACTGCCAGTTCTCAATCACAAGTATTACAACCCGATGTACGAGGCCTTGGATCCGACCAATATCCTGGTAGCCGCAAGAGGTCTCACGAAGTAAGTCTAATTTCCACGATTATTAACTATATAAATACTAACCGAGTGACAGACTGAGGAAGATGAAATCTCCTCTAAGCGACCTAGAGTCTCTCAACCAACGGTTGTGACTAATATGAGTCACATCAGTGATTCTCTGAAAGACCTCATTGGGGATGATTCGGCCGGCGACTCTCCGAAGGCAGTCCTCTCGGTATCGGTCAGCAAGTTAGAGGCATTATCGGCTAAGGTTCGTTAATTATGTTGCCGAGTATTTGTGTAGATTTGAATTAACGTCTTATAGATTACAAGCCTCGAAGCTCAATTGCGAGAGAGCAAGGAACGCGAGATGCAATTCCGCCAGCTTAGCGACAGATCTCAGAAAGAGACTAGTGGCTACATCAAATCAGTCAACCTCCTACACGCGCAGTATATGGTCGCTCTGAAAGACCGGGGAACCTCCGAGGCTAATTACTACAATGCTAAGAAGGAAACGGGGGCTGCCAACGTCAATCTCGAGTCTAGCAGGAAAGAGAATGCCGAGTTGAAGGAGAAGAATTCCGAGCTCCAGAAGCAATTAGCTGCGGCGAAGGAATTGCTTCTCAACTCTGGGAATCCTGAGGTTGCCAAGATGGCACGACTGGAAAAGGACCTCGAAGAGTCACAGAGCAAGATCGAGCAACTGGAGAAGAAAGTCACTATTACTCAGAACGACATGGAGTACGCTAAAGGTGCATACCAAGATGCCTCCCAGAGAGCCGGAGAGCTCCAGGCTGAGAATCGGGCGCTTGAACAACGAATTATAGTTCTCAGTCGCAAAGCCGACGAGAATGTCGTTGAAGTAAACCGAATCCACGCCATGAGTGAGAGCAAGGAACTTCTGCGAATGCTCAATGAGCAGAAGTCGATAGTCAAAGACCGAGAGACCGAGCTCAGCCGACTCAAGGACGAGCTCAAGACGTTGAAGGAGAGCCGGAGAGGAACGCGACAAAGTAGTGCTCCGCGTAGCCCCCGACTGAATGCCTTCAACAGCCCACGAAACGGCGGTCGCGGCAAAGGAGGCTCTAGCAGCCGGGGCACTAGTCCTGTCCCACCGCCTACAGGTGTCTTCGAGACAGGCACCGGGAGCAGCACTCCTGCCCCCAACAATCGAGCATCGCATCTCCGAGAGACTCGATTCTAAACCTCGATATATAACCCCTCCACCACATAGATTTCCGCCGGGAGGACAATAATGTCTCCCTATTAACCCACCTTCTTATATAATGTATTACGATCCCATCACGATTCCCCCTACATCACAGAACGATGGAAAGAGGCAGAGAGCCTCTGGATTTTCCTTTTCTCTTTTGCTCCTTGGACGCAAACTAGCTGCATCGCGTTGTATTAGGCACCGACCTAAAAATTTGCATCGAGGCGGACAGCCCCCCGCCTCCTCATTTTGCAGTTCCTTGTTCGAGCTTTTTGACGATACTCCCGACTACGCGAGGGGAGGTCCCGCCACAACCTCCCCTCGCGTCAAATTAGATAGATGCAGGGACTCCTGGATTGCTGATTTGTACGATGATGATGATGGACGGGCGCACTGAAGGAAGAAAAGACAAAAAAAAACTGTCATGAAGATGTATATTTATAATGAGATGAAGCAAAGTGTGCTGTGAATACAATGAGACTTGCTTTGCTTTGCTTTACAATATCCTTGCGCTGTGTATACGGATTCTCTAGGGCCTTGCGAAGAGGCTGTGATGATGCTAATGTGAAACTGATAATGATTTAATATGTAGAGGAGTGATGCTGGCGATAGCATAGGGATGTAGAGGTAGGTAAACGAACGAAGAATACCTTAGTATAGGAGTATAATACCCTATTCTACCCCTTTTCCTTTCCTTTCCTTTCCTTTTCCTTGCCAGTCAGTATACACTACTCCCTCGTAGGAGGGCGAGCGCACTTTGCTTACCTACCTAGGTACCTAACACTAGTCCAATTCCCATCCCCATCCCCATCGCATTTCTTTTCCCTTATTCGGCAGTAGGTAGCCTACAGAACCCACCACCACCGCCCTACGCCCCCCAAATCATCAGTAGACTGTATGCATGCACAACGCTTTGCCGCATGGAGCTGACGGGCTCGTACGATTGCTCGACCGGAAAGAAATCGTGTCTGCAGATTGGGCAATCTTCGGTATCACGCTGACCAGTAGCGGGCTTGCGTAGGGCCTAGAGTCGTGAAGGTAAACACGCCCCGGGGGGGCTTGGTTACCCCTCCCCTCAGAGTTGGCGACTCGAATTGTCTGGTAGTGGTGCAATGCACTGCTTGGAAGTTGATTTCCTATGCCTTAGGCGGAAGGATGGGGAATAGTAGATATTGCAAAGTGTTTTTTAAGACTTGGGTTCTAAAAGTGACGATGGGAGTAGATGGGTTTTTTAACACGATAACAGCAATGGGGACTGTTCAAAGGCAAATAGAAACTCCTCTCTCCCTTCTATCCCCATGAATACCTATTTAGAACACGGCCATTTGTCTGTCCAGGAAATGCAATGTGGATTCTCTTTCTTTTTTTCTGGTGCGCCCCCGAGAGAGAGAGAAATTTCGATTTCTAATTCGTTGTTGAGGAGTGCAAATACTGTAGTAGATGTAGTAGACATATACACGAGCGGCGGGAAGAAAAAAACCATCCAAGGGCCAAGACCATCTGCCAGACTTCTGCTCTCTTTCGGTTTTTTTCCCTCCCCCCCAAACCGCCACTGTCTTCTCTCTTCCCTCCGATTCTCTCCTCTCCTCTCCTCCTCTCTACGCCGTCGAGCTGCTCTTCCACACGTCACGTACACACATATACGTATCTTCGTGCCGCATCCTCGCTGTCCCGCTTATTCCGTTGCTAACGCTTTGGATTGGAACGGCTGGCTTATTTGGTCTCGGGGTACAGATCCTCCTTGAGCACGACGCCGAGCTCTTCGCGCAAGGGCTTCAGCTCGTCTAGGTACTGCTGGTACTGGTCCTTGTTCTCGACCTTGGCCTTGATGCCCTCGAAGATGCGGACTGCGGTTGGGAAGTCGTTGACGCGTCGAGCTGCGCGCAGGGCGGCCTCGACGACGGAGGGAGAGGGTACCAGGTCGTAGGCGAAGGCGTTGTTTAGGTTACGCTGTGGTTGTTGGCTCTGTTAGCTCAAGTACCTAATGGATCGTCTTGAATGCTATAATGCTGTAGTGTCGTAATGTCGTAATAGGATATGATGACTCCGGACGGGTGGAGAGAGTGGGTCGAGCTAGGTATCTATCTGGGTATGGAAGGTGGGTGATGGGGATAGATATAGAGAGGTATGAGGTATGTATGTGTATGACCTAGGTTTAGGCAAAGACGAAAAGCACGAACCTGGAGCTCGAAGACATCCTGCACCTTCTCAAATTCGCTCTCGTATCTATTCGGAGAAGCTCGCGTTAGCAGCTGACTTGCATCGGATGTGAATTGGCGTCCCGCCCAACGCCTAACGCTCCTACGACCAATTGAGCGATATTACAGCTCCCGCAATCCCGTCTCGGAGCCAATTGACCTCTTCGAATGAAATAACTCTCAATCAATTGGGCCGAGGTTAAGCCCTCCCCTCCACAGCTTCTATCTTAACCCATCCGAGCCCGATTGTTGCGGCATATATAAAGCTCCCTTACCTAGCAGTGAACTCTTCGAACGTCTCTTCTTGGTGCGCGGCTTTTCGGGACACGGTGGTGCTGAAGTTGAGGCTCGAGCCGGCGATCAGGCCCGGGACGAAGGAGGCACTCGATCGGGTGGGTGCGACGGGTCGGTTTGCGCGGAAGAAAGTCTTGGAGGGCCCGCGCGAGGCAATTCTCAGTAGCGACATGGAAGACATTTTTGTATCTATTACTTAAGAGGGGGTGGTAAAAGAAAAAGGGAAAAAAGGAGGGGAGAGGTTTCGGTCTGGTGCGACAATGAAGAATTGTAGAGCTCGGTTTGTTTGTTGGAGGAGGAGCTGGTGTCTTCGTTTTTTTGACCGTTCGGGTTAAGGTTTTTTTAAAAATGAAATGAGTCGTTGATTTGAATTCTCACAAATCGAAAGATGCGTGGCTACCTTGGGGAAAATGCAAGACAATAAATGCGCTCTCATTCGTCTATCGGTCGCTGGCGAGTGGAGCTCTGGTGAGCCGACTTTCGACTAAACGGGGTTTAGCTGGGATGTGAAGCTCCAAAGATGGTGTGGTCTAAGCGTTTTCGGAGAGCTCCTCCTTACCACTGCGAACTTGGGCGGAAGTTTTTCGACGTCATTTATTACCTACTGTTTCTGTTTCTAATATTTCCCTTTAGGCTGGTTGCTAACTTCACCAATTGGAATTACATTGATGAGATTCATAACATTACAAATAGTCTAGGGGAAAGCAAAACTTCCAGCTTCGATTTGACTCTGACAGTCACGTCGTTGGCGGCTATCGGTGTCAGATCGGCCATGTTGCATTTCGAAAAAGGATTCATTGTGATAGTAAGTAGTTGATACCGACCTGATTGGGCGGTCTATCTGTTTCTGTCCAGAAACAACGAACTATCGAACGCTGAAGGCAGTTCTAGAGAATTTGAGTGCTTACACCTATCATAGGTACCTACTCTGTACGTTAACCGTATTCTCCCGTGTAGTTGACCCAGGTGATTCGTGTAGATCGGGTATGTACGGCAGGAAATCACGTTATTATTTCTCCATTTCCGTACGCGACCTCAACACGAGAGAGGTAGGAATGAGGATCAAAAGGTAAGGTTTTAAACTACACATGAATAATTTACCTTTTTAAGAGTTTTGCGGGTATGCTTTTCTGGCTCCGTACATTTTTGTTACCTGGCTAGAAATGCCCCTCTCGAAGGTTACTCCTAATTTTCAGGTTGCACAAAGGTACCTAGCCACTATTCCAGCCACAAAGCAATGCAACTTCAGCCTCAAATAAAGCGCCTATCACAAGTTCATTATAACCAAGCAACCTTGTCCTTAAATCGTTCTCGGATAGTTTTCGGTACAGTAGCATTGCTACCCAAGTCGCAGATTTCTAGATTTTGGCATCTGATGAAATTGGATATGCATTCCCGTTCCTTGGACTAGGGAAAGGACCCATATTTCGAGATTGGCCGAGGTTGCGATGTTTGAACTATCTTTAGGCTTATTCATTTGACAATGCCGCAATGGGGATGTGCACAATTAATGATAAGCGATAGATGCACGGTATTTGAGATCTCAGTCAATCTCTAATCTATCTGTATGATCTTGCTTTTCAGATGCGCAACTAGGAAATTAAAATAAGGTAGGAGACAGAAGAGGAAAATAGGGGGATACTGCGTACTAGCAACCTCGAATGGGCCAGTTTGCATTGTAAATTGATTGCTATGGATAAGTTTAATTGCCATTAATACTATGTGTCAACATAAGGTACCTACCGTATGCAGGTACGATGTGTATGTATGCGGAGATAGTGTAGTAGCCACATTGAATGTTAGGTAATGAATGTACCTCCAGAGCGCGGGTATTATGGTCCGGTAGGTCGGTATAACTTACACATAAACAATACTTTTCAGATGTGTACAGTACCGACATACGTATGACAAGGGGGCACGTGCGTATTATAATCAATCTCGAGTGCAGCCTTATCCAAAGAAGTGGGGAACCGGCGACCGAGAGTCCCGCCAATTCCGAATCTATAGGTAATCCGTAATCCTTGCGCGACACCAATTCATCCAATGAGAAGCCGCGTACGTCTTTTCCCCCTTTGTTGGCGTGGAGTTGAAATGAACCAAATCCCCGTCCTCAACTTTTTTCCCATCGTCAAGGTCAATCTTCTCTTTTTTTTGTACCCTCTCTTTTGCACAATTCCCCTTGGCGAGTCAATCGCAGGGTCTAATACTTCTTTCCTGTCACTCCTTCAGACAAATCTTTTCTTTTACTTCCTCGACTACTCGTCGCCGACAGGCTTACCAGTAGCCCTCTTCCTCCAACTCGTCCTGCGAGCGCATATTCTCTGCGCGAACTTGACACAGTTCAATTGCATCTAAGGTCGACTATCCTGCTTCAATATGGCTTCCTCCGCCCCCGTTCCTCTGTGGGAGTCTATCCCTCTCCCAACCCTAGACCGACCCTTCGGAATCCATCTATGGCCTTACTTCAGCAAAGCCTTCGAGGCAGTAGTCGGCTATCCAGCGGAGGACTTTCGATTCGAAGCTGGCAAGACTCCTATGTCGACGCTGAGAGAGTCGTTGATCTTCATTGTCATATACTACGCCATCATCTTCGGTGGTCGAGAATTGATGCGAAACCGCGAGCCTTTCAAGCTGAGGGCTCTCTTCCTCATTCACAACTTTTACCTCACCGCCATAAGCGCAATCCTTTTGGCACTGTTCATCGAGCAGTTGCTACCAACTGTCGTTCGACATGGTATCTTCTACGCCATTTGCGACGCTGATGGAGGCTGGACTCAGCCGCTGGTTGTCCTCTACTATGTAAGTTGTAAGGAGCACATTTCCACGCCGACAAGAAACTAACCCAAAGCAGCTGAATTACCTGACTAAGTACCTGGAACTGCTGGACACCGTCTTTTTATTCTTGAAGAAGAAGCCTCTGAGTAAGCGCGAATCTTGAATACCTGGCAGACAGTGATTAGATCTAACAGACTGATATAGCCTTCCTCCACTGTTACCATCACGGTGCTACGGCCTTCCTTTGCTACACCCAGCTGATAGGTTCTACCTCGGTGTCGTGGGTCGTAATCACCCTGAACTTGACCGTCCATGTTGTCATGTACTGGTACTATTTCCAGAGTGCCCGAGGCATCCGAATCTGGTGGAAGGAATGGATTACCCGCCTCCAGATCATTCAGTTCATCATTGACCTTGGTACGTTACACATTTGGTGGAACTATTTGGCTCAGGAATACTAATTTGCATGTCTAGGATTTGTGTACTTCGCGTCTTACACTTACTTCACGTCTACCTACTTCCAATGGATGCCCAACGCTGGCAAGTGTGCTGGAGAGGAGTTCGCTGCCTTCGCTGGCATCGGTACCCTTACTTCATACCTTGTCCTCTTCATTTCATTCTACTTTGCTACATACAAGAAGGACCACAAGGCGCCCAGCACCCGCAAGACTCTCCGCCGCATGTCGCAGGCTCCTCTTCCGGACCACCATGTGGTCGCAAACGCTACCCAGCCCATTCTGGCCACTGGAGTTAAGACCAACGGTGTTACGACACGATCGCGGAAGGCGTAAAAGCCTACCCTCGTATCAGCTAGTCCGGATATCCCATCCACTGGTTAGGAGCTTGGATCGTTATTTCGTGTTTGGGATTTTTGTGTTCCGATATTGAGGAAACGATGAACACGATTGCTGAGGGCTGCGTCTGTTACGACCGTTCTCGAATTGTATTACTTACCCCTTAATCGATAACGACATATTTAGCAAAAGATAGCTACGACGGGGAAATGGGAGGAGGGTGCTATGGGGCAGGCTACATGTGTAGATAATGTACAATCGGAGTAGATCACATAGAGGCGTTTTGGACGGTTGGGTGATGACAAAAGCATCTAAGGATATAGGACTGCATGGAGGGACGTTTACCATGGCAGCCTCAACACATGTTTCCCCTTCATGTCGCATAATCCGGACCAGCGCTTCATGCCGGAAACAGGCGAAGCGCGTATAATAGCGAGTAATAATGAAAACTGACACTAAACCAACTCATTTGCGAATTTCTCGAATCTTAGTACGGTCTTCAATTGGGGAAGTCCATCGAGATTGGTCGAGTTAGTGTGATCTTACTACGAGCTAAGGCAGTTGGCGCTGATCTAGATAGAAGATAACGTCGAATGCCCATTGCTGGGTTGGAATTATATACCTTTAGGTAACCTTCCTAGCCTCAAACTTCTATAAAATTCAAGAATTACATGTCTGAACATTGTCAACTACCTCATCTAGACTGAAAATGCCCGGATCCATTATATCCTGGTTTTTAATTAGTACTGTCTAGCATCGTCACTCTATTACTATGCCCATCTCACCGTGTCTCACTCTCCGCGCCGCGCGGAGTTTGGTTTCATATAAGCCAGCAGCTGAACATCCTGGGTCAAGCCCCCAATTCCTTTTCCTGCAGCTTGATGAAAATAATTGTCAATTAGGAGTGTGTGTACGTAGTAACTCTACATTGCATCAAGTACAATCCTACAGAATCTGACAAATCGCAACTTTTCCTCGTATGGGTGTCGAACAGGGGTGTCCAAGGTTTCACCTATATCTTCCTCTGACTATGTTCTTTCAACATCCCTAGGGCATCGGATTTAGAGTAGATTTCGTAGGACTATGGTAACACAAGGGTATTTGCGTGTCTAGAACTGCCGTTCATAATTGGCTCAGCACTGGCATCAGATGGACGAGGCAGGGGTGTCTCGCCTGGTAGAGGGAGAAGAGCTCCCACTCCGCCTCTAACTACATACTTCTTTAGACAACCTAACAACAACAACTAATCGAAATCGTGACGATGGAAACCCAACTTCGCGAATGAGTGCACTATATTATACAAGTTTGGATCTCGGATGGAGTCTGTAACCATGCAGCCTTACAGCACACTTGAAGTTCGGGAAGATGAAGGTCGCAACACCGATGGAATAAGTAAAGAGCCCATTACTCACCATGATAGTCTTTACCCTCAGCCAGCTGCCTTCGAGAATGATGCCACAGGCGCAAACCTTCCCGAGGTTGTCAATTACACGAAGGAAGAACCACTAAGCAATCCGCCGATGTCTCACGAACAATCAGCCGGCAGGATTTGTGGTTTGCCGAAACGCACGTTTTATCTCATCCTAATAGGGGCACTGCTAGTGATAATCGGTGCTATAGCTGGAGGAGTCGCCGGCGGCCTCGCACGCACACAGCACTCTACTTCTAATCACTCAGACGGCTCTCAAAATCAAGGTAATCAAGGCGGTGGTTCGAGTGCAAACGATACCTCGACAAAGCCCAACGTCAATGTTCTCAGCATATCGAAATTAACATCTACTAATCGAACGGATGCCAATGGTTATATGCACCGAACAGTCTTCTTCCAAGACACGAACGCTGCTATCATCGCCAGAAGATGGGATTCGCAGAATAGAACATGGGCTACGACTAATATCACCGAAACCATGAGAGGCTCTACAACCCCGTTGAATCCTCTACCCGGAGCGTCCATGGCCAGCGCGTCGTGCTTCTACAATGGGGTGAACGAGACGCACCTCTGGTTCATAGTGCCGGATAACTACGTGAGCGCGATATGGCTCAACAACCCCGACTCGCGGCCAGAGGATTGGGAGCACGATTCAAACTTCGGCAACGGACCGCAAACGTACCCGGGTTCTCAAATAGCAGCTACGTGGCAAAGAGGCTGGACCGACAGTTCCATCGGCAATTGGGTCGTCGCGTACCAGACACCCCAAGGCGACATCAATGTTCTCAATGCAAGTAACTGGCAGCATCCGACGACGGTAGTGGATGAGAGGTCGGTCGCCCACAACACCAGTTTAGGCCTGATACCTCAGTTGTTGGGTCCAGGCCCTGATGACGTGTACGGGATCAATCGAGTAGCCCTTGTGACGGAGTCTCTTGGCTCGGGAATGATGGGTACCATGCAAAAGAACATGTACGCGAAGAGTTGGAACACTGGTAGGTTCCCCGCCATTGTATATGCACTTCTTATTCATTAAGCAGCCCATCTAGGGGGCGACATCTGATGGCTAACACGGAGACAGACGGGTCCTTGATCGACGAGATACCGCCACCGTCGCCGACTTTACAGTTCACCGTCACGCTCATGAATAACTTCACGGAGACCATGTTCCTTGCTCTCCTCCCAAACGGCACCGTCACGGCCCTGTGGTGGGGCGGCCACTTCAGGAGCTTACCGAGCATCAACTTCCACTCGGGCCCCGCGGTCAATTTCACCGCCATATCGACGAGCGAGGATAGCATGCTCTATGGCATTTCTAATGATGAGGTGCTGCAGTACAAGCCGGATGATACGGATCTGTCTAGCTTCGTTTTCGTTGAGAGGGTTTACCCCTGAAATTCGTCGGCGTAACTGGAAGGGTGGTAGTTGTTGTCTTTTACATATATATGGCCGCCTAATACTCGATTCGCGACTAATACGGCTGCGTCAAGACTCGATGCGAGCTCGATCTCGACGCGACTTTTTCGATGGGATCTATTCTTAATGCATATACGGAAAGGATAATAATATGGCTCACCTAGTACCCAAGCCAGCTTAGAGGAGAAACGGATTCCCCTCCATAATAGGTGTCGTATCTTAGCAATGAATTATTCGCTGAGAACCTACATTGAGCTGAGGGTCTCGTTACGCGAGATGGGCGTTGATACGCGAAAATGGATATAAAGAGTGCTAGGATGGGCGATGCTTTAGGGAGACAAGTGACCTCTCGCTATCTAAGAGAGTTCCTTACTGAATAGCGCCCCCTCGTTATGGGCTGCGAGTTCCTTGGGCAATTAACTAAGGGAGGTGGTGGTGGTGTTGACCCGTGGGTTTCGGTCTTAATGGAACCAGTCTCGTCTTGGATGACGATTTACGTATCCTTATTCGACGCTCCTCGATACCCTACCGAGAAGTATCGAAGATTAGCTTGGGGGGCATCATATACTTCAGCAAAATGAACGGCGAAGTTAGTGTCTAAGAGTAGATAGCTTAACACCGTATCAATCATATATATATACAAGCTGGCCACACAGATAATACTTACTGTAGCCTTAGTGGGCTTCAGAGTACTTTCTGGAGAAGCATTTTATCAGTTTTTGTTAAATGCCTACCTACCTAGGTTTCTGGCATCTACATGCAAGGTACTCCGTCATTGGGGCTCGATGGCTAAGTGTCGACGGACGAGTTATAGGTAAATTAAACCGTGGCTAGACTGGGTTGCGTACCTAAGGTTCATGTTAAGAGCTGCTCCCCTAGCTCCTATATTGCCTTTAGATCGTCTCGTCTCTTCTTCTGCCTCTTAATGAACTTCGTTCAAACCCGCCCTTAGTAGGTACTCGAGTGATGGTGGATGGCCTAGTATGTATATCGCCACCCCCAGATCTGTTTGATGATTGCTTTCCCTCTAGTTCGTAATATTAGGGTGAAGTTAGACTGCTACCTAGATTCGACGATGATTCATTCCTAGAGACTATACTAGACCCCTCATCCTCCACTGCCCGTGAGCGGGTGCTCCCCGATAAATGCGTACATGGGTTCAAAATCAAAGACCAAGATTTTGATCATCAATTCTATATTTTCTGCCTGGTACGATGCTGCAGATCGCGAATGCGTCGCGGGCTGAGTTTGGACCTGTGCCTTGCGCGAGGCGAAGCATGTGGATACCACACCGATCGCAGTCATGCGGCATGCCGTTATAAGAGCTTCCTACAAACGGCTTGGGAGGTAGAAGAATCGCGAAACAATAGGTTTACACAGATAAATTATCATTGATCTAAAGTCCGATAATATTTGCTCCCCTACTGAACTTTTAGAATCGTTTCTAGACAGTTACCCGTTTGCGCGACTAGTCACTCCCCACAATGGCGGAGGACTTATTGAGTATGAGTCCCATTTCGGATGGACCAGAATTCGTACCTGCGTACATAAAACAAGAGCAAGAAGACATAGAGCGAATCATACAAGACGACACGCTCGACGAGCCGGCGAAAATCGACGCCATCGCTGAGAGGCGGGGTTGGTTCCGCGGGAGCCCTACGTTTATAGACGCCTTCCTCATCGGCGACATCGATGCTGTTACGGCGGCTGAGACCCTGGCTAAGCCAATCGACGCGTCTTATTCGAGCGCAGATTACGGCAAAGCGCTGTACAATGCGGAGATGACGGCGCGCACCCAACGGGGCTATCACAGTCCCGAGAAGGCGCTTGAATTGGTATGCTGGTCAACAATCTCCTATACTACCTACCTCCTCGTCGTTGCTTAGCGGGTCCTGTACTTACTCTGCCGTACTTACCTACCTATTACTAATACCGACGTCGCAGTGGGGCCCCGAAGAAGACATTCCCAAACCCGGCCCGGAAACCGACTCCCTCCCCACAACCGAAGGCCAGCTCTGGGAACTCTGGTACGGCGTCCTCCACGCCGCGAAGCGCATCCCATGGACAGACACCACACAGCAAACCAAACTCATCAGCCTAGTGCAAGCGCTCCAAGCGCGCCCCAACCCGCCCCTCCCGCACCGCACCTCCGTCCCCCTGCTGCGCGACTGGATCTGGGAGCCCCGCTCCCTGTGGCCCGATCTCGTCATGCTCGGCCCCAGTCTCAGCGAGGCCTGGAACGATTGCTGCGGGTGCGGCGCCGGCTGGACGCAGCCCGAGCAGCACGCTTATGTAAACTTTAATGCGTTCGTGGCGAGACTGGTCGCCACTGGGACGAAGGATTTCGCGGTCCATGGCGTCTGGGCTTTGCGCGCGGCGCTGGAGTGCGCGCCTGCGTCGACGGCGATGCATCGAGGGGCGCCGCCGCTGGTGCAGAGCCGGTTGCTGGTTGCTATTGCGGCGATCTGGGTGCTGATTGCTGGGGAGGGGATGTGGAGTAAACGGCCGGAGGGAGGGGAGGGGGCGGAGGAGGCGGTGCCCCCGGATAGGCAGGTGGATTTGGGGGCCCGCGAGAAGAAGCTGCCGTGGTATAATAAGAGGGACGGGGCGATGTGGTGTACGGCGCGGTGGAGGTTTTGGAAGGGCCGGTTCGAGCAGGAGGCGGATAATGAGGAGTTGGGCGAGGAGACGAGGGGATTGGCGAGGAGGGCGGGGGAGATTATTGGGGGCTTTTTGGAAGGCATGTAGAGGGGAGGTGAAAGGCGTCAGATAGGGGTGAATGTGAGTGAGATCAACGCCGTTGTTAGCGTGGGAGGTAGTTTTGTGTAAAACTGGATGATATACGACTTGGTAGCCATACGCTACATCGCTCTTAAACATAGCTGGCGCCAGTTAATATCCAACGGTCAACGAGTATGCAAACACCTAACAACCGAGAAATAACTTCGTCTTGCAACATGCACATTACTCATATTTGACGGAGTCTGAATGCTTTTGATATGAAGGATAATACAACTTATAGACACAGGGGGGAAATTGCCATTATGAGTGGGAGGTAATTAAGTGGTTATTTACCTACATGTAGACCTAGAAGGATATTCGAGGGTAACTGTCGGGCTAGTAGCTGAGATTCTTGCATAACCTTGCCCAGGTCTCAACAATGATCTACGGTATATTACATTCATGTAGCACAATGGATCTCTCTTAGCTTTTAACCCGAGGCGCGTGAATGCCTTCAAGCGCGGCCTGATTTCTCTGGGCCTTGAAGTGAGATCCTCTCATATTTTATTGGCCTAGGAATTGGTTCGCTATTCATTCCGAAAGGTTAGCAGTAGGCAGACTCTCCTACAATTCGAAATATCCTAGATATTTAGTTTGGTAATAGGACAATAAGAATCATTGAACCGGTGCAAGACATCAAATGAGAAAGGGATATCATATAGAGGGGAATGTGTCAAGTCTTAAGATACCTAAGACACAAATAGAAGACAAATGTTAAGCGAACATCGGGGTTTAATTCCCGGTGTCGTACCTGACTCAAGATGCCAGTTTAATTTCGTCGCGCAACTAGACGCGTCTTGGACTGAAGCCATCATATATGCTTAAGATTTGTTCCGATGCATGTCTCATAAGAACATCAGGAAAGGGGGGATTTGTCGAGGGATAATATACTAGGCAGGTACCTACCTAATGTACATGTACATAGTAGACGACATTGAGTTAGCGAGTCCATAAATAAGGCAAGCCAATTTAGAGTTGCCGATCGTTACGTTAAACGGCAACGATAAAGGCAGCCACCAGTGCCGTGCCGAGCCAATGCTACGGCTTATCTTCCGAACCAGCTGCGGGAGCTGAATCATCAACAAATCAACAATCAGTTATAAAAAAAATATATCACAATGCGACATTGTCTTAGCGTCGAGCGAATCTGGAGACACATACCATAAATTACCATATCTTTCATCCCTAGTCTCATTCAAATCTAAGACTTGAAGGTTATCATCGCCCACTTCCAAAATCACACTATCAACAATATCGTGGCTAGGGGCAGGTACGTGTGTCTGGCAAAGCTTGAGCTGGAGCATCCCTTGCTAGTATCAGTTAGCTCAAGATATGAGGTTACGCTAGATCTCTGTAGTACAGAGCCGCCCCTTGGCACACATACGTAGATCGAGGAATTGGTCCCGTTCCTGAGCCAAGAGAGTAGTCTTCATCTTTTTTTTTACCTATGCTGTCGTTTTTCACAGTGTCCCGGGGATCTGATCCGGGATGGCATCACAGCATTACAGCATTACAGCATTACAGCATTACAGCATCGCAGGTTGCGAGCGTGGGGAAAGGTTATCTCTCATCTGCACGGGGAGCACCCGCAGCAATATACTGCAGGTGGTGCTATCGTGTTCCCCCCTTTTCCGTATTTTGACGTTGTACCACCACACCCATCTCGATATCCGGATTAGGGCCCGGAGCCCTTAATGTGGCCATTGACAGAACATCAAATCGCATAGCACATCTTAGCTCGTCGCAATCATTGCTCTGTCGTCATATTAGAGACTAATGCCGTTAGATTACCTACCCAGGTAGTTCCCATCACTGCGGACTTTCTCAAATCCTGTTCGACTATGGGACGATAGCCTTTTCAGCTCCCCACACTAGTATATTGGTCTGCAACGTGGAGGCTGGAGGCTTGGAACTAGCCCATTTCCTTGCCCTTACGGCTCGTCAAAATACCGCCGATTAGTTACACCTTCCGCTATTTTAGTTGCAGCCAATGCGGAAGACGGGCCTGTCGATCAGATGCATAAGCCGTTAGTTCCGGATCACCAATATTGTAATTGGTCCAAGTTCTCTATCAAGCAGGCCTTGATCAAGTTTTCTTCGTTGCATGGCTGCTGCAGGTCTAACTCGTATCTCTGTTATTCCCATCATGATATCATCAAGCGAGATTTGGATGGTCGGCCAACACTCCTCTAGGAGATTTTGTGGCGTTCCTAGAGACGCGCTATTGGAGGTCGCCGATATGACTTAGCAGTACAATATAAACAGACCCTCCGTCCCGGTCGAAGTCGATCTGTAGGACAGTTGTGAGAAATCCGGTACACTCGTTTCTTCAATTCTCAACCTTTCACGAGCTGTTTCTCCACAATGGCGATCCGATCACTCTTCCAGGCCTGCCTACTCAGCCCCCTCGTGTCTGTTGCTACCGCGAAGCCCCTCGGCAAGATCGGCTCGTTCGTGGAGACACAAAAGCTCGCCGACCCCAATTACGGCCCTAAGCCGGGTGAGGACCCCCTCTTCAGCACATACTACGGTGTCGAGGCGCCTTTCCCCGGGTACCTGAGAGATGCTGTCTTGCCAACAAAAGTTGGACCGCCCGGCGAGGATGATGTAGTATGGCAGAACTTGCTGTCGGCCGAATGGATTATCTTTGACTTCTACCAGCAAGCTGTCGAGGCCTTCAACGAGACTTCTTTCATTAAGGCTGGCATGCCTAATACCACGTACCAGCGCATTCAAGAGATCCGAAATAACGAAGCTGGTCACTTGCGCATCTTCCAGAACCAGATCTCTCCCACGTCGGTAAAACCCGGCGCGTGCCAGCACCAGTACCCTTTCTACGATCCTATTTCATTCTTGGCTCTCGTCACTGTCCTCGAGGTCTCTAGTATGGCTTTCTTGACTGGTCTTGTCCAGGAAGTCAAGCTACCGTCGTCGCAAGGAGCTATGCTCGCAATTGGCGAAACAGAGGCCCGCCATGAAGTCTGGAGTTTGATCGAGATCTGGAAGACCAATCCCTTTGGTGGACCAACGGACACTTCGTTCCCCTATGCCAACCAGATCCTTGACACGACCAGCTCCTTCATCGTGCCCGGCAGCTGCCCTAAGTTCAACCCCCAGTACCCTTCGCCGAGTCAGAAGCTGCCCGCTCTATCTGCGGCTAAGAATACCACGTCGCTGACTCCCGGGTCTAACATTGCGCTCAACTTCACCGACCCGACGAACCAGCCCAAGTTTGACCCGAACACGCAGTACTACGCGGTTTTCTTCCACGGCCTCGCCAACATTAGCGTGCCCATCAACACGTCGGCCTGGCCCGAGCAGGAGATCCGCGTTACGATTCCTGCGCAGTTCGAGACCAAGGGCGTCATTGCTGCAGTCCTTGCTGATACCCCCGGTGCCCCGACCAAGGAGACCGTTGTCGCTGGGCCGGGTATCATGCTTGAGCAACCGTCTGCACTTGCTACAAAGTTACTGTAATAGGTATCTATGTAAAAGAAGGATCTAGAGTTGTATTTTGGTTAGAAGTACATACAGTTTTGCATGGATTGACTTGCTGCTATATCGGTTGTACACGAGCGGCTGGCGTGGAGAATGGACTTACAATACAACTTTGCTAATGTCAATTTTTAATTATTTACTTTCTAAACCAAGGTTCTGGAGCGTGCGTCGACCTACAATTGTAGTTGGAACATGCTGGACAAGGGGCAGAACAAAAGTCACCTAGATCTAAGACTAGCGAAGAGTTTTAATCGTGAATATGCTCGCCGATATTATCTGGATAGAAGAGCTGACTATGTCATAGTAACTAGCCCATTAGTCGGTCGAGAAACTTGCTGTAGGCACAATAACTTGCAGAGCCTGCGACAGATAGCTAGAAGTGTGATATCCATCTCCATCGGGGCAAGACTACCTAATCACACACTCTGTATATCAATCTTATGTGCCTTTCCTTCGTAAATTCGACCTGCCCAGCATTGCTACCAAACCCCGACCCCAACTTGCCAGATTTCCCGCTCAAATTGCTCATGATACATTGCAGCCAGCACGCGTCCCTAGAGAGCCAGAGTCAATACCTTTCATTCATTCTCCATTAAATCAACAGTACCTACGGTCCGCTGGTACTATTATAATACTAACGGTAATGGCACAAAAGTCACAGAACAAGACAGCTGAGAAGAGAAGAGAGGTGAGGTGGGACTTACCGCACGTGTACTTCCACAGGTTCTCGCAGGCCTTCTGCTCGGCCGTGCCGTCGCCCATCGGGTCGCACTGATCTCGCGTGTTCTGCCAGTAGCACGCGTAGTATACCCACTCGCTGTGCGTGTCGGGACACTGCACGTTGATGTCGTCGAAGTTGTTGGCGGGCGGGGCGGACGGCTCCGAGGAAGCGGCGGCGGCGGCGGTGGGGGGAGAGATTGGTGTTCCCAGGGCGGGGGCGGCGGCGCCTAGGAGGAAGAGGAGGGAGAGGAGCTTGGTCTGCATGGTTACTTGTTTGGAAAGATAGATGGGTAGGTACCTTAGGGACTGAGAGTGGAGTGAGATGTTGGGTTGTATAGGTAGGTATTTTCGTCCTGGAAGGACTAGGAGCTTGGCTTTATACCTCCCCGGGTTAATGTAGGATGGATGTTTCGACAGGTAGGCTGGGCTAGCTGTATCCATCTTAACTTGCTACTTGCCTAAATAAGGGTGTTTGGCTCGGTGTGTAAATGCTGTAACCATAACACGTACCTAAGTTAGAAGATTATGTGAATACAAGCACCGCTAAGCTGTTCTCTGTTTGCTTTTGAAGGTGATAGCTACCTGCGTCCCCCAAGATTCGGAGGTTTCATTGGATGGAGCGAGAGTATTGTGGTCTGGAGGTAAAGTGTACTGGTGCTACTCACTCGTGCGGGTTGGTGGCAGCATGGGAACTAATAGGGGTAGATGGGGCGGTTTTCATCTCATCACAGCAGAATTTGGAGTTTTCTAGGTATAGTTGTTTATTCCGGTGGAAACCGTTGATACTACCTGTTAGCACTTTGTCTAGGCGTAAGAGCAAGCCGTAGGATACAGCCAGCTAGCTAGCAGTCCACTTAGCTTCATCACAAGTAAGAGTATCCAGTGAGACTTACTTCCAAATTCTGCGAAAGTAGATTCATCTCAACTCTGACAAAGCAGGGTTGATTGCTTCCGCAAATACTTTGTGAATCATAACATGTACCTACATTGGTAATCTACTTAGGTACCTAGGGTATGGCTAACCCCTTTTCGTTGTTCTTGCTCTCACCTAGTGTCCCATAGACCCTCTCGATGTAGATCTAGATTCGCTGCGAAACAATACACATATGTATGTGAATCTTACCACGAGGGTACCTAGGAAGGAATATTGTTCCTTTAAAGTGAGGTTTTGATTCGTTTACACTTTGAAAACATCGACCCCTGATTCATGTGCATGGCCCCTTTCCTCGATAGGCCTGTTGCTATTATTCCTTCTGTGCCTTAGGTACCTAGAGGTATAAATAGTTGGAGTAGAAGCATACTTATTTGACCGACATTCTAGTATCAGCTCACACATTTAGGTCCGAGAAGTCAATTTAGCTTACCTTAGACATTATGTTCACAAAGTAGACTAAGCGATCACCAGCTACGGGCTACATAATTAGATATAGTAGGTTAGCTAACTTGATAATAGATGAGAAACGTCTTGGGGTCTCGCGGATTTCTTAATTAGGTAGGTAGAAGTGTAGAATTTATTGCTGCGAACTGACTCTAACCACTCCGCGCCTCTGCGTGAGGTATAGCCTAGGTAGTTTAGGTAGTGAGCAACAAGCACCTGATGCCCAGCTTAGGAAGATACTCGAGTGAGCCGTTTACGTGCAGACGTAAAAGTCTACGGAGCATCGCAAGTGTGTGACTAAGACCCGACACTAATATTGTGCGATAATAACCAAGTCTTCTTCCACTTCTCAAGAAGCTCTCCACGAAGGAACGCTTCTAAGACTTTCCTGTCCTTTGCCGACTGGTCTCCCTATTCATCTAATCGCCTAAAAAATACGTCTAGAAATACGAAATTTATTATACCAGTCCTATAGAAAATAAACAACGTCGACTGCATTATATGGATAGACTGAAACAAGGCGCCAAAACGATGAAGGGAAAAAGATTGAGATGGCCACTAAGGGAATCGAACCCCAGGGCCTAGCGATACTGAATAACGATACAGAGTATTGATACTAGTTAATGATATACTAAGTAATATACTACAAGTGTATACAAACCGCTAGGCCACGCCAGTGCGGCCTTTTAGCTCCATTCTGTTAGGGCCCTTCAGGTTGGTTTTGTTTATAAAGCCTTCTTGTAAGCCGGGAGAGGATGTAGGTTGGGGCATCGGAGGTTGGCGCGGATGTGGTTGTCTTTGCTAAGGTTCCAAGGGTGGAAAGGTTGATGAAGCCCACTTCTCTAAGGTGCAAACATGTTTTTTGCTGGCGGCAACTTTGCGTGGGAGCAACAGGGTGAAAAGCTCCCATACCTTAGGTAAGTAAACAATTATACTGCCTGATAAAGTTCATTTACGTTAGATCCGCCAAAGTCTCAGTAAAGCTGTAGCTCCTTATACCTCCCACTGTTCAACCTACACACTCACATGGTGTCGAGGCTTACAAAAAGGACATATAAACCAAGCCACCACAAGGGCTCCTAGAATAAGGCCGCGCTGGTCGGCCTAGCGAGGTGGTAGCAAGCGTTAGTATTATTAATAAATATAATTACTTAGCATTGTTATTTAGTATCGTTAGGCCTGGGGTTCGATTCCCCAAGTGGCCATTTCAGCCCTTTTCTTTTTCTACATGTGCCACATATCCTCTACCTTAATTGACTAAGATGCGATTGATTGGATATACCTCGTACGGGAATAATTATTTCGCATATGCTAGCAAGTGGCCTTGTGCTAAAAGCAGACGTCGGGACAGTTGCTTGAAAAGCTCCTCCAAGGTCTTGGTAGTTGGGCCTGGTCGAGTTGGGTAGATCACGATTATTAGATGGCAATTTGGTATTTCTATCCTTTATTTATACTGCTATCGTATGTGAACCGTCATCTCTATTCTATAGGAAAAGACTGTGTCGACTACAGGTCATGATAGTCTAGAGAAAAGTATCGCTATGGATAAGTCCTTAGACATGAGAGATAAAATAGAAGAAATAAAAAAGTGTGTTGGCCACTTGAGGAATCGAACCTCAGGGCCTAACGATACTGAATAACAATACTAAGTAATTCTGTTTAGTAGCAATACTAACGCTTGTTACCGCTTCGCTAGACCGTCCCAACGCGGCCCTTTGGTCTTGTCTTTTGACCTGGGGGGTAAAGGTCAGTTTGATTTATATACTATATTACACGCCGGGCGGAAGAAAAGATGGTAGATAGAGTGCGAGACGGACTGGAGTTGACCTCATTAAGACTTCGACGGTTGGAAGGTTGGTGAACTCTATCTATTATGGACATATGTTAAGCACCGTACACTCTCCTTAATTGAGGTTGATGGCGCCGACAAGCTCAGAGTTAAGCATGCCTGTCTCCAAGGGGTATTGAGGAAGTTAGATAAGGTCTATCATATAGGGAGCTATCAGGAAATACGGGAAATCTTCTCCCCAATGGCTTTTAAGGAGGCTGCCTTACGATGGTCGGATACATGCGACTTCTTATCCACATCAGGGAATATAATAATTCATATCATATCAAATAACGGCGGAGTGAAGCTTTGATCCTGCCATCTTAGACGAGGAAGCACGCCAACGTCGGTTGTAATTGCGCTCGGCGAGCAGTAACCCGAAGCTCAAAGCTCAATGCTTACCCTCTTAGTACCAAGCCCCCAATCGAAATAGTAGAAAAGGAGTATACGACGACAGAAGTTGTCTAGCCTACGAAAGCGAATAACGAGGACTCATCCCTGCCGGCAACAGCCGGGGCCGGTACGCCTCGGAACGGCGGTGTGCTGGGATCCAGGGACGGACCCGGAGGAGAAATACTCCATCGAGTAATAACCCGACCTATTCGTCTACGTAGATAGTATTACGCAAGCCCCTGATATATACGCGTGCGCTTGTCGAGACCAGATAGACTTCCTAGAAATCTCTAGATTGGATCCTGCAATCTCGCCTCCGCATCCACGTGTCCACGGACCCTGCCAAAAAGATCTTCTTATATAATAAGAAAGCTACCTAGGTATATAATAAGAAATGGCTAGACAGGACGAGGGTACGGTAAATGAAACAACGCAAGGAAGAGAGTGAGGGCGCGGCGGCGAGAGAGGGGGGGAGCAGTTTGATACTCGGCAAGGTTTAAGCTGGCTTAAGCGTTTGGGAAGTCTGTGCGTAACGACATGTCTGTTCGTCCCGGGTTTCAGGTACCTTGTCGCGCACGCGACAGACTCGACCGGAAGGATGACTTTGCGTTGTATTACGTCTGTTCGCGATTGCGTTTTACAGAACGTGATCCGTCCCGGCGGGACGAGATGCGAATGATGATGACGACTCTACTATTGCGTGGGTACGTGTATCTTGTGCCGCGTCGCACTGCTCTGAGACCGGATTCTCCCAGACACGGAAAATAGCGTCTATGCGAGCTTGTAAGTCATTTACCTAGTAACCGGTCTGAATTGAGTTTATTAGCTATGAGACGAGAAGTACGAGGACTCTAAAATTGAACTACGACGAGCACCCGAGGTACTTAGCGGTGAAGGCATAGTAAGCGCTCAGGGAGATCTGATACGAATCGACGTCAACGTCAAGAGGCGCGATGTTGGAACAAAGTTTTGTTTCAACGAGCAGTATAGCCAAAACCCCTCTATTGCGACTCTGCGCTGACTCCCATGAGTGCAACTCTATGGAGTAGCCAATGTTCCCCCAGTTTGATCCTCAGTGACGTCGGGACGGTTCGCCAATACCAAGAGATAAGCTCCGCGCTGCCGTTTGATGTCCCTGACCGGTTCTCCGTGCTCTGTTTCACCAGGGGAAAATAGTCTGGCCCGGGCTCGTCCAGCTCCTCGGGCGTGGAATCGCGATAAGGCATAATTTTCGCTTCAATTAACCATTAACGCATTAAGGCTGGCGATAAGACGGGCGAGATGCAGACGCAGGTCCCTTTTCTGCCCTCGTCTATTTAAGTAGACGTTAAGGCATTGTCGACATCGGACGGTTCCCTCCATGCTGTGTACAACCAACACTGATAATTAAGCCGAGTATTAAGATCGTAGGAAGGCCTTGGCGACGAATGAATGGAAGATGATCGCCTAGACCGATTGGGGTCCTAAGAACCCTAAAAGTAATAAGAGCCCGATTAATAGACCCCAATTCTTTATGCATGTGCCGGCGCCTAGGTTTCGACACCCTCCGCAGCGGTGATTCGCTGGATGCGATGGATAGGAGGGGTTGGGATGCCATTGGGGGCAAACCGCCCGAATGGATTGGATCTGGGGTTCTGGTTTGGCTTTACATAGGAGAATTCTGCCCTGCCCCTTACTTTGTCGAGATGCCGTGTCAGATTCGTGCATACGTACGAAGTATAGCAGTCATCAGCATCATACACCTCGTATGTGCAGCAACATGGCACATCTCTGGAGTCTGGTGATGACTAGTGCTCTCCAACCCAACCTCTCTGACCGGCCGCATATGCTGTATTGCTGCATGCTGCGCATAGTATGTCATATGTCTCTGGCGATGTGGCTGCGGGAGGCTGCCTCCTCAATGCCCGATTGTGGCAGAGTTGAGTGGCCTCATACTGCTCGCCGAATACATACCTCTCCCAACTAACGTAACGAACACCTCAGTACAATTCGTATCCGAGGATAAGTTAAAGTCAAACCCTCCATGAGAAGAAGCGAGGCGCGCAGTTGTCGAATCAGGACTCTCACTTTAAGACCCCCCACCCTACGAACTTCGAGGCGGTAGGCGGTTGCAGTCACGGATTGGTGGGTTGGATTGTGTCCATTAATATAGCACAGAAATCAGTACGAACTTAACCTCAAAAACTCTCGGTGACCATATTCCGAGGGTGGTGCATTGCCCATCGGAGTGGTAGCCTGTAGGTATGTCGTCGCCCGGACGGATGTCAAAAGAGAGTTACATGTAGGTATTACGGTGCACTACAGGTTACCTACCTCCTACGTAGGTGGTTGGGGATAGTAGTAGGATGTCGATGATATAGTATGACGGTGATGAATAGCGACAATATTCCCACATTCGTCATTCAATCGTTGATACCAATTAGCTCTCTTCATGGATTTTGTAGTTCACGTACAAAAGCAGGATTCCTTCGACGGTGAGTGCGAACTATGTTGCAAAGCAAGTTCTTAGTTGGCTGGGGTGTGGTGGAGGAGCGTTGTAATAGGTTGCTGCGCTGCATCTGTTAGTGTTTTTGTTCCTTGCATGTGTCAGTAAACGTGTAAGTGTAAAAAAAATCTTGTGGCGGGAACGGTATCGCGGAACGCTCGACTCCATAGATCTACCCGCTATCGGCGTAGAGAGAATTTTTCTAGAGGGAGCCCCCGGTCAGCGAAACGCTTTAGCAGGCAAACAATCGCGATTGGAGATGCAGAAAGTTCGAGTGTGAAACTCGCGGTGTTGAGAAAACAAGGAGAAATCAAGGTCGGACGGTATCGATAAAGTTTTCGTTTCGCCAATCGCGGACGAGGGAGGCACGCTAAGATGAAACAATCATCAAGCTCTTGGGAGTCGACTTCAGACGAAACAGACTTCTTACCAAGCCGGAACTAGAAACGTCCATGTCACATCTAGGTTATAGAATCGAACTTTAGCCAGAACTTTTAACACACTTTCACTTTTAGCCCATGCAAAAATGAAAAGGGAGAAGAAAAAAAAAGGTCAATCTTGAATGAAATCAAGTAGGAAAAAAAGAGTCGTTGCGTGGTATCATTCATCTTTGAGCCATGTTGCTCACTAAGGTATAGAAGCGGTCAGTTAGGTAGACCCCATGTAATCAATCGTCTCATCAGCTAGTCGCTGGTACTACCACCCCAATAACCCCCATTATCCGATACCCAGCGGCCGTGGCTCATTACTACTATTGTAGGTAGCAGGCATTGCCTAAGGTATCAATCAATACTTTCCCCATGCCCAACAGCAAACTCAAATCATCCATGCATCCCGTATTTGCAGTGATGTCCATGCGCCCCGTAACCTAACTCCAGTAATGTTGTTTGCAACGCCCCCAGAACTCATGCCTCCCTTGGATTGAGTTGATTAATGTAATGAAAAAAATGACGATGATGCTCAAGAGTGGTGTGGATGTTCTGTTCAAGGTTTGATCCGTAAGCTCCGCCGCTTGTTTATGTTGAGGCCACTTAGTAAACCCTTCTTCCCTGATACTGGGCTCGGTGACATGGATGGCGTTGGAGGTTGTTTGGTGAGTACCCGCGGGAGTGAATTCCTACGGGATGATGTGATAATGTCGTTATAAGTCACCGGTGTCTGAGGTGGCGTAGTGGCAGCCGATGAAGGGCCAGGTTCCTTGGCTTGTTTCTGCTCCTCCTCGGACGTGTGCGATGTGTTCGCACTGAGTGAAAGATCTGTCGTCGAATTGGAGACAGATGACCAAGCAAAGCTATCCCTAGAGGCGGCATCTTTAAGGTTAGGACGGCTGCGCTTCCTGACCAAACTAAGTGACTTCTGGAACCGGTGAAAGGCTACTGACTTCACTCGAGGGCTAGAACCGGCTGGAGTCGCTCCCTTCTCGAGTTTGTAGTTATTCGTAGCAAAGGGGTCTTGTTGGAGAAACGATGGACTCTCCTTGGGGAGATCTGCAGCAGATATTAAGCTGCTCTGGCGAGGTGGGTGACTTGGTCGGTCCTCAAATAAGTCTGTCCCCATAGGCGTAGTGGAGCATATCGTACGAGGTCTCCGTATAGGTGACACCGATCTTCTGCCACTTGCCAAATCCACAACACAAGGTCTTCCAACAAATATTACCGAAACAGCCCTTGCACTCTCTTCGTGACTCTTGCGCCGTACCGGTGAGTTTTCAGACTCGTCGCTGGATGTGTCGTAGTCGGAGAAGTCGTCTGCGGACGAGGAAGCGTCTTCTTCTGAGGAAAGGTAGACATCGGGAAGGTCGCTGATCATCGATCCGATCGAGTTGCGCTTTAGATTGTCTAGGAACCTCGATGCTCTGAGGGCACTCTTCTCTGGTAATCTGGGCGTCTCGATAGTAACCTCTCTCGCATCCATAACTGTTGCTTCTTCGATCACGCATGGCTCGTCCATATCTGTGAACACGTCGGGCAGCTCTTCCTCGCGGGTCGAATATGAAGCGAAGCTATGTCTCGACTGCTCGCGAGGCTCCTTGTTAGCTTTTCTAGAAGCTAGAGAATTCCTCCGAGGCTCGTCTAGCCCGTTCGACAAGTGCGACTGTTCTAGAGACATGGTGTCTTCCGTATTTCAAGATATTGGCCCACTGGTGGGGGCACTTAGATCCGTATAATTTGGTAATATAAGGTAGTGGGAACTAAAATTGAACCAGTCTGACCTGCAAGAATGTAAGCTGAGGCCAGCTCTTGTCTAAGGGATAGTTGTTAGGAGAAGCACATCGTTGGTCGAGTGAATTGGTAGGTATAAGGACATTCCTAAGGAAAGAAGTTGGGCAGTGGGTGGTATACATATTTCCTGGACCCTCTTCTGGTGTAAGTGAGCAGTGGGGGGAATGAGACGTAGCTACGTACCATTCAGACAGGGGTTCGGAGTTCCCCTGAACCTGGAAATCTGGAACACTGGAACTCTCGTCTTAGCGGGTGTTGTAACTCTCAGTCCTTCAGACCCTTGGAACGGCAGAGAAGGGGCCACATGTAGGTAGGTGCGCACACAGCCTCCCTCAAGGGGGAAACGGTACAAAGTGGAAAGCGAAAGTTGAGAAAGATGTAATAATTACAGTAATACGTAAAATACGCCCAACGGCAAGAGACAGTCCCGAATAAGAAGGACTCGAGAAAAAGGGCTTGCAACTTGCCTCTGGAGGATTAAAAGGACGTTCACTTTGGCAGGTGTTGGCTTCGACCACCCAATATGTCTTGTTTCAAAGTGAACATGGGAATTTAGGGCAGCGGCGTGGTTTTTAATAAGGGACTGGCGTTGGATACTTACAAGAGACTCGCACAGGCCGATAATGTAACTCAGGACCTACGACCGTGCTATAGGTAAATTGAATGGGATAGCACAATAGTTGAGATGACAGGAATTGTGGGTGTTTATTCCGTATGTAGAAAATGAACTTGTATGAACTCGAATGAGATTTCTTTTTAACTGACGATATAACAGTGGGAGGTTCGGGGAGGACAGACTATGAAATAATCGGACGGCTGGGCCACGGAGTGCCGGTCCCATAGCCACCGCCCTTACGAAATCTATTTATTCTTCGTCTGTCAGCCAACAAGTTACCTAAGAAATGACCATAAATGATCAGCTCCGCTGCTTGTCAAGCCATGATGCCATCCTATTTCCTTGTACTATGTAGTCAACAGGAAGAATTATTCCTTTTCGCTCGGTGCACTGCGCAACCGCATTCGCTTGAGGAAGAGAAGCGGACGGACTAGTATGGGTGGATCCTGATAACGGGTCCCTTAACTGACATATTACCACTAAAGGACAGGATCATCCAAGGGTCCAAGAATTATGATTGGGTTACTCGGCCTGCTTGACATAGACACCAACGAGTATTTCATAAGTGCGATGGAAAACCGGTAAGAGACGCGGTAGGATTGCGGTCGTTGGGGAATCCGTCCATAGGAAATCCTTCACGATGGCAAAATCTTCCGTCGCAAACTAAACTAACTCCCTTGAGATAGATGGCACGAGGTTCTCTGGTGGCGGCGAGAAACAAGGCTCACATACAGAGACTAGGCTGACTTGTGCTCAAAAAAATTGAGCTATCACATCTTGGTTGGACCTTTTCTACACTTTACGTGTAGGCTTTACGCTTTACATACTAATGGATCAAGACCCTTGAAGATCATCACCTGCAGTTGTTCAACGGTGTTGGTAGTGTAACATATCATAGGTGTTCAATGTTGTACCTACATGCGGTACAGCATGAACCTGCAGTAAAACGTCGGTACGCCGTAACTAGACCTACCTAGCGTTTTGTTACTTACCTCCTGACGGCTAGGCCGAGTAACTCGGTAATCAGTAACGTTGGCACCTACAAAACCCACTAAACCCCGCTAACTGCGCCTGTAAGACGTGTAAGCCGCCTTTTCTATACGGCGCCGTCGGGGAAGTTGTTTTATTCTCCGCGGCATTTATAAACGAATGAAGGTAGGTAGCTAGGGCATAAAGGTGATGAGAAAGCCTCAATCCTCATTAACGATAGAACTGGCTGCAGATTCATATCCGGCGTTATGCATGGATTATGAATGGACAGGTGTCGTCAAAATGCATCTCTACACCGAGCTGCTCTAGGGCTAGAACACCATCTTACTGCTAAGTACACGCTGATCTGCATTACCACCGACTACCGCCGAGTCGTTGCGGCGATTGACCATCCAATAGGGCAGGTAATAAGCTTATGTTCGGTGCTTTCTCTATTCACCATCTACGAATCGTTCCTCAAAGTGAGATGGCTTGAAAGATGCAGAGTAACGTAATTGACTCTTTTCATAGTTGGACTGCCCTCCAATTCGTATAGAAACTTCTAGGAGAAGGGAGATCAAAATGCGAAAGCAATCAGGTGTGAAACAAAAAGAAGGCGAAGTATACTGCTAAACGGCCAACCAGATGTCTGAAAACGCAACCCGCATTAGAGTGGCTGCAACGCTGCTAGTCGTTGTCGTTCAGTGATTGGTTATTCCTCGACTTCGGTCGCTTGGCCACCAGCGAGCTTCTGCAGAGCGTACCCATTTAAAACTGCCAACTCTTCAACTTTCACCACACCCACAATCTTCGTGTCCCCTATTAGTGTGAGGACTCACTCGCAAATCATAATAGAGGTCCTCACTCTACTATAGAGTCAGATCAAACCTCGCTATAAAAATTGCTCTTCCCCCTAATATATCGCGATGTTTCTAGTCATCCCCCCCGTTGTGTCCGAAGACACTCGTTCACCCTCCTTCATAGGATAACCGCATCGTCATCGATCGCCAAGCAACCACACATCCTTCTGCACAAAACAATATCCACGAATCCTTTTTCCCCGGGTTTCCCCCTACCTACTCGATTGAGTCGGTATGTAATAATCGATTAAACATTTGAGATATTTAATACTAGCTCTACATAGCGGAGAAAGATTTTTAGCCCACTATACCGAATCAGAAGATAAATGGTACACAACACACTCTAACTTATGAAACGATGTCACTCAGGTCTAATACATCAAGAGTTAGCGCCACGTTTAGGTATTCGTCTGATCTACTTTTGACAGGTTTCCGATATCTGGTCACGTCAAAACGCCTTACGAGATCTAAAGTGCTTCAGGAGGTATCTCTGCATAGGTAGGCTTATCTGCCGTTTTTTTATGTTGCACAGATGTCTTCTATTTGATATTGTTTTAACGCAGGGCGTTTCTTGAGACACTTTGCCGAGAGTCCGGCGCGGGTGAAATAGCCTGAAATCTTGCATCAGTTTTTGATCTGCGCTTGGCTTTTGGCATATCTGTCTCGTTGCGCATCGACCTTCCGTTTGAGCGAAAGACATTATTGGGACTTATTCTCGACTATTTTGCCACATGATCCTATCGTAGGGTATTTCTCATCTCAACAAGACTCATGTTTCTAAGAATACTTCCAACAGAGTACAGTTCGCCTCATTCCAGTGATCCAGTGATTCTGGTGTAGGTACATAGCTACTTCAAGAAGCGATCCAGGTTTGACAGTTTTATGGCGCAGTGTGGCGTCACCCATTAGAACCCACTTACGTTTTCCCTTGTCTGAAACAACCAATAGTCTTGAGAGAAGCCGTCGTTCTCTTTCCGTGTTTGGCTAAACTCGGTTTAGCCTAAGACCGGTCTCCACAACCTTAATCCTCATCGGATTTCTAAAAATGCATCCCACGAACGGTGACGTGACAAGGGAGATCCAAGTTGCCGTTGTCTCTATCTCCTATTTATAACGGAAGCACTAAAATCAGCTAGTTCTCGATATCAACAATAGAGTTGACAGTCTGAGGACATAGACAAACAAGTTCTATTTTGCTATTTCGTCTGTAATGGACTTTTTACGATGTCAATGCTGTCTAAGTTTCTAGGTCCCTTGCGGAATTAGCTTGTTGACTAGGTAGAGTCGCAGTCGTCGTCGAAAAGCAAGACATGACGCCAGCCACGTAATCAATAAGAAATTGACATCGACGCCTACCCTCGACGCTCCCGAAGCCAGGTTCCGGAAGTTCGCGAACTATAATTTCCCAACGTGATAATCATTATCTCCTTCCTCGAAGACATACGCCCAAGAGCTTCGTCCCCCGGGAAACCGGCCCAGCTGATTTCTAGATTGGTAGGTACTGCTGACGTTGCGATCGTATAAATCGGAAACATTCCCTTGCATGTATTCAAGCATCTCGACGGTGTTCACCGGATCTAAGACTGTGGATAGCATCTTAAAATAGGTATCTCCCCTGCGTGGCACATGGCATTCCTGTCTTTGCCGGGTAACTGCTGACGTTTACAAAGAGATACCGTTTGGTGCCGAGGAGTTAACTGTGTGGTAGCTCTGCCAACTCCCTTGCTACTAACGACATATGTTGTTTCGAGGCGCAGTTCGTTTCCTTGGGTTGAAGGTGCTAGCGAACCTGCACTCCCGTGCGATTTCAATTACTACCCCAAAGCTGCTTACTACAAAGGGGTCAGTATAATCGCACTAGGAGACTGTGACAGTATCCGTAGACGTCT
This sequence comes from Hypoxylon sp. NC0597, assembly GCA_022432515.1. Classification (NCBI taxonomy): domain Eukaryota; kingdom Fungi; phylum Ascomycota; class Sordariomycetes; order Xylariales; family Hypoxylaceae; genus Hypoxylon; species Hypoxylon sp. NC0597. Next base: position 202,735 of record JAJKLA010000036.1, read on the forward strand.
TCAAGGCCCTGCGTGTGTCCAAATGCGGGCGTACTCAAGCCACAAAAGCCGCTGTTTATTAGCTGGTCAGCTCTCAGCCGCAGTAGGGACCCCAGGATTTGAAACTTTGGGGGGCTAAAGCCGATCGGTGGTGAGTCAGCTTGGGTCGGTTCCTGCATGCCATTTACCACAAGGTGAGCAGTACCGAGGTAAAGCTATCTCCGACGAGAAATCGTGTCAGATTTCGCGCGGCAGGAGACGGATGTCAGAATGAAAGTCGTCTAAGCTGCTAGCTGCATGTAGGTGAGATTCCTACTTTGTGGGGTCGGGATGAGAAACCGAGAAGACCGCATTCTAAGAATACTTATCTTCTAAAGCTCGCCGCAATGCACAGCCCTGCGGCGGCGACGCTAACGATAAATGTTGGACTCTTGGACTCTTGGTATATTCATCCTTCTTTTCTGCTTACCTTTACTCAGGCTACTAGCTCTAGTCATCTATTGACCCTTTCTCACGCGTGCAATCTCAAGGACCAAGATCAGAGGAAATGGTAGGTAGGGTCTTGTTAGTCGAGTAACATTGAACCAGTATCGGTCGCTTGTTGGCGTCATCGCTTCAAGTACGACGTATCCTGAAATAGATCCCGAAATAGGGTTACGATTCCCTTTACGTATAACCCCTTACTTTGTCCCATGCGATGTGCAGGCCTTCGAATCGCCCAAGTGCAGCTAGCCATTATAGAAAATTCGTGCATCAATAGCCTTTCGTAGCTGCCAAAGTCTCCCAAGGCGAGCGATATGAGGTACAGCTCAGCTCCGCCTCATCCTTCCGCCGCACTAGCAGTAGGCGTCGGGGTCGTGAAGTCTAGAACACAGAATATGTTCTGCAAACGTGAATGCAGCAATCCCTACCGTGTATTCTTGAAACACCACCAAGCTCGTATCTTCATCTTGGAAAAATGAAAATCCTCTCAATCGCCTGTAGAAGTAACCTGCCCCAATAGTCCTACCACGACTTGAAATGGACTATCTGGCCAGAAGAGGAGGACCCTGCCGTTTGGTTTTCGCAACCAGGGCGGATACGTGCAGAAACATGATTCAACCAAGATCCTTACTCCCCTTGCCGTCGACTCCCAGTTCGCATGTCGACTACCATGTACGTCTCAGTGCTACCTACCTCTATTAGAGTGTGCGCGGTGCGATGTTGCGATGTCTCACAGCAGCGTATACGGAAGCGGTCCTCGGCCGCAAGTCTCAGCCTTGAAGTGTTTCTGTTCACCCGTTACGTTACGAAGCTTCCAATTCTATCCCGGATAGATGGACCATATGACCAAGAGGTTGCGCGTTCATGCAAGAATGCGGCCATGTAGATTGATACTGGAGGAAGTTGGCCCGAAAAAAAAGAAAGAATACCACTTCCGCATGAACTGTCTGCCGGAGTAGAGCTCCGAACGTGGACCACGCACCGAGAGGGGCCCGCAATATTACGCGGCTCAGCAGCATGCACACGTAAAAAACTACATAGTAACTAGATGGTGCCCTATATACCGAAATGAACCAGATTGTTTTCATACACCCAATCAGGATCTGAGAAATTGGAGATTTTCCCATAGTCTTTCGATAACTCAGCCGAAGCCCGCCGGGCAACCAGTCGGGTTGGGGACGACCTCCAAATCCATTACGGGGCGTGTAACTCAGTGGTAGAGTGCTCGCTTTGCATGCGAGAAGCCCAGGGTTCGACTCCCTGCTCGTCCAAATCTTTTGCCATTTTTTGCCAATGCATTTCTAATGAATGTTGATGCTATCATCAGACTGTGTTCGAGATTTTTTTTCTATTTAGTACGTCATCTCACTAAGCTTGGTGGTAGTAGTAGCGTCGCTGCCAACGTACGTTTATTTTCACCGCCAAGTCTTCGCCGGAAAATTAACCTGGACATGGAGGAATTGGCATGCGTTAATCTCGCGGCCGATTTCCTCATTTGCTTGGGAGTGCAGTTCAGCTCAAATACGCCACGATCATTACCTAACTGCCTGATAGTTAGTCTAATTAGATAGATGACTTGGAAAATCGAGCTCTAGAGCTGTATCAATCTATTCATGTTCTTTTTCTTATACGTTGAGTAAGGTAAGGACCACGCGTTTCTAGTAGGATTAGGGGAATATCTGGTGAGTTCAGAGTCGAAATGAAGCCAGTTAAATGATATTCGCAGAGGCTCGGTGAATGAACGCCTGCCGTTTATGATTACCTTCTATCCTGCTTCGGCCATAGAATTGTTTTATCGCTAGAGTTAGGATATTGAGTCATTTATTAAGTAAGTCAAAAGAGAGGAGACTGCCAACTTAGCAAGTCTTCTTGCACATTTACTTCATATCCTATCCCACCGTGTAAAGCTAGAGCTGTGATCTCTAGTAAGGACGATAGGTAAGTCAGGAGAGTGTTGAATCACCTCTAGTAAGGACGATAGGTAAGTCAGGAGAGTGTTGAATCACCTGAGCATTCCAAGAGGATGACGATTCTCGCTTCTCTGACCACTCATCTAACGTACTCGGTCTTGTCAATATGTTTTCTCATTTTCATTTCATTAATTAAATGCCTAAGTTATCATTCGTTCAGTTTAGTAGCTAAACGCCGGGTCTCCCTACCTATAGGCATTTGAGGGAATTCAAATACAGCATACACATATTGTCCTTGGAAGCCTCTCGTTATGTAAATTTACGGAGTTCAGATTAGCTTGCCATTCCCATTGCCGAAGAGCGATATAAAACAATGTGCCGGTAGTACACAGCATTGTCGTCATCTTGTACCAATATTATTGTTGGCCTAATTATGATCGGGAGCAGAAAGCAGCGGAGCCCGCAAAGCACTTGACTTAGAGCTTATATAAAGTTTAATGGAAATTGTAGTTCAGACTAGCCCCCCTGATGAAGGCTTCAACATAGTATAAGAATTGAACCATGTCTTTGAACTTTATAGTAGTTTGAATCTTAACAAAGCTTTCACACAGCGCCATACTCCCGATATCTAACCCAATGAGCTCTAAAGGCTTGAAAGACGACTTTATAAAGGAAACCAACCTGAAGGGTCCTAAGAGAATGAAGCTAAAAGGCCGCACTGGTGTGGTCTAGCGGTTTGTATACCTTTACAGTATATTACTTAGTATCATTAACTAGTATCAATACTTAATATCGTTATTCAATATCGTTAGGCCCTGGGGTTCGATTCCCTTAGTGGCCACATCACCCTCTCCCTTTTTTTCTCTCTCACCCCTTTTCATAGTCCCCATCGTCACCTTACGATCCATTTAAGAACCAAGATTCGTAACTCTTATATAGGCTACTAAGGATTATATTGACGGTGTCTAATTTATGGTATTGAGGAACGTGGTTAGTTCTTAGGTTGAATCGTTGCGCGCAGTAACAGAAAGGAGGAAGAGGCTAATCGGCGTCTCACGAATAGTATAATAGGTAATTAGAGATTTGAGCATTAACACTTGGCTCCTAACAGTTCCCATAAGTCTCTCAGATAATATTCCAGTCAACACCAATCGTTCCCATTTGAGAAACCTCAGAGTTCATCAGTTCGCCTCCCACCTCTGGTATCTAATCCGGTCATGTCACTCATGTATGAAGATCTATAAGCCAAAAGAAAACCCTTGACCATCTCGCGAAAAAGTACAGGGAGGCTACATTAATAATAGTTTACCGATCTGCACGAGTAGAGTATTATTTTCGTGCTTGATGTTGTCATTCAGCATTTTAAGCCTTAGGGTTGGATTCGTTCGGTGGCCAACTACTCTTCGTCTTCCATCATACCTGCTTCCTACAGGATTCTAGCGATTTTGTAATGAGCCCTTTCTGGCAAATTTATTTTCTTGTTCAGCACACCGCAGAAAAAGGCCGTCTATTCCATGAATTTCGTTGGATTTGCCAGGGCCCACAGCTGTCCTGAAATAGCCCATACCCCCCCTTCAGCCGCTTTTTTTCTTCTTTACATAGGTATCTCAAACTTGCTACACTACCTGACAGTCTTTGCGAGCTCTGGCAGACCTCTAGTACAATATCGCGTCTTTTGGTGACAGCCAGTCGAGCCTCGTTTCTTACTTCACCTTGGCCAAGAAACTTATTAATAATATACTCTAGTAGTATGACCGAACAAATGCCTTAGACTTTAGCCACTATACCATCGCGAAATCTTGATAATCACCACTCGACCTTATACTCCCGGTATTCAACCTACATACTTCCATAGGCTCGAATGAAGGTAGGTACCTAGGTAGGTATATAAACCAAACTGACCTTTACCCCCCAAGTCAAAAGACAACACCAAAGGCCGAGTTGGGACGGCCTAGCGAAGTGGTAACAAGCGTCAGTATTATTACCAACTATAATTACTTAGTATAGTTACTCAGTATCGTTAGGCCCTGGGGTTCGATTCCCCTAGTGGCCACTTCATATTTCTTTTCTTTTTCTTTTTTTGATTCCTCTCACTCTCTCCATCGTATTTTCACGGCGCTTGTCGCTACCCTCTAAAGAGTATCGAATGCGTTATAAGTCTTATGGTTCAGTCGTTACTCTCTTACAGCTGCGCGACTTGGGTTTGCAACCAGTCTCGTGGTGCCAGCTTATGTGGGAGGCCGGATCGGATGATGGGGCGGATGACGAAATGGACGATGCATAAAGGAATCCATGCAGGCTGTTTTATTTCGGGTTTATCTCCTATCACAACTAAATACATGAAGCAGAAGAAGGATCCTAGAAACAAATGTATCGTGATCCGACGACGTAAAGCAGCATAGTGTCTGACGGTTGCGAGATACAACCCGTTGACGCTATTATTTTTATTTTATTTTAGTAGTCGATTGAAGCAATGTCCCGCCCCCCAAAGATGAAAGTGCATTACGACTTGTTGTAACACTTGTTGTAACACTAAAGTCCACTTGTGTTTATGGTAAAAGTTGCATTGTCCTATCGATGACCAGGAGTTTGCATTTATGGCACTCTGTCATAGTGGCAAGGACAAGGAGAAGGGGGCTTGAGGGAGTAAAGGAGGAGGAAAAAGTTGAGTTGGCCACTCGAGGAATCGAACCCCGGGGCCTAACGATACTGAGTAACAATATTAAGTAATTTTACTTAGAAATAATACTAACGCTTGTTACCGCTTCGCTAGACCGTCCCAACCCGGCCTTATTCTAAAGAGCCCTTGTGTTGGTTTGGTTTATATGTCCTTCTTTCCTTGCCTGGGGAAGTAGGTTGAAGCCCGGGGAGTGGCGTAGATATACTTTCGTGAAGACTTCTGTAGCTGTAGTGCCGGTGAACTTTATTTATACCCGTGAGTAAAACTGGATCTTGGTAGCAGTCACACAAGTTGTCAATCAGGCAGTACGGCTTCTTCGATCCAGCGAGGATTCAATATTATATCTCGCAATCGAGGAGCCATTGTCTAGGTGAACTCCTTTTTGATCTTATACGATTGCTGCCAGAAATAATTTCAAAAATGTAACTAGATGAAAGTGGTTCCCCAACTCCGGAGAGTACCCTAAGTAGATGATATCGATTAGGGTCGTTCATAAAAAAAAAGAATACCTAAGAACGCCGCATCGTGGTTGAAGAGCCCTCCAGACTGATGGTTGGAAAAATTCTAGGGATCAAGTGAAAGAGCATGTAGAGGGAAAAGGGAAAAAAAAAAAGGGAGAATGGCCATCTGGGGAATCGAACCCCAAGGCCTAATGATACTGAATAGCAATACTAAGTAATTATATTAAGTAATAATACTAACGCTTGCTACCACCTCGCTAGGCCGTCCCAACTCGGCCTTTAGGCTCGATTGACTTAGGGTCCTTAAGTTGCTTTGGTTTATATGTCTTTCTAGCAGCCAGATACTAGGTTAGACGTCGGGATGTGAGGTGGATATGGGCTTCGTTTAAACATCGACGACTAGGGCGTGGGGAAACTCTACAGATTTAGGAGTAGGCGTATGTGTAAAATTATCTCCGTGTGAAAGAGTTTAAAGTGCTCTAAAAGGGGGCAGCCGACAACATAAAATCATCGATAGCGCTCTGCGGCATTGGGTATAGCTCTGGCCAAAAAATGGCGATTCGAACAATAAGACGAAGAGCACATGACAGACCCGAAGTAGAAGCCCTAGGGGCGATATGTATTATCCAGTTATCTAACACTTCTACAGCGGTGGCAACTCCTCCCTACAAATAGGACACTGCAACCTAAACCTCATCCAGCCCTCGAGGCACGCGCTGTGGAAAATATGGCGGCACGGCGTAACCATGTACATTCTCCTCGCAAACACACCCGCGACCCCGCCGGCCGTCGGGTCGTCCATGCCGGCCTTGACGACTGGGACTTCCAAGACCTCCCTGCAGATGGCGCAGTCGATGACGTGTATGTTAGTACGTTTCCTCTCTTGACCGCTCTTATCCTTGCCCTCCTCGCCCGTGCGCACGCGCTCAAGACTGGTAGGACTGCTCGGAGCGGACACGAGCCCAATCGGCAAGCCGCCGGCCTCGAGATTATCCTCGCGCAGCACGGGATGGTACTCCCAGGCCTCGGGCATCCAGCCCTTGGGCACGCCGAACCTGGGGCCGAGTATGCTCTGCGCGACTAGGATCCAGATCTGGATCCACAGCCAGCCGGCCAGCACGGCGAACGCGGTGTAGTCCGGTTCCGTGAACGCAAAGTTATTCGGCGTGATGTAGAAGTAGGCTATTGGTAGCAGGCGTAAGATGCTCTGGCCTATGACAAAACGCCACGAGAGGGCGCGGCGGCAGTTGCGATAGATGTTGCGGTAGATCTGAGGGACCCACAGCGAGAGGTAGACGAAGAGTAGAGTGTTGAAATATGCGGAGCGGAAGCTGGGACGCCAGCTGGCTGCGGCGAGGGAGAAGAAGAGGATGCATATGCCGGCGAGTAGTAAGCGGCCAAATATGTTACTTAACTGTGTTCTAAGGGTTTGAGCCGTGGGAGTGGTGGTCCCTGCTGTTACTGGAGCAGGGAGGGTGGCATTGTTGTTAGTAGTATTTTCGGCGATTTCGGCGTCGATATCTTGGTCTGACGGAATAATAATCGGAGGAGTGGTCGATGTAGGAGGCGAGTTAGTGGCAGGAGTCTGGCGAGAATTGGGAGGGGTCGCCGTATTCGAGGCCGCATTCTGCCGTTCTCTCTCCCGTTCTTCCCGCCGCCATTCAGGTTCTTGCACCTTGTGGATCTCAGCGAGAAAGAATGTCCCAACGGTCATGGATAGGAATGAAACACATGTAACAGCGAGAGACGGCAGCAACGTAGTCGAGGCAGAGAAACTCCACGCCGCCGCACCGGTGAAGAGCATGCCGTCGGCCAGCAACATCATGCAGCCTGTGTAGAAGCTCACGCGACCTAATGTGGAAGGCGTAGAAGTCTCCCTCATCTGCAACTTGAGCAGCTGAAGTTGCCCAAAGACGATCAACGCGAGGCCCAGAAGAAACGTGCTGACACTGTGGAGGAAGATCTCTTGTTTCACGCCAACCAAATGCCTTCCCTCAGCCGGTGCAAATGCCGGAGGACCCTTCGTTTCCAGAAAGAATGCACAGTCAGGGGAGAATATAACGGCCGACATTTGAAGTGGCGGTATTTTCCGGTAGCCTGTGCCTTGAGGGAAACGAAGCTCATCCTCAATATCATGAATAGCCTTGGCGACATTTTCTGGGCCCGTAAGGCTGGGTTGTACTCCTAGCAGATCTTGCTGTAAGGGATGGATTTGGATATATAACAAATACTCGCAATGCGGAGTTGGATTCCAGGCTTCGCCTGGCGCATCCAAAGTGGATGTCCAGGGGTCAATCTGGTCAGTAAGAGTATGCTGCTCCTTCCTCTCGAGCGCCTTGTCCAAGGTCCGGTTTAGCAGGGCTTTGCTGGATTCGAAGAAATCTGGCCGAGTTGTGAGATGAGGTAGACCGAAAATGCCCGAGAACTTTTCGCTCGTCGTTGTGAGAAGCATGGCACCTTGTCGAGGCCAATGGACACCGTGGAGTCGCATTTCCCAGCTACTCCCGCTGCCTTCGACGTCATCGATAGTGACCGTACTGGATACTTCTCGGGCCTTAACCTCCGCCTTCTCCAGTACTAACTTGTCTATTTCTTCCGGTTCCGTCGCAGCATCCTCGTTATCCTCAAGTCGCACCATAATCTTCCCTTCCGTACCTGTGACGTTTCTGCCCCAGTCGGCGTTCAGTGAGGCCCATGATGCACCTGGACTGATCTCGCTCAGGTTATAACTCGAATGATATCTCGGCGACGATGCGTTCGCCCTTTGCCACCAGCCTCGCACCACCCCCGTCGCGTTCTGCCACACCGGCTCTGCCGTTTCTGGTATTCCAACGGCATTTTTACTCCACTCCTCGCATCGGTTCTTGAAGCGCCCGAGGTCTTCCCATACATAGCCATCCTCCTCCCGAAAGCCCGTGAGGTTCAAATACTTGGGTTCGGTCTCGGGTTCGGGCGGATCATCGGCAAGGCGCGGAGCGAAGTCACCCCATTGTGTACTATTCAGGACGCCGAGGGCATGTCGTTGGCGCGCAAGGCGATTCTTTATTAGGGTCGGACCTGCGATGAGGCCCGGTCCTGAGTCGGGACTTGTGGCGAGCCAGAATATCAGGAGGATGAGGAAGATGGCGCGTGCGTTATCTTGCGGATGAGGCATAGCAGTGTATTATTTCCATTGTAGATTAGACTATTGACATAGTATCCGAACTCTCTAGTAGAAATGCTACAATAGAGAGTGGATTTGAAATATCTATCTATCTTGAGGAATCGGTAGACGTACGATGAAGTGATGAAGTACATACATGTAGGTATCCGGAGAGCAGCTTAGGTACATACCTCTGTTACCTACATACATGCATATTACCTAATGCGGCTTTGTGGCTTTGTTCAAGGGTCCCGTCGGGTCTGTCACGAGCCACACAGTATCAGAGAGGCTAAGAGCTAAGGCCATCTTTGATAATCGATAAGCGCTTCCAGGTTATCGCCTCAATGTCGTTACTTGAGATGTTCCGTCGCTTTCTATAACTACCTACACGCGCCGCGCAATTGTTTTGCACTACCCAAAACCACACTCATCGCTTGGAGTAGCCCATACGCCGGTCACGACACAGACAAAATTACACGCGCCAGTGAATCAACCGCCACCTCACAACATGTCGTCTAAGCAAGCTGACGAGACTAACAAGAACGGCGATAAGGCAAGATAACAACCTTGAATCGGGCAGAGAGCATGCAGCTAATATTTCTATTTAGAGCACGGACGAACTTACTGCTGTCGTCGAAGAACTGCTGAACACGCTGTCGAACAAGTTCTCAGGCGTATCGAGCGAGATATTCGCAAAGAGTAAGCATACACCATGTTTTAGCCCAATTATGCTGAGGGTTTCAAAGCTAACAGGTGGGATAGTGGACGAGATGTCGCGACGATTGGACAACCTCGAGGCCGCGCTCCGAGCTAGCGAAGACAACGATGCCAATGCGACATCGAAAACACAGTGAGATTGGGTAAGGGGACCATTAGGATCATTTTGCGGCATTGCATGGCGTTGGGGATGGTTGGTATTGACATAATGCATTTCATGAGACGGGACGACATGATATAGATACTTAAGTCTATACAATACTACGTCTCTCAATTAAGAAACACTTCTTTTGTTATTCGTGACAAATACGTGCTCGACTTATTCCTTTGCTCGAGAGTTATACTATAGCTCATCTTTACCCTCGTCTTTACCAGTGACCTTCTCCGCGGCCTGCTGGATGAATTGCTTTAGGATGTTACTCTTGCTCTGCAGCTCGTCTAACTTGGCGGGAGCTAGACCACCCTTCTTGATGATGCCGTCTAAGCGGGCCGATTCCTTAGCAACAAAGCCCTCGTTCTGCGACAGCTTGTCAAACACCCTGATGTAGTACTGGGCGTACTTGTATTGCGCATCCTCCTTGAGATCCTCCGCGACCTTCTTGGCCTCAGCCAGAAGGTCAGCCAACTTCTCGGTGCCGGCGGCGTACTTCAGAGCAATATGGTTCAGAGCGTCGATGGTGCCGCCAATAGCGTCAAGACCGCCACCGGGAACACGGTGGGTACCAGTCTTCTCGTTAAGGAACGCAACGAGATCCTTCTCGCTTCGGCCGCCAGAGTAGGCTTCGCCTTCGGTTGATCCCTTGGGGAAGAACTTGATGGTTGGGTAGGAAGTAACGCCCTGCTCGCTGGCGGTCGCCTTGCTGTTGTCGGCTTCGGCGTCGACCTTGGCGATCACGACGTGAGGCTCGTTGATGAAGTCTTCAGCCAGAGTTTCCCAGGTAGGAGCCAAAGCTTTGCAGTCTGGTAAAAGGTTAGCATATTGAATCATTAGCTTGATTGATCGTGTGATACGTACGGCCACACCAAGGAGCGGTGAAAGCGACGAAGACATTCTTGTCTTTGCCAATGGTCTCCTTGAAGGTAGTGTCTGTTAACATGTTCACTTGGCTGGGCATCTCTAGCTTCCTCTTGGCCTTAGCGCCAGTCTTGTCGGTAATGAACTTGGTTAAGCTCTCGAGATCTCGGCCACCCTGGTAGTCGACAGGCTTGTCACTTTTGCCGTCGAACCACTTTAGAGTAGGGAATCCTTGGACGCCATACTTCTTTCCTAATTCCCTTTCGGCATCGGCGTCTACCTTGGCAATCTGAACATCCTTAGATGTTGCAAAAGCCTGCGCTAACTCCTCGTACACGGGAGCGAGGTTCTTGCAGTGACCGCACCAGGGAGCGAAGAACTCGACTAGTGTAGGCTTGCCAGATTTGAGGACAACTTTATCGAAGTTATCTGGGATGAGGTCAAGGACAGCGGACTTGGCCGTCACCACGGCAGCGAGGCCGGCGAGCACGAAGCTCTTGATAAGGACCATATTTTTGTCTGCTTGTCTCACAATTACGAGTAAGGGAGAACGCCACACGGGTTATTGCAGTTGAAAGAAAAAAAAAATTCTAGTATATAGGTATATACCAGAGTAAGAAGTATCTAGGTACGACAAGGAGGAAAACAGTCGAGTAGTACTATTTTGTCGTATGACTAGGAAGATGGGTAGGTAATCAGTGCAACGCTTTGAAATACAAAGCAGAAGATGCCACTTTGCAATGGGATGCGGGCAAGCGGCTGCATCATAGCTTAAGAAAGACCCTGGCAAAATCATATCTTCCTATCGATAAGAATTTCATGGATATGTGGCTTTCACCTTATCAGCTTATCGTTTAGTACTTCAACGTTAGGGACAGCCACAAAGAGTGGGGGGACCTCATTGAATGGTCAAAGCTTCTAGGTTCTTTAAAGCACTGGGGGCGCTAATTCTTCGGAGCTAACCTAAGGTAACCGTTTCCCCACCCCTGCAGCCCTGATCCGAGCCACACACAATTTCCACACTCAACTCCATAATCCTCCAAAATTTCGCGAAACTTTTCTCTAAAGCAGACAGTCTTCCAGCAACCACAACTCAACCCGGAACGCTTCGTGATAGCCAATATCGCAACACTAAACTCGTCAAGATGTCTCACGAATCTGTCTGGAACTCGCGCCCGCGAACATACGGCAAGGGCTCTCGCGCCTGGTATGTCTCGATATTTTGAAGGGTTCTTTAGAAGTGAGGAATGGTTACAGCTAACGCGACACGATATTCTATAGCCGAGTCTGCACCCACAAGGCCGGTCTGATCCGCAAATACGGCCTCAACATCTGCCGTCAGTGCTTCCGTGAGAAGTCTGCCGACATTGGCTTTGTCAAGGTACGAATTACAGCGACGGCAAATGCGAACTCGAACATGGACAACCAGGAAAACTAACACATCATACCTAGCACCGATAAATGCCACCCTTCGGATTCTCGCTTTTTCCTACCACGATTATCTCGCCATGAATCGTCATCGCGATCGCAACGCGAAAATGGAGTTGGGTTTTATCAGGAACATGGTTCTGCATTTGCCTTGAGGCATCGGTACGGGCTTGTGCGTGGGGGAGAATGAGCGAGATGGGCTCTTGAGTTCGACTAGACAACTAGACCACCACGACAATGCTTACGATAATTCGATGATGACTATCCGCTGTTACCACACCGTATGAAATGTGACTATTTCCGCAGGATTCCCGGCTTGATCTGGATGGCGAAGACCTTGTGTTTTTCAATAACAGGACAGCCGGTACTACTCTAGGCGGAGTGTCAAAAGAGAGTAATGTCCCCATATATTCTATGCCGGATATCTTGTTGGTATTATCAGCTCATGAAGCGTATATGGTTGTATTAGGGCACCCTATGCAACGGGAATAAAAGGCGGGAAGAAACTTCTAGCATGGAGACAACTGATCCACCGTATCCCGTTCATCTCGACTGTAGTGGATTGTGCATCTTTAATACACCTTATCTACCTAGTTATCACGTTTGAATATCGAAGATCGTCCAGGAGTCTCGACTGCGGGTTCAAATCTCCGCTCCAGGAGCTATGCCGATTCGAACCTTGTAGCTCCATCAGGTGAGTCCCGTTGACCGAAATTCCACGTAGACGCTATTCTAACGACACCCTGATTGTTCGGCAACGACGGGTAATAATTATTTCCAGAGTCGATGGCGCCTTCGTTGATCTGGAAACCAATGCATATGCGCTCAAATTTGATCCCCGGCTTTATTCCCGTTATTAAAAGTGTTGGGTCTTTATTCCCGTTCTACTTCCTTTGTTCTCTAGGCACGTGCAATGCTGTCTCAGTGTCTACGCAATGTTTCACTGCATTCTGCGTTACAGCTTCTACGTGTATGTTGCATACAGCCGCAATGGTGTCGTTAATATTAGGTATAACTATCAGAATGGGTCTTGATCCCTACTGGCTGCAAATCCGAAGCTGATTGGTCTCTCTAGACCGTTCCGGCCATAGTAAGTTTGGGAGATCGCTCGGCATTAATATCCAGAGCCGCCGGGCGTCCCACGCGGACGTCGGGACGTACTCTTACCACGTCGTATGCGACACCCCAATCGTATATAGGTAAGCATTTTGCGGTTGGGATAAGGTAATGATACATGTGGCCTACCCCTGTATACGGTAATAGTAGGGACAATGTCCTTGCCTCGATCTCTCACGAAAAAAGGAGCGGCACTAGTGACTAACAAAGAATACCTTTTCCGAGGCTTCGACTAAAAGGGCTGTAACTCTGTGGCCTTTGTGAGGTATATAACTACCAGCATGTCTCGATTCTTCACCAAGAGGAAAAGCCAGTCACGGCAGCACTCATCGTCTAATCTTCATCTCATATACTAAACCATGGCTGGCTTCCACGAGCTGATCCCTCATGTTGTGAAGAGGAGGATCAACCAAAAACGACTTTTTCTTAAAATTGTTCATCCAGATCGTGATCCTATCGAAGTAACATTCGCCCTCCTCGACAATGCCATTAACAGGGCAGCCTGGTTCCTCGCCGAGAACCTCACACCGGATCAGGAGATCTTCATTTGGATGTCGCAAAGTGACGCCCGATACATTATATTTGAGATAGCTGCCATGAAAACGGGCAAGGTGGTAGTGTTTCCATCCCTGAGTAATCGAGTCCCAGCCAACCTTCGGCTCTTCGATACTGTTGGAGCCAAGCACATGTTCTACGGACCCGAGTCATCAGGAACCCTTGCAGAACTCATCGAAACGGCTAGCCCGAACGTGACAGCTAAGCCCGGCCTGTCGCTTAGTGAGATACTAGACCCCGAGCCCGTCCCAGATTATCCCTTCGACAAGACTTTCGATGAGATCAGGAAGAAGCGATTTATGGGTTTACATACATCTGGAACTTCAGGTTAGATGTTTTCGGGGGTCTCATTTCACTACTTGAACTACTCCTTTTAGTCCCCGTGACCCTTCCCGTTCAACTTTGGACCGACTTTCTCATCTGAATATAAACTATATAGACTACTTAAGAAGATTCTAACATATAACAGGTCATCCAAAGCCAATCTGGTGGACACATGAACACTTCGAGAACCTATTCTCGCCACTGGAGAAAGGTGTTCTCCCCGATGGCCGCTTCGTGGAAAATAATACATGCAGCACATTTGCCAACCACGATGCCCTCGTCATCGGCAACCAATCTCACGTAGGTCACTCACTATATCTCCCTAATATCTCAAAAACGAACCCTCATAATTGAGCAGGCCGGCGCCATGTACATAACCATGATCGGGCTGCACTCCGAAATGACAGCCATCCTCTTGCACCCAGACGCAGCCCCCATCCCAGCCAACATAACCGCGGTTCTCAACCAAACCGGCGCTAACAGTATGATCTCACCTGCCGTTCCCCTCGAAAACATGCTCAACTACCCTCCCGGCCTGGAGACCCTATCCCGCCTCAAGCACGTGGGGTACTTCGGCGGGCCCATCAACCCAGTGCTCGGCGCGCGGATAGCCAAGATCACGCCCCATCTCTACAGCCTCATTGGCAGCACCGAGGGCGCACTCATTCACCTGGAGTACTCGACGAACTCAGAGAACTGGGACGCGATGCGCTTCGTCGACGTCGGGCAGAAGATGGAAGAGGTGTATCCCGGCCTCTACGAGCTCGTGTTCCCGAAAACCGAGGTCATCGATCGCTTGTACTCGTACTTTAGATCGTACCCCGATCTGGAGAAGGAGTACCGCACTAAGGACCTGTTTGCGCCTGTGCCGAGACAGCCCGGCTGGTGGCGCTTCCGCGGACGCACGGATAATTGGGTTGCCATGGCTAATGGGTACAAGATGGATCCGACCGACTTCGAGGCTATCGTGTCGTCGCACCCCGATGTCAGGGGCGTGATTGTGGGCGGTTCACACCGATTTCGCTTGTGTATGCTGCTGGAGATGCGGGACCACCTCATCCCCGAGACCGACGAGGAGAGGCACGCGGCGCTCGGGAAGCTGTGGCCTACGATTCAGGAGGCGAACAAAACTTCGCCTAAGTTTGGTCAAATCTCACGCGAACTGATTATGTTTACAACAAAGGACAAACCGTTCCTGCGCGCGGGTAAGGGGACTATTCAACGGCAGCTTACGCTGCAGGCGTACGAGGATGAGATCGACGCGTTGTATGAACGAGTCGAAAGCGGAATTTTGGTTAACGACTTGGATCCCATTAAGTCAGTGTCGGCGGAGGACTTGACGCCCGTGCTCACGCAGTTGTTCCAGCAAGCTCTCGACACGGATGAGATCCACGCGGACACGGACGTCTTCGCGCGCGGGTTAGATTCTAACGGCGTTACGATCACCATATCCCGGCTCAAAGCCGCTTTACGCAACTACGGCATTCCAGAGGACACCCTAAGCGGTCTCAATATCGGGCTCATGTATAGCTCCACGACCGCACGAACATTAGCCGCCACCCTATCCGCCTACCTCACCGGCAGCGGCCACGGCAAAAGCGCAGCGGAAGGACCCGACGGCGGCGTCGATACCATGCTGAACAAATACATCCCCTACGCGCGCCACCCCCGGACCCCGCAATCCGTCGTCCTGACCGGCACCACGGGCTCCCTCGGCACGTACCTCCTGGCGGCCCTGCAAGCGCTCCCCGAGGCCCGGATCCGCCGCATCTTCTGCCTGAACCGCGCGGCCGACGCGTCCGCCAAGCAAGCGGCGGCGCTGAAGTCGCGCGGCCTGCCGCCGGCCCAGGAGGAAAGCGGCCGCGTCGTCTTCCTCACGGTGCCCGACTTCGGCGCGCCGCACCTGGGGCTCGCGCCCGCGGACTACGGCGTGCTCCTCGACGAGGCCACGGCCATCATCCACAACGCGTGGCCCGTCAACTTCCTGCTGCCGCTCCAGAGCTTCGAGCCGTCCATCGCGGGCCTGGCCAGCTTGCTCGAGATCGCGTATAACGGGCTCAGGCGGCCCGCGCTGTTCTTCGTCTCCAGCATCTCGGCCGCTATGGGGAAGCACATGCAGGTCCCCGAGGAGGTGCTGAGGGACCCCGGGGAGCTGGTGCTTAGGCAGGGATATGCAAGGAGTAAGTATGTCGGCGAGAGGCTGCTGGATAGCTACGTCAAGGCGACGGGGCGCAAGGCCGCCGTGCTGCGCGTGGGCCAGGTTGCTGGCCCCGTCGAGCGCGGCGGCACCTGGAATCAGTGGGAGTGGTTCCCGAGCCTCGTCCGCAGCTCCAAGTTCCTGGGGAAACTGCCGAATAGCCTGGGCACGAGCAGCAGAGTCGAATGGGTGCCGGTCGACGAGCTCGCGAAGATCATCCTGGAGGTCGTCGACGATGTGAATTTCAATGACGACGACGACGATGACGGCATTATTAACGGTAACGGTAACGGTGGCGGTGGCGGTGCCAAGGCGTCGTGGAAAGCAGCCGCGGAAGCAAAGGGGGCCAGAGTCTACAACCTCGTCAACCCGACGCCCGTCTCCTTCGCGGAGCTGCTCCCCGCGCTCAAGGAGAAGGGCATCGCGAGGAAAGAGACGTCGTTCCCGGACTGGATCGCCGCGCTCGAGAAAAGCAGCCTCGAGCCGACGGCGCGGAAGACGAATCCCGCCGTCAAGCTGCTCGACTTTTACAAGTCGCTTGTCCCGCGGAAGGGCGTGAACGGCGTGGCTAAGGGTGTAGCAAATGAGAATTGGAATGGGAACACTGCGGCTAAAAGTGCTGGTGAAGGAGGCGGAGAGGACGATTACACCTGGAAGGTGGATAACACGCTGATGGCGAGTCCGACGGCGAGGGCCCTTAAGCCCGTCAATAAAGATTGGGTGAAGCTGTGGGTTGAGAGATGGGGGTTCTGAAGAGTAGGCATGGAAAAGTATGAAGTAGGTTGAAAGAGACGATGAACTAGATCGGTAGAATGAATACGATGTGAGGAGATAGCTTTCCTTTCAATAGAAGCGCTTGATACGGAATAGACAGAGTCCATTTTCACGGGAGCGCGTTTTACGAATGAGATGCTAATATATGTTTAAACATTTCTCTATTATTTAGGTAGGTTATTATGTAGGTATGCAATGCCATCTATAAGGCGTCTGCTCAGTCCGATATGACTAGGCGCGCCTGAGGTATCATATTGGCACCCTCTATTATTAAGACAGTGCTCCTTTATCCAAGAGCGCCTTGCCTTTCCCCTTCTATAGCTTAACATCCCCAGAACGCCGACAAATGCCTAGCACCTGGATATCCAAAATCAGCCCAACCCGATGGCTGTAGGATGGTACCAGGCCACTCTCCTCTATGTGGCCATATTGACGCGGCGAACCTTTACCAGGTGGCCCCATACCCCCGATTGAGAGAACTCATCTCTCGTATTCATATAGCCAATTAAATTCCGTAGAAAGGATCCTACTGCGCTCAAGGATTACTAACGTAACTCCTCGCGCGCCTCAAATCCTGGTCCTCATCATCGTCCTCCCTGACAACGGGTCCGAGACCCTCGCTCGCATTTGCGATCTTCTCGTCGTCCTCGCCGGCGTAAGCGTACTTGCTCTTCTGCCGGATCCTCTCGCCGTAGATCCAGAACAGGAACGGGATGCCGCAGCAAGCGAGGCTGATGAAAGCCAGGAGCGTGCTGGCCCACTGATAACCCAGACGCGCGTACATCTGCTCGGTGAAGAGAACCACGGCCGCACCCCAGAACGATCGGATACATGTTTTGGCAGCTAATGCGGATGCGGCTTGGTGCTGGTACGCGTCGACGAGGTAGTTGTTGGCGCTATTATACAGGAAGATGAAGCCGAAGCCGATGGGGAAGCCGCCGAGAGCGGGACCGACCCAGGTCAGGCGCGGGTACGACGTCCAGGCGAAGATGAACAGACCGATGGGGATACACCAGCAAGAGCACATCATGGGGATGAGGCGCAGCTCCGGCGGGGGAAGACCGTTGTGCTTCGAGATGAGTTTCCGGTAGTGCGTATTAACGAAGGGAGCGCAGACAGCGGAGCAAACGACACCGACTGCTAAAGGAATACTTGGATATGTTAGCGACCGATCCAAAAAGAATTTTTTTTATGCAGTAGGGAGATTTCCACTTACAACATGAGACCGGTAATACCAGCAGAGTAACCCTTGCCTTCCTGGAAAATAATAGGGAAGGCAACGAAAAACATATATAGCAAACCGTAGAGAACGGACATGTAAAGGCTGATCAAGAAGACAATAAGCTCGCCGAAGAGAAGCTGGAATGGCCGAATCAAGAAAATGCGCATTCTCTCGCCGAAAGGTCGCTTGTCGATATCTTCTTCCGTCACGTAGTCACTTTTTCCGCTCTCCTCGCGCATTTTCTTGGCTCGCTTTGCTAGGATCGTAGGCGCGTACGTCTCGGGGACGGTGAATGTGATTAAAACCCAAACGATGAATGCTAGAATTAAGTGAATCCAGTATAACCATCGCCAGCCAGCGGCATCGGATAAGAAACCACCAACGAGGGGACCAACTATAATGTTGTGTTAGTAATTGATGTATTAAGACAAGCTGATAGTCTGGGGGAGCACATACTAGCAGGACCAATGAAAGGAGCAGCCGAAAAAGCAGCCATTGGAATACCTCTCTCCTCGGACCTCCACAAGTCGGCCAAAGTACCACCGACAAGGGTCATAGGCGCAGAGAAAGCGATGCCATCAATAGCTCGAGCGACCAGGAGAGTAGCGATGTTCTTCGCGACGGCACCGGGGATAATGAAGACAACGGCGACTAGTAGTGTTGTGCCGTAGATGATACGTCTTCCATAGACTTCGGATAGCGGAGCAAATATCATTGGTCCTTTACACCTGTTAGCCCCTTTTCTTCACTCACAAAATTTATTATAGGGTTTCACTTACCAACACCGAATCCCACGACGAACAAAGTGATACTCAGCAGTGCTACTTCTTCGCTGACGCCGAACTCATCGGCTACGCCAGCAATATCAGGGGTGACGACACTGGACGAGAAGGCCACGACGAAACACGTAGCAGCAACGACCATGGTACAATACCATTTATACGCCTTGGACCAGTTCTTGGGGTTTTCAGGGTCGTTTGGAAGGAAGGTGACGAGCTTGTAGCGGTGCTCGCCATCGGGTTCTATGGGTCCAGGGATCTCTCCGGCTGCCGTTTCGGTGGTGTATTCGGACAAGTTTGCATCGCCGGATAGTGTTCGGTACGGTAAGTTTACATCCAAGTTCGGATCTCGAATTGTCTCCTTTGTAGCACTGCGGGATATGGGGTTCGTAGGCCGGCGGGCTAATGATCCAGGGACGATTGGTCCATACTGGACTTGGGCCTGGTTGGGGTGAGTGGAAGGCCCTTCCACTGTGGGCAGTTCGTAAGGATCCATGTTGATTAAAGTATTACTATATCCTTGAGGGTTGTTAGAAGTAAACGCCTCTTAGGGTGTCACAGATTAGGATGGGAATGGCCTCAGCCAAACATCCGAGGGGGGGCGGGATCCATCCCTTATATAGAGACGAGGAAAACATCCTTGAAGCTCTAGCCCATTTTTTTGCCTTCGGCTAACAAGCTCGTACGGTAAGCGATCTCATTGGGTAGCACGAGATAAATGGGAATGTTTTAAGATGTCGAGAAAGTACTGGATGGGTGCCCGATGGCGGAACCACCGTGATTTCCTGTTCGAGTATAACCCCCATTATTATGCGAGACAGGATAGGCTCGTTGGTTGTTGATAATGGCAAAGTTAGAAACTTTGTAGGGCTTAATTTACGTGAATTTTCATGGGCGCGAGTCGGGTAGATATTTTAGACGAGGAGATGACTCGGCGAATCTCGGTGTTGAAAGGGACCCACAGGGCCGGGACCGTGAATTCGGGGCCACACGGGCTCGAATTCGAGATCCGGATCATCACAGTTTGACGGCATTCAGAGCAGTTCAAGGTCAACTGAGAGCATCAACGACGAAGGTTTCGGTCGTTGATCTGCAAGAGGGTGTGCTCCCGGCAGTTGAAAATCTCCTGAAGAATGCTCGTCATAGTGAGGAGACTAGAAGAGAAGGAGATTGACTGGTGTTGTGTAAGAGTTGGATCACATTCGACTATGGAGACCCTCGAGCCGCAACTTTCAGGGGTTCCACTCCTACAGCTTTAAGCTGAGGACCCACAAGGCAAGAAAATTCAGTAAGACACTTACTTAATCCGGTAAGTCCCGAAGGAACGGGAAGCCAGTGAATCAATCGAGAAATCCTGATTTGTTGATTGATGTTTCATTTTCACGTGTTGTACCTTTTCCTACAGTCCAAAAGGAGAGATATAATATGACTGTTAAGACGGGCTTGCATATTATTGATGTGAGAAAGAAAAGCAGTTTCGAGAACTTCATCAAAAGTACCATCGATTTTGGTGATTCTTTTTGGGATCGTTTTTGGAAACCCTGGTACCCAAAAACGGGAGAGCATATCTTATCGACAACGGATTGGACCGGTTCCAACTGCGCCAATTGTCTCCTGGTGGAACCCCTGATAATAGGATGACGGACAACAACTTCCTCGTCTGGATGTCTTAAGCTGATCTTCCTCTGACCTGTGCGTTCTCCTGAGACTCTCCTGTGATGTTAGAAAGTCTTGGCGATTTAAAATACCTCTCTTCCTTCGACAGCGACATCGGGTTGCCAAGGCGTGGAAGGAATATTCACGATAGGGTTATGACTTCATACCCTTGTTCTGCTTGGTATACTATATCGTTCTAGCCGCGGTCAATGCTTTTTTTCCTGCAAGATAGAACCGGGTTACATCGATTTTGATGGGCAAATAGTTTGAACCCTTAACGTTACACGGCTCAAGACGGCATTGTTGAGGTTTTAGACTAAAGGATTTGGGAAAGACATCGAAGGCGATGACGCGAATCTCGCGACGCTACTCGTCGGCCGCCGAAGCTTGTCAGCGCGAGGCTTGGCCCGCCGCTGTTCCAAAGCCCGAACTAGTTTAGCTGGATCGGTAAGAAGGAGGCTGCATTGTATCCTCGGCAATAGAAGCATGAATACCTACCTAGGTACCTATTCACTTCGCTGAACAGTAACTTGTTGGGCATCATTACTTGGATGAAATTATGAGCCTAGTATGATGAAGTGTGGGAGGCATTAAATCGTCCATGATATTCTCCTGCAAATAATCCATCACGAGATAATCGACGCCCAGATTGCTGGATACGCTATGGTCTACGGATAAAACTAACAAAATACTCGTTATTCCCGGGGATTAGAGTTAGTGGATATCGTTAGCAGGGACGCTACAGACTCGACGATGTGGATTCTTAAGCCCTCATTACATAAGTAGCCGTCACGCTAAAGTGGGAAGGATGAGACACTGACAGGTGGGTCGAAGACATTTGCCTAGTCGTGAGGATCAACAAATCACCTTCGATCAATTCTATATACTGGGTGATCATTTGAAGGAACGAGAAAGACTCGAATACAAAACATGATTCTTACACTAGAATGGGTGTATGCTCTTTGATCATGAGGACACAGACATCGACAATGACACAACTTCTCGACACTTCGGCAAGAGGTCCATAGCACTTCTTGATGATTAGTGTTATTCTAAGAATAAGCATTGTAGTTGGGCTACAAACTTACGTACAACTCATTTGGATATGTGGAGTTGTTCTGCCACAACTTACCTCGGGTATATCTTGTCTCATTAAAAGGGGTACACTATCAAGGCAGACGGTAGGTATTAGATAAGTGCTTCTATTCACAAATTACGAGGTGGAATTTAGCACCAAAATCGCGCATGATACAAATAATTCGTAATCCATAGTTTTAACGGTTTTATCATTTCATCATGCTCTAGTAGATTACGTGAAGAATGCGTTAGAGGGGAGAGTAGACGAGCCAAGGGGTAGGTGTGAAGTGTACATGGGCTCAAAAAATAATACATAATCCGAATTCCCTTATACACAAGAGGATTAACGCCAATTTTCCCCCATGCCGGCTGTGAAAAGCAGAGCCGAAGAGCTCGTTCTATCCCTCTTGCACATATGGACCAGCTCTAAACATCCCGTGGGCCAAATTTATTGAATGATTCGAGTAATGATGCCGGTTGCGACGGTTCGGCCACCCTCGCGGATGTTGATTTGCTGGCCGGCCTCGGCGGCAATGGGGTTGTGCAGGGTGGCGACCATTTCAACGTTGTCACCAGGCATGACCGCTCGGGACTTGTCCTCGACATCATCGGGGAAGTGGAGAGCGCAGGCCTCGTCAGCGGTTCGCAGGAACATCTGGGGTCGGTAGTTCTCAACGAAGGGAGTGTGTCGGCCACCCTCCTCCTTGCTCAAAACGTACAGAGAGACCATAAACTTGGTGTGGGCCTTGACGCTGCCAGGCTTGACAACGACCATACCACGCTTGATATCCTCTCGTCGGACACCTCGCAAAAGGAGACCAGAGTTGTCACCGGCACGCGACTCCTCGCAGGACTTCTTGAAAGTTTCGATGTCAGTGACCTTGGTCTTGATGATCTCAGTACCCTTGCCGATCAACTCGACGTCCATATCCCTCTTCAAGATACCTCGCTCAACACGGCCGGAGGCGACGGTTCCACGACCAGCAATGGAGAAGACATCCTCAACGGACATCAGGAAGGGCTTGTCGAGGTCACGCTGGGGGGTAGGGATCCACTCGTCGACGGCCTTCATCAGCTCATCGATCTTGTTGTTACCGATATCGTCCCGCTTTCCTTCCAAAGCCATCAGGGCAGAACCCATAATGACAGGGGTCTCGTCACCTTCGAAGCCGTAGTGGTTGAGCAGCTCACGCATTTCCATCTCGACCAGTTCCAACATTTCAGGGTCCTCAATGGCATCAACCTTGTTGACGAAGACCACGATCTTCTGGACACCGACCTGACGGGCGAGAAGAAGATGTTCTCTGGTCTGGGGCATCTGACCGTCGGAAGCGGCAACCACGATAATAGCGCCATCCATGTTGGCGGCACCAGTAATCATGTTCTTGATGTAATCGGCGTGACCGGGACAGTCGACGTGGGAGTAGTGTCGGTTCTCTGTCGAGTACTCAATGTGTGCAGTAGAGATGGTAATACCACGCTTTCTCTCTTCGGGGGCCTTATCGATAGAGCCATAATCGAGGAAATTCGCCAGGCCCTTCTCAGCCTGTCTCTTTGTGATGGCAGCAGATAGAGTAGTCTAGTTCGAGGTAATAAGTTAGCTTAAAAAAAGCTCCTGGGTGCCCGTGCAAGTTGCTTATCGTATATTTGCAACATACCTTGCCGTGATCGACGTGACCAATAGTACCAACGTTTACGTGAGGCTTCGTTCTCTCGTAGACGGCGGCATATGATCGTGTGAGGTTGAGGGCGGCGGCTACATTTTGTTGTCGCACAGCAAATTGTAGCGGGTTGGCGGTGCTGCCGGTTCTAAGGGAATGACGGGAGGCGCGCAGGAACGGCGCCAGTGTTCGCGAAAACGCCGACATCTTGATGAAACCCTATAACCGAAAGAGAAAAACCAATTGGGACGGAAAGAAGGGACCGGTGATGAGGGTCGTGGAAGAGATAGAAGAAAACTGCGGTTTGAATATAAAAAAAGCTCCCGACAGCTAGAAAAATTTAATTGGAAGTCACGGTGTCGCGTTGATTGGCCACCCAGCCCCGCAATATCTTATCGGACTATCTCAGGAGAGTATCTATACATGATAAGAAGGATTTGTCTAACCAAAAAAGCCAAGCTCTATTTCACATCCAGAGTACTAGATACTTACGGTCTCTAGAGCTGCGGAATTTCGTTGCAGCGGCGTGGCGCTTGGAACCTTAGAAAATGGCTAAACGAGATTGGTCAATGCCGTTCTAAACCCCACAGCTTCAAGAAACTCATGATACCTGCATGTATGTGATCTATCGAAAAGCTGAAATCAAGTCGCTATCGGGATGTCTATCATCCCACCAATATCTTTGCTAACAGTAGACTGACTAATAACCTTATAATGCATCTTACAGAGCTACAGGACTCCAGCATATTGGTTATGTTGAACCTACAACGCTGGATATATTGATATGATCTAAGCACCTGGATAGGAATGTCCCGGTACTTAAGCAACGTTTCTATAAGATATCAAAGTCTGGGGCCTCTCCGTACTTATCCAGCGCCCACTTCCTATGTCCTTCAACGATAGCACTAACAAACTCGGGGTCATGCTTCATCGCGTCCTCTACCCACGCCGGCTTACCTGCTCTCCAAGTGACCCAATTCTCTGCCTTAGCCCCTTCCGGCGCTCTTAAGATACCCACCGCAGTGCTGAGCACGTCTTGCCTCTCCGACGGGCATCTAGCCTTATCCTTCGCGAAAACCGTAGCACCGCACCTTCCGCAAAATCCCATCGTGACATTCTCGGACGACCGGTAAGTCTTCATCGTCCCAATGCGTAAGTCCGACGGAACCTCCGGCTGCAGCACGGCCCGCGGCACCAGGACCCACGGCACGCCGTATGCGCTGGAGACCAGCCGGCAGTCGCGGCAGAAATCGAGGAACGCCTTCCACTTGCGCGGATCGCTCGGCGAGATGCACCGGCCCATGTGCGCGTCTTTCCGGACCGCGTCCGACGGCCGAGGGATCGTAAACGAGACCCCGCCGCACAGGCACTGCGCGCGGAGCCTCTCGCCGCCGTCCCTCTCAATCTCTAGCTTGTACTTCGGCTGGACGTCGTAGTCCGGGCTGAACTCCAACAGCTTCTCGCCCGGGAGCCAGGACGGGAGGCCACCGTCGCCGTTGGACTTGGGGAAGGCCCAGGCGACCAGCTTCCAGAAGACGGGCCCGTCGAAGAGCGCGTAGTCGACGATCCACTGCGAGATATACGGCTCGTAGTGCCCGTTGTGCGCCCCGCACGTCGGGCAGAAGAGGCGCTGTCCGTGGCCGCCTGCGCCGCCGCCGGGTGTCTTGTACACGCTGAGGTTGATGGAGTTGCTGGTCCATTCCGGCGCGACGCCCGGCGGCAGCGAGACGTGGTAGCTGCCGAGGGTGCCGTGCGAGGACCTGCACAGCGAGCACGTGCAGATGCCTGCATTCAGGGGTAGGACCGAGGTTGCGAGCGTGACCGTGAATTGTATGTTCCCGCAGTGGCAGCGCGCTGGGAACGTCTGCTTCTCTTGCGGCTCGGGTCCCGAGACTTTGTTGCGGTTGTGGATCTCGGCGAGGATGTCTGGTAGGCTCATCTTGGTATTCGTTTGTGATATGTCACGTATGAGATAGAACTACGTAACCAAACCTAAGCTTAGAGTAGTTCCGAGTTCGTAACTCTAGTAAGTCGAAGAGGAAACTTGATCCGGAAGTCAATACCTCGATAAAGAGCAAGAGTTGGGCATGAATGAGGCATTGGGGTGGTGATAATACGGACCACTGACATGTATATATATATATATATGTCGTTCGAAACGTCGCCATAAGGTCACACGTTATCGGTTGCCTAGGTACCTACATATCGTCTCATTCTTTACCTTCAACTAAACACTTCGTATGTCTCGTCCAATCAGTTTAGAAGGAACCCCCGAAGGCGATAAGCCTTTGCACGTGTCTTAGGTACCTAGATAGTTTGCGGAGGACACATATAGGATATCCTTATTAATAAAACAAGGATCTCGAGTCTTGAATGCGTCTCGCGTCAACACGCGCATTTCGTTCCGTTTAGGAACTGCGCGGCGCTATAGTTAGTTGAGTGATCTGAAAATTTGCTCTTCTCCAAACGGTCGACTCCGATGGCGTGGGCTTAGAAGTTGGTTAACGCGAAGTTAGTAGGTAACTGAGAGACACGTTATGCCTTCGGTATACTTCCTCATCTAGAAGCGAAGACTAAGCGGTAAAAGAGGCCTCGAGGATTCTCCCTCCCTTGTCATATGCACTATGGCGGCGTAAAACTCTGTAATGATATGGAGACATGTAGATCAGTGCCTCACACATGCATATGTGCCGTATGAAAGATGAATTAGAGCGAAACGATTAGCTGCCTAAAGGGCTTGGGCTGCCGAGTCTTCAGAACCTGGTACGATATCAACATCATGAGGAAAATACTATGGGACCCGTGGGTGATAGCGAATAAAATGTCTTGCCGGATAAAAACGCCTCCTGCTTCTAAATAGACATTGATAGGTTCGTAAACGACAGCTAAAAATAAGGATGACAGCTAGGAGAGTGAAAGTATACGTAGGCACAGAGAAACAGCCTTTCAAGAGATTCTTAAGATGGTAAAATGTACAATGCTTACGGCACAGCACTAAAACACCGATTATTCGCAAGTGGTGGCCGAAGATAGGCAATAGGTCCATCGTAGAGCGAACGTGGGACATCGAGATGTCTCTCCTAGCCTTTACTGTATAGAAACATGGAAAAAAAGATTCTTATTCGAGACACACAGTAGATGATAGATACCTCCTAGCTACCCCTTTGATTAACGGATAATGTTCAATCAGAACCTGATCTTGAGCTACCGCAAGATAACTCCATAGAATGGAGCCAAGACCTTTGAAGCACCGCTCTACCGCAATATACCGTGCCTTGTACAATGCCCGTATCATATAACCACGGGAATCCCTCGTAGAACTAGAGTAGAAGTATCTCATACCGTATAAATGAGCCAAAGAGACGCTCGCTCGCTCGCTCGTTTTCGCTTAAAGGGGAAAGTAACAACATTTCGTAGATTCCAGCTTATTACCCCTATGGCTTGCCACAAGTGTGTTGTCCATTGCCATTGGGGAATGGGTTGTACAAGTTAGCAACTTTGATCGGATTTTGGTACTCGAAATGCTGCTGGGACGCCATAAACTCGGCAAACCGGTTTCGCACGTCGCGGTAAGCCGTCAAGATCTCCACCTCCTCGGCAGTCTTACCGGTCAAGATATCGTTATCCTCTTCTATCTGAGTATCGCCGTTCGAGACCGGAATCGTGGCATAGTCGTTGAGCGATTTCCAAGGCTTTTCATTGCACTCGCAGGTCGTCCACTCGCCCTTGTCTTCCGAGTCGTACTTCGGCGCTGGCGGTACGATGCCCTTGTCGAGGTACGCGCGGATGTGGCCGATTGTGCAGAGCGACATGCACGATACAGTGCAATGGCCCTCCGCTTTCTGCTCTATGATGCTCGCCCCCGAGAACTTACGCGTCATTTTCAGAGCGGCGTGTAGCGGCGTGACCGGATCGAGATGGTTGGAAAGGAACAAGACCGGGAAATCGGTCTCGATCGGTTCTGGTTTATGGATTGGATGGTCGTCCCACCGCATTGGTGGATCTTTTGCTTCGATGTCCCAGCCGTTGCAGCCCATGTTGAAGCCAACGCCCATCCACTAGGTTAACGGGGTTAGAGTACTTGTTGATTGCGGAGATGAGGTATTACTTACAACATCAGCAAATGAAGAATAGGAAGCCATCTCTTCGAAACGTTTTTGAAGAGTTTCAAGATCGTCGTTGAGCTGCCTCATGTTAGAGTCGCTTTCTGGAGAATTTGTGAGGAGGTACGGAGAGTCTCTACCTTATAGCGTTTGTCACTGCATCCGATTACCTTCTGGGCGTCATCTGGCCATTGGGGAAGGGTCAGATTGTGGCAAAGCAGTGTCAGCGCTGAGATAGCGACATAGCGGTCTAGCTGATCATCTACGAGGGCTTTGAGAAGTACAGCAACGGCAGGAAACACGACAATTGGTGAATATAATGCCGAGAATATGATCATCTTGATGTCACTGGCTGTTATTAAGACGGGAATATTTGCGCCCTTGGGAATGACGATTGCGGACTGTTTCCCCAGCCAGCTCATAATGTCAGTATAACGTTTCTTGATACTCTCGGGGTTGTCTCCAAGCTGGAAGAAGGGACAGCGTGGCCCTGCGTCGGCACAGTAGACGAAGAACTTCTCCCATATTGCATCGGCGTCGAGAATGGCGTCTGCCATGACTCGGTCGACGTAATGGTCGGCATCGACAACACCGTCTAAGATGACCCGACCAACTCTATCAGGAAACATAGAAGCGAATGTGGCCCCGAGGAGCGTGCCATAGGAAAATCCCCAGTAAACAAGCTTTCCCTGGGTGCTATCCTTGGATTCTATTGTAGTATCGGCCTGGAGTTCATCTCCGGTCTCCGGCTTCCGCATGGACTTGGCAGGTTTGATGTTGCCGTCCAATCTCCACTGGTCCCAAGCATCAACGATGGAGAGCATATCTCTGGCTACATTCGGGGTATTGGAGTACCGGAAGATGCTGTCGTTACCTTCGTCCTCGTCTATCCGCTTACAAAGTTTGGACAGAGCTCTTGATCTGGTGTCAAGCTTGCTGAGTGCGACATTGCTGGAATTGACAATGCCGACATCATGGCCAGATATTACCCAGTTCACACGGTTCATGTAGGCGACATTGCGTCCGTCAAGCCCGAAAGGGTCGTCGGGTGACGCAAAGCAGTCAGCCTTGGGCGTGGTAGCACCAACCCCTCGTGGATCAAATCCGATGACGTCGCGATCCTTACCAACTGCCGTCTGGAGCAGTTGACCAGTAGCCAAGGCGAATAGGGATCCGCTACCACCGGGACCACCCGGGTTGATGAGCAAGGGTGACTCCGAGTAGGAAGCCGGATTCTCGGTACGGTTGATACCAGGTATCAAGACCAGGGCCAAGTGCACTTCCGGGTTATCCGCTGACTCGTTCAGAGGCCGGTGGTAATCCATAGGCACGGTAAGTCGAGCACATTTGAAATTACTGCCATAGATCGCGAAGCATGGCTGCCAGATGAGTTTCTCGCTGGGTGTGATCTAAAGCACGAAAAGGTAGCTATGTCAACATTGACTACCTACTATGGGTGCATTCTCGCAATTGCCGCGATTTTAGGAGCGCTTACGTCTGACCATTCAGTCCATCCTTCGGGATATTGTGACTGTGACGGCGTCCGGCCTCTCGAGTCCAGATAACGGAAGACGTAGTAGGTAGGATCGTAGCCGAAAGAGCTGAGGATTCCAAGGCCATATACAATGACTAAAAACACTACAATCAGAGAGCGAGAGCCCCAGCGCCAGCCTTGTTTTCTCGATGATACCCGAACGCTCGATTGGAAGACGTCATCTCGATCCCCATTAAAGAGAGGCGACGCGGACGATTTTAGAGTTGCCATATTTTGATGCATTCAGCAATGGCTTATGCGAGGAAAGTGAGAGGTCAAATCAGCAAGTCATTTGAATGAATACGGCTGTTCTATCCGGATGTCTCAAACTAAAAAGCAATTGAAAAGCCACAAGGCTCGCTGCTACGTTCTATTGTCGATAGGCAGCCACCGAAGGAGGGATACGCAAGCTTAGGGAAAGGAGTGGGAGGCAGGATTAGCTGCTTGCGCGTGTAACCTCGTTTATCCAAGTCGGATATCAGTGTTAACCAATTGCTGCGCCTCTTACGTAGCACGGTCGCTTCACCCAGGCTAAGTGGCATCTGTAATTCAATCTCAATTTTAAACATAAAAACTAAATAGTAACTTCAGCCTTCTTAAATGTGCTATTAGCGAGCCTAGATCTACGCGTATAGAGAGTAAAGATGATTAGGCTGCTTAATTGAAATGCTTAAGAGTAAACGTCGAGGGCGTACGGAGACAGCGAGGTACTGTGTAGATACTGTCCAAAGCACCGTATCAGGGCTGCGGGTCCATGTTAAAAGCTCCAATTTTACCCCAATTACCCCGCAGTAGACTTAGCAGGTACCAAGGCGGGAATTCTCCATCGTGTTCTCAATACCTATTATCTTCACCGGGTCCCAGAACACTTAAATTATAATAAGTCAATATTCATGGGAATATTATACATGAATTAGTTATCCGAGCTCTGAGAAGAGTAGGAAAAGCCACAAGGAGACGTGCTAAAGATGGCGAAGCAAAGAAATGTTTCTGTTCCTGAGTTGGTTCGGCACTATATCTTGGCTTTGCTTCATCGTCGGTCCCGATGCGGAATGGATAGTGTCCCGATTGATCTGGTCTTGACTCACTTGGCGATGGTCTTGGTTTGAATCAAGCTTCGGATTCCCAAAGATCTCTTTTCCTGCAGACTAACTCCTAGACTTGGTTCTTCGGTCGGGCTTCTGCGATGATCTTCCTTTCATCCAAACTATCATTACTATTCATAGTAACTCAGAACGTGGATGGTTTGTGGCATTACAACGTATTTGTTTGAGACGGGACAGCTGACAGATCCCAATAGCCTAAGCGTTGGATTCCTAGAAATGGGTACGGCTTGTATGATCTGCACCTTACAATGACTGATATTGTATGCATTTCTATGTATGGCCGTCTATCCTCAGATCACATTCTGAATCCCTAGATTGTATCTTCAAGGGCATCAACAAACACAACAGAAAAATAATTGCTCAAACAGGCTGACAAGCCTCATTTGGTCGTCGTTCGAAACCATCTTTTACGACACTAACTGCGTTCTACTAGTTGCTGTCCTTCAAACCTGCCAGAGCTAATGACACTCAAATCTTGACTGGATGTGTCTTCGCAGGCTTGGCTGTACTAGTCGCCGCCAACATTAAGCCAAAGCGTCTTCAGGGTTATCTAGATCGCCGGCAAATTCTACAAGATGAGCGAATCAGCGAATTGCTTGGTTACGAAGCTTGTATGTTCTCGGCGCGTTGGCATGCATTGGGCGTGGGGAGAAGTAACCCTGGTCGCTTGGCAGGTCTCAAGACTGACTGATCCACCCTGGATTGATACTCATCTCACACATGCGTCTTTTGCCTCTTAGTATCTCCGAGCTGTCGCATTGACTGACCTACGGCACTTGGCAGGTTCAGCCAAGAGCCTCACTGTCACGTACTTAGAACGGTCACAGCTACTTCCGTGATTTGTTTCTTCCTACCCCGGTCATCCAGCTGCGTTTCAAGCGCTGATAACGTCGTTTGGGTCTCCGCTTCCAATGGTGACAACTGGATTCCCCCAGCGAAGAGATCTCTTCCCTCCGTGGATGTGATACACCAAACACCTTGCTCGAAGATATTTTTAACATAGAAATTGAAGGAGAAACACCTTGGCACCGGAGGAGAATGGGTCTCCCATGTCGTTCACCAGCCTTGGCCACTTG
Organism: Hypoxylon sp. NC0597; assembly: GCA_022432515.1. Lineage (NCBI taxonomy): Eukaryota > Fungi > Ascomycota > Sordariomycetes > Xylariales > Hypoxylaceae > Hypoxylon > Hypoxylon sp. NC0597. The sequence goes on from JAJKLA010000036.1 coordinate 233,730, forward strand.
GCTTTCGAGGTCCCGACTTGATGGCTGGCAATGTCAGATTATCTGGGATGGTTAGCCCTCGAGGTATATGAAGGTCATCGTTGGCCCTGAGAGGTAGAGTTTTGGAATCACTCAGCTGTGCTCAAGTCATCGTCCCAACATTTCGTTTCCGGTCTCTTCCCTATTTTTTCTTTGAAACAGATTAATTCTGTCGTTTGCTTCTTCCGCTGGTCGCCGCTGGTCGTTTTATACTACTGTAATATCTATTACCATTCATTTTATATTCCAAGCAATAGCCAAGACGAGCCCCACGAGCAAATCTTAAGACACAAGTAGCCAAGATGGTTAGCTATCGAATGATTGCCGTTGCCGGCTTCCTTGCCAGCGTCAATGCCCTTCCTTTGAACATCAACCTTGGCGCATACTCCCCAGCATTGTAAGCACAAGACGTGTGTAGACATATACTTCTACAAGACATCTAATCAATATACAGGGTGGTCGGTGATGGTGAAATTTCGTTCGGAGGGGGTCAAGATGTAACGAATTTGATGAATGCCTTGGAGGGCGCTGCAGTCAATGCGGCCACCGGAACGGCAGGAGGTGCAGCTGAGAATGCCGCTGTGGTTCCCGCGGCCGGTGCCAATGCTACACCCGTCGAAGCTGCTGATACTACCAATAACGCGGCCGCTGAGACCCCTAACGCCGCTGCTGAAGTCCCCGTCCCGTCCGCCACTCCAGCTACTACCGTAGATCCCAACTTGCAGGAGCAGGCTTCTCAAATATCCGGCCTGCAAGGCATGGGAAAGGAGATCGCTCCCCGTGACTCCGAGTCTCCCAAGGCTAAGCGTGATCTGGCCGGCTTTGACCGTGCCCTCACCTATGCTGAGGCTGCCTTGACCAAGGGACCTATAATCCAGCTTGGTACTGGTGAGGGTGGTGCTGGCGTCGGTATCATCGTTGACAACAAGGGCGGCTCTGTTGGCGAAGGCAATGCTGCCGCCGCCGCCGCCAAGCGTGACGAGTCTTCCGCACAGCCCCGTCGCCGAACCAAGGTCACCCGAATGTATGTCAAGCGCGGTGTCCCTGCCGGTGAGTTGAATACCCGCCTCCACTTCTGATCTCATTACTGCATAGCATGCTAACTAGAGCCCTGCTGAAAGCTATCCAGACATCTAGTGAAATCGAAACTCGCACCGTCGAGTCCCTCCCCATCGCAAAGGTCCCAGAAGTGGCCAAGCGACAGAGCTCTTCGTCCGATGTCATCGACGCCATCAACCTGAACGTTGACGACAGCCAAGGCTTCACGATGACATTTGTTGAGACGACGGAAGATGACGATGCCACGATAGATGAGGCGTAGGGGTAAGAGAGAAACGGGTGCAACGTCGTTAATACCTTATTACCTAGTACTCACTATTTGCTTTCTGTACAATGGCATTTTCTTTCTTCATCGCTTTTGATACCATATCTGGGAGTCTTTGGGGCCAAGGGGACTGATGGTTGGGACGATTTACTATATACGTGCGGCATGTTTCTTATCTGGTTTGGTTACGGCAATCTCTCTTACAGCCATATCGTCTTGTCTACTGCCGTTCTACAGTCGGCTCTCAAACAGACGATCTTATTGGCACGGGGAAGATTGCTTCGGCTTATAAAATCTACGTTAGTCAGTAGTATACCTAAACAATTCAAAACGACCGGCCTGTTTATCTCGGGGTCGGGACTGGACGAAAAGATCATGCGCATGTGTTTTGACAACAGTGACTGTAGGACCACCCCCATATTTCTAAAGGTTGCGAAGATGCTCTACTACCACCAACGCTCAGTACAATTTCTACGGGAGCGAGCAGCATCACCAATAAGATGTACCCAGCCCTTTCACATTAGACGGCTAACCAACATGCCCTACGCTCCCCTTCCTTCCCCTCACTGTAAACGTACTATGCGTTCCAGCGACGCCACAGGCCTAACTAGGTACCGCGAATCGCGATGCGATGCGATGCGATGCGATGCGCGATTTTTCCACATCTGGAAGAGGCATACGTACCCCCATGAACGACCTAGAGCGGGTGTTTCAACACGCCGGATGCTGCGACAAGCGCCAAGATGAAAAGAAGAGATCGCCAAGAGCCTCAGCAAATTCCTTTGCCGCAACGCAGCGATAACTACCGGGCTCCACACTGCATCATAAATCGATTGCTCCTTGGCTACCGGGTTCTTGCCAGGTAGGTACCTAGGTGGGTACATGCATGTATCTGGTTTCTGGTTTCTGGTGTGGGAAGTAGATGCAAGGGGAGTAACTCAAATATTCCTCCTGCAGTACAATAGGTCTTCACTTTTATAGGAATGTTAATATCATGCAGAACAGTACTTCATTAGGAGTGATCCTTTTCGAGGGAATTAGTGAAGAGTTTAGAGTGTCGCTGTCGACGGGGATTGTATATACCTAGATAGTAGCGAAGAGTGGCATCCATCGCACGGACCCTTATGATGTTAGCATCAAGCATTTCCCGGCAGCACGTCAAGCCAGGCGTTTGGGCAGTCACTAGGATTCGCGACTTTTCACTCGTAACCTCTCATATTTGGGATTGTTGATTCTCTAGTCGCCCGCTATGTGTTAAGACATAAGCGTCCATCTACTTCGGCCATCAAGAGCCAATGCCGATGTAATACCTAGATGCCCCAACATTCTCTTATATCTATACCTATCCAGATTGGAATCCAGAAGCCAAACCATCCTAAATCCCCCTTCTAAAAAAAAGATCCCTAGTCTCTTTTTTGGAACTCCAGACCGACTTTCTAACGCAGCCCCTTTTCTGTCCCTGGAATGCCCTGCCCTGTCTATTTAGTCCACTGGGTGTATCCGTCGTTCTTCTGCTTCTCCCTCGTGTTCCAGCCGAGCTTGGCGCGGATGCTCTTGACCCAGTCCTCGCTGCGCCGTCCCGGGGGCTGCACGCTGGCGAACGGGAACCTACTGGCGCTGATGGTCACGTAGTCGCCGGGGAGCAGCTCGATGCGCTCGCGGCCGTCGAAGCTGGCCCAGCTGTTGTTGCGCGCGTTGTACGGAACCCCTATGCGCAACACGATCGTGTCGGGCAGGATGATGGGCCGGAAGGAGAGTGTGTGCGCGCATATTGCGGTGACGAGCATCACCGGGTTTTCCGGGTGGCATAAAGAGCCGCCTGCTGCCAGGTTGTAGGCTGTTGAGCCCGTAGGCGTCGACACGCACACGCCGTCTGCAAGTACAGATGTAAAATGTTCGTCGTCCCCGAATATTTCGGTGTTGGACATTGCTACTCATGTTTAGTTCAGGCTAATTGGTTGGCTACGAATGGTGTTTCTGGCGAGACTTACTTGGATTCGGCCCCCTATCTATAACAATCTCGTTGAGGACCTCAAAGGTTCTCTCTGGCCTATGGGTGCGTTCGTCATCGCGCTCCTCGCCGATAAGTTCCTCTACCAGATCTCTTTTGCGATGAGCTCCCTTTTCATCCACATACTCGTTCTGTGATACTTGACTCGGTTTCTTCTGGCTCCTCATGACCGTTCCTTCGAACCGCAGGCGCAGACTAACGGTCACCCCCTCTTTAAATGCCGTGTCGAGAATTTTTTGGTAGTCGGTAAAGTCAAACTTGGTAAGAAACCCGAGGCTTCCTAACGCAAAGCTGAGTACAGGGGGTACTATCCTCTGAAATAGCCAGCTAGCGTATAGGACTGTTCCGTCGCCTCCAAGGGTGATTACGAAGTCGAACTTGTGCGGCCGCCTGCGGCACACCTTCTCGGTCCAGTAGCGCAATCGACATTCCAAGAGGCTTCTTGGTGCGACGCTGGATGCCTGTAAGTTGAGGATGTATTCTGCGTGGAGTTCTTCCAGCAACCCAGGTGCGTCGAATTCTTTGTTATTTTTCAAACCCTCTTCCACATAGACAGTATACCGGACATCCCTATGACAACTAAGCAGCCACTTCACTACCTCTCTCGTCTTTGGTATTAATTCGCGGTCATATATCTTCGTTAAGAGGAATATCCTCCTGGCTTTGAATTTCAGCCGCATGCTCCCCAATCTCCGACTAAGCTCCCGCACGCCCCAGGCCATATCGGACAATTGCTTTTTGGTGAGTAGCCGGCTGTTGATGCTCTCATGGTCAGGTTTGCCTTTTTTAACAACATTTTTCCACACCTTTTGATCAACTCCCCCTTCATCGGAGCTGGCATCGCTCTCTCCGCCGGTTGTCGACGCATGGTCATTTAGACTAACAGTCTTCCCCTTGGGCTCGACATACTCATGGAGGCCAACCTCGCTCGCGATATCCTCGTGTTTGCGGTCGTTATGTTCCCGATGAGGCTTTTTAGGTTTATCATACCTGTGGGCCTCAAGAAGCTGGTGAACTAAACATGGAGTCTCGGATGGCTTTGATCTGGACTTTGGAAACACTGGAGCACTTCCCTCACCAGAGACCAGGGAGCTTTTCCGCCGGTATGGGTTCCCATCATCAAATATGACCTATTGCTCAAGAAGAAAATGCAAGTTTAGAATGAGGCACTCATTAAACGTATGAATAAAGCTCTGAGACATACCTCGACTGCATCATCGCTCGTGCTCGAATGATGGTCACCGCACGGATCTTCATTCGCGCCTTGCGACGGATTCGTAGCGACGTCCCCGGTCATTGTTAAGATTAATGAAGAAAAGGGAGAGACACTCAATTCAGTAAGCACCTAAATTACAAAGACATCCCCTTGTTCATGGCTGTTCGGAATTTCTTATTCTAGAATGTTCATTGTAAAAAGTTGAATGCCACTCAGATATTTATCTCGAACTGTGATTGCGTCAATAATGATAGGATAATAGGTCAACGTGGTAATGATATTGTTTTTCTAGAGTGTGGTACAATAGCGGTATAGGGCCTAAGGTATACCTCCCTTAGAACCTTAGGGTCTTACTAATACCCCGCAGCTATCTCATCGATTAGATTTACAGTTACCTTCTTAACTCCGGCTAGTTGCAAAGCTAAACCCGACCCGCATAAGATGATGATGACGATGCTTCAATTTCTACCAACTAACTTCCATGTCAAACTTCGCAATCTATATCCGTAATCATTCATCTACTTCAGAACGTACCTAGGTATATTATATATTTACCAACAAATCTATCGTCTAATAATGAGAGAAATAAATGCATCGTTACCGTGAGGCCCCAATACCCTCTGTCCTCCCTCAGCTTAACGCCGCCATCCAGCATTGGGACTTATTTAAACCCGCCAGCCAGCAATGAAGTGGCGCACAATTGCCCACTCTACCTACCTGTCATCACCATCCCACAAATCCTTGTAAGGGTCTTCCCTCACGGGCAGTTCGCGGAAATATTCCCGAAAGAATCTAACCAAGAGATCGTTATCCTCAACAGCCGGCGGTGTTTTAACATCCACGGCAGGCTTCTCTTTAGTGGGATCCAGTCTTTTCTGCTCTTCCCAATTCCTTTGGGCTTCATTTGCTCTCTCGTCGCCTTGCGCGATATTCTGATTGATAGCGTCAAGAAGTTCCTCCAGGGATGGCCGATCCTCGGCGTCATCGGCCATGCAGCGGGCTATCAGAGTGCGCAGCTCGATGGGATAAGCCCTGAATTCGTCGTACACTTGGTGGCCGACTAAGAACGGAGCCCAAGTATTTAGATCTCGAGCCGTGCCATCTGGCATCGTTATGCGGCAGATTTGCGGTTGCCATTGGTCGTCCTCGGTGAAGTAAAGGGTTAAGGCATTAAACATGAGCTGCTCTTGATGTCAGTGTCAATTCGACAATGTAAGCTGCGCCATTCTCGTTGTCTTAATGGGAGCCTGGGTCGTTAAACGATAATGAATGAGGCACATACCAGTCCCGCACCCCATACGTTGGTATGCGGTCCAAATGCACCAGGCTGCACTGCCTTTAGTCGGTTACGTTGCTCCTATTTGATACTTAGCATTTCTTTACATATTTCCTTCTTTGCCCACTCTAGACATGTGACGTACGGGGGCCTGATATCCAGGCTTTCCAACATTGGTTTGGGCGAACTTCCTAGAGCAGGATATTAGAAAGATATCGGCGTATTAGTTACTGGGTACTGTACACATCGTCTTCCCACTATCATTGTAGGATATGTTAGTTATTAATCTATAAGACTATGGGATGACGTGAAATGGGAGAAAACGTAGAATCGGCTTAAGACTTACACCATCATCCCACTCTGTCATGAGCCCTAGGTCACCCAACTAAAATTAATATTAGCATGTACTGGACAGGACTTGATAGGGCTATGATCAAAGTAACCTTAAACCGAGGGACGTATCCATGCTCCGGGACATCCCCAATCGTATCATATGGGTTATCCATGAATACTAGAATAAGTTAGTACGAGGATATATACATTTGTATCCAAGATAATACCATTGTAAGGATGTAAATCAAAATGAATGATCGATCTAGGTTCGTCCCCAGGTATAATAACCTCTCTATATGTATCCGGCATATCGTGATACTGCGGTGGCGGGTAAGCCATTCCGACACAAGCTTTAGCAACTGGGTAATAAAATAGTTAGTAACTATTTCATTAATAAAGGAAGTCGGCCTTAGGTGCATCAGACTCACGACACAAGAACAATCTCCATAGGACTCGGCTTGGTATAAATTCTAGTTTCTTTTCCTTATCAGGGACCGTAAGGTTATCTCTAACAGTCTCATTCAACCGCACCAAGAGTTCCATTAGTTCACATCTCTCAAAGTATTCCATCACCAACAATGCGGCTGAATCATTCTCTTCGTAAGGATCGTTGTAGAGACCACTGTCTAAATCCTCGTCGAAGTAAATAGGTTGGACAAAATGTTCGGCGGTATTAAAAGTTTCCTAGTCCTATATGTTAACTACTGCATACCTGGCATATTTACCTACCTACTTAACTACCTCCTATCTGCCTAGGCGATCATACTACTCACCGTCATCCACTGTATTTCCACACGAAAATACGGGTCATTTTCATCTACCGGTGCCTTCACTGCAAGATCTCGTATACGCTGCCCAGCTCTATTTAATTCGGAAAACAGTGCCACTACTCCGGAGCTGCCAAATCCTAGAACCTTGCGGTATTGGATAGATCTCGTGTTTTGGTCAAAGAACTCCGTTGCATAGCGATACGCTTGTCTTGCAGCGATAAATACTTCGTTCACTTCCGGCTGCCTATATCGCACAAATGCTCGAACTAATGAGGTCAATATTAGTACTACTCGCTGTAAATAGAATGGGAGGGTGGGACTTACGGTATGGCGTAGCCATGATATCTCCCTAAACAGTTTGTCAATAACACAATGTGACTGTTACGAAGCGCATATGAATTCAGTTATCAAGATACAACATGCACGAGCAACCATCAATATCTAACTGGTGGCACGATTATATTGCCTACGGGACTAGTATTACCCAGCAGTGCTAAACAAATACAAGTGTGAGGCATAGGTAGATGCTTTCGGTAGAGACAAAGATATCTCACTGCACGACCACGCATTATTGAAAGGGCCATAATCTAGAGGTACCGAAGACAAAGACAATGCAGCAGAAGCTCTAGAATGGCAATAAAAGTGTTGTATCCTTCTTAATTGAAATAATTCAGAAATTAGAGCGTTTTAGCTGTTGGTTTCCTGCCTGGAAGGTGAAATACTACCTTATACTGAGTATCGTTCTAATCGAATTCGGTCTATTCAGCACATGAGAGGGAAAGAGAACAACAATACCTCCTATTGATAAATGAATGGTGTTTATTCCTCGATGGAAATAAAGCTCTTTAGGACGTATATCTCTATATGACAATTGATCATCGTAGATCGATGCATTATTCCCCCTAGTAAACATGATGAGAATTCGCTTTTCCTCGGCCTTAGTCAGCCCCTAACTAAACCATCCCGGCTCCGATTGACATGGCAATAAGCTCGACGGCGTTTGAGTTGCGGTCGGGAATTCCGGGTCGGCGTATTTATTATGAGCGGGATGTGGATGTTGGGTCTTCGAAACGAGACGCCGAGTTTCCGGCTTATCCCCGTGCCGAGCTGCTGGTAACAAAGATGGCGTCTACCTAGTGCTAGAGCTTGCGCGGGGTCGTTTGTATGGAGGTGTGCAATTCATTACGTACCGCGTCTCATTCAGTTACTGTAACTCCTCATTTGCTCGAGTATAAATACGTAATTAACCCGTCCTCGAAGATCTGGCTGTTCAATTGCAGTGCATTATAATCTCACCAAGACGTACTAGAAACCGAACGTAAAGATGGCCCCCCAATCTCAGCTCGCTACGCTCGATGTTAGTACATGTCGATCTCTACATATACGATGATGCTAACTTGTACCAAAGACCACGATCGTCGACAGACTCCCGTCATATTCGCAGACATTATTCGCCGCCAAGACCACCCAAGGGCTCACCTTCGAGGAGATCGCGAAGGAACTAGGCCGCAGCGAAGTCGCCGTCGCCGCCATCTTCTACGGGCAAGCCCAGGCATCAGCCGAAGATGTCGAGAAGCTATCGAGCGTACTCAAGATCCCCATCAACATCTTAGAGGCGTCTTCAATCACGAGTTTCCCTAACCGGGGCCACGCTGGACCCATGCCGCCGGTGGAGCCGCTCATCTACAGGCTGTATGAGATCGTGCAGAACTACGGATATGCTTTCAAGGCCGTGATAAATGAGAAATTCGGCGACGGGATTATGAGCGCTATTGCATTCTCGTCTAAGGTTGAGAAGGAGGTTGATGGCGATGGAGTTACGTGAGTTGGACACCTCGACGTGGGCCGTGTTCTTAGAAACTAACATATGGCTGCCTAGTTGGGTCAACATCACCCTTCGAGGAAAATGGTAAGTTCATTTTACCTAATGAATAATGTTTTCCCTCGACATATTACTTACATCCATTAGGCTTCCGTTTACTCGGTTCTGAGGTGGTGGGATTTGACGCCGCCATACAGCGCTTTGTTGTTGCACGAATATGCGTCCTCACAAAGGTATCGGTGTCTTCATGAAATGAATGGAATGAGTACATGTATATTTCAATAGAATCAAAATATGACAGGGAAAACTTCAACATGCATCTCGGTTTACCGAATACAGTGAAATTGTTTCGATATCTACCTCCTAGGTAATCTTCATTTTCAAATATAGATAGTGAATTTGGAACATGATATACATTCAGGATTGTCCCGCCCAAGAGATAGACAAATACCTATAGGTTAGGTAGTCGTCGCTCTCCCCTTTCAACCTTTCATTTTCCTACCAGCGGACGGTTTATGCAAGACGAGAGAGGAGACTCTAAATGTCTGAGCCTTACACGTTGGTACGTGGCACTCAAGGCAGAAGCCAACTTAGTTAGCTGGTCCAAGGGATGGCATCAGGGGTTGATCAGGAAGCCAATCGAATTCCATTCCGTAGGCACCTCGAAGCCAGAAGTCCACAGTGACGTTGTTCTTACAGCTTGCGAAGGTGCCCTTTTCTTCAACCGCATTTCTCTCTTTACCTTCCCCACAGTTGTCAGAGCAGATATCGCCTAGGAGGTCGATGAGGTCTCGAGTTCCAATCTCGGTAGGCGCGGTGTTCTTGACCATGAGAGCACATCCATAGGCATAGAAGGCAAGGTTCCAGTCGTTCTCGTCATTCGGGTCGGTTGTACGGTTAATTGTGATAGCTCAGGGTTAGAAGGTTCAAGTTGGAGCAATATGTGCGTATCTCCTTTTACAGGCACGCCTTATCCTCAAAGAAAGCGCTTACAGATCCACTCGCCGAACGCGAACTCCAGCTCCTGGTCTCGCCAAGATATGCAGGAGTCCCATGCGGCAGGGTTGCTGGTGTTGAACCTGTGGTGAGTAGGCTTGCTGCAAATATGATGGTATGCATCGTCATTGTTCTTTGTCCAGGTAGGGGGGCCAGCTGGCTTGAGAACTACGGTCGGAGTCTGTTGTTGAGTAGATGTCGCAGCGAGTGCGTAAAGAGGGAGTAGAAGAAAGGTGAACAGTAACATGATCGATATTAAAATGTTGGTCAATCGCCGTTTAACCTGAAGCGCCGAGTGCGGATATAGATTGGTGCTATGCGGATGATGAGCAAGAGAAGAGTGGTAGAAATACGAGCTGTTCCCATTGTGTTTATATCGACGATGTGATATGACTTAATATAGACGATAAATTTCAATGTCGGCAGTGAAATGAAAGGATAACGCATGAGCAATATCTCTCGGTCGGGCATCACTAAGTGCAAAGTGCTGAAAAACATATTGTTATCGCTAAGGACTTGAGGAAGCTTGCATTCGTTACACGAAGAAGTAAGGGGATCTCATATAAGAATGGTACGCCTAACTGATATCATTTAATTCTTAATTTGGGTAGGCATTTCATGTTAGACAAGGCCTGTGTTTTTAATCTTTATGATCGTCCCAGACCCGCAAATGACAAGGCAAAGTTCAAGGGATATGTCGTCCGTGAAACTGACATCTGGATGAAGAGGCTTTAGGAGGCACACATGCCCACAGTTTAAGGCTCTTGTAAATGGGCCTTCATAACTATACCTCAGACATCCCCACTCGCTCTGGTTTGCTAGGCTGTTTTTGATATATGAGGATGTTGCGCCGCAGCGTTGTCTTCAGTACCACAGACCGGGAAGACGAAGAGGGAGTGAGAGGGGAGAACCTTCCGATGTACTGGGGTTTCGGCTAGTATCTGGAATTATGGTTCACTGCTCCTCTTCGGAGTCGTGACTTGGAAGATAATACCAAGGAACTTCTTGAATATCTACCTACCTCACATTTGGGACAAATGTAAGATACTGAATGCTTAAATGAGCGTGACTGTCTGTGGCAGGTCATGGTTTGAGAAGGCTACTTCGTTGATTGCCGGCTGCGCCCTGTCTAAGAACAGAGTTGCGATCCCAAGCCTCCTCCACAATTCTGCGCCGGTTACCTTATTATCTACCTCATTCCTATGAACCTTCTGTAAGATCAAACCGGTAGCACGCATCTCTCCGTCTATATGCAAATACATGAGTGAGCCAGTGCCACTTTTGATGGCGTCTTCATCACTGTCGACGTCTAATTTTCCATGAGCAAAAACTTCTTCGTTACTCTCTTCTCTATTCTGACCCTGGGGAACCATAATTAGGTCATATGGGAAAAAGGACCTCTTGTCTGCGACCTTGTCAAGCCGTCGAATTTTACTGACGCGTTTGGTTAAAGTCCGGACCTTGAGGAAGCCACGCGTTTCGGAGCTGGGGTCTGGGTAGGCCTCGTCCGTACCTAGCACTTCGAACGGATGTTTGCCGAGATTATATAGAAGCGATCCCGGCAGCGAGGAGCTAGTGTTCCTGAATGAGCGCTGCCAGAAGACTAGGTCACCCTCGATAGATGCCCAAGACCAACTCGGAGCCCGCCACTGGGGAGGACGACTTATGTTTCTGAAAGTAGAAATATGCCAAAGAAGCTCACTTTTGAGATTATTCAGCCACATGCCGGCGTATGGAATGTATTCACGCCCAGTCACCGCCGTGATTTCCGCAGCAACGCTCTGTACTGCCGGAAGCTTGTCCGTAGGAACTGTCAGGTTGCGTTGGCAGTACTCTGCCAGGAAGAGCTGCCAGTGCTGGTACAGTTCAGCGAAAGAAGCCGTTGTGTCTCGGGGCCAGAGAATGCTATTGATCAGATCCGACTCCTGAGGGGGCTCGTTATCCTCAGAGCGTAGACAATTCCGGCACTCGTAGAAGATCCTATTCCGGCAGAAGTGAATAGACCGGGTCGACAGACTCCGCTCCTGCATTGTCCAGCCCCGGGTATTCCACTTGGAACCGCTCACAGCAAACATGCGGTAGCTCTCCTGTGGGTTCCCGTCCCGACATACTATCATGTATTGATTGACCCGCTTATTCGCACCGGGAGCGCCGGGGTGCTCGACGGAGTAAGCGACTTTCACAGCTGGGATCGTATCGATACTCCGCTGGAGGAAGCCATCATGGCTAGAGGTTGCCGATGTAGCTACTATAGTGACTTCCGCGTTTCGGTACACAAGATGCATAAGGGCGGCTTCGTGCCTCCAGTCTTCTACAGAATTTTGGATAATACATAGCGAATCAATCCAGATATGACGAATACCTAGACGTGCACATACGAGGGCCGTGTCTAAGAAGTTTCGGGGTAGGCTTTTGGTTGGTATTAGCTTCTTTAGCTGTTCGTAGTTGGTGGTCACTGTCCGGAGAGGAGGGTTCACGTTCATATCACCCCACATGTGGCTTAAGGCGGCAAACGGAGTGTCTCTACGTATGGGCGGATCGGCGGTCTCCACGAGACGAAGATTGATATCGCCATCACCGTTGATGATTTCTAGGAGTCTGGTGGGGACCCACGGATCGGAAGACCCCAAACATTCCTTATGGTTGAATTTGCAGTCATCGATCCAGCGCCGCATCATCTCGACATTTTCATCGGATAGACATGACGCGCTAGGGAGCTTTCTCTTTTTCTCTGGCGTAGTAGCTAATAAATCTTGGTGATATCAAAATGTAAGTAGGTAAGTGCCTAGGCTTGTAAGACGTGTCCTAGGATTGGAAAGTTGCGGTTAACACACCTGGAGAGTCGAAAATGGAGAACTCAACTTTGGATCCGTTCCACACAACGTCGTTTTTTCCGCGTAGGGGGCCCACAACGGGCTCGTACCTAGCCCACATTGAGGTCACGACTCCATTATACTGAGGCGGAGATCCTTCAAGATGATAATGAACGTTATCGGCTGGAGAGACGGGGTTGAATGGTAGGAAGCTGAAGCTGACATAAATTTTTACTCGCCGGTCCCACGAGGGGTTTGGCGATGCCCAAGATGCGGGCACTTTACCAAATTCTACGGCCGCGAAAGCCTCAGAAGAGAATTCATGTTGTATAAAATGACAGAGATGACAACCGGCATCGGCGGACGCACGAAGATCTGGAAATTCGGGATATAGATCTATACGCTCGTATCCGGTATGGATGTCACCACTATCGGTAAGCTTACTGCGGTCTGGCACGATCGCTGTACAGTGACGGCAAGGCGTGAGCTCCTTCGAGGTCTCGGCATTAGATAATTTCAACATGTTTGATGCAAAGATTTATAATAATAAAACTCGATATCTATAGGTAATATAGAAATACCTAAACGTGTCTTGCGTATATAGGCATTCAAAAGCAGGTACCTAAGCTAATTGATTTAGGCATATGGATGTGAATGTAGATGTAGATGGAAGCGTTCGATCCCTATAAATTTAATGGATCAGGTGATGATGTTGCCCCGCTTAGGGGTTGCCTTATCGCGAGGGTGGTGGCCAGGCAGCTGCGAGGTAGTAGGGCATACTGCACGCGAAACCTTAAGTGGTCTGCACTGCTAATAATACATCCATGGATTTAAGTATGGGACCATCTACATCGCTACTTTCCTTGAACCTGGTTCGATGACTGTACTGATTCTCTCCTCCAAAAGGGCTCAACGCCCATCTCGTGGAATCTCTTCCCTTCATAATCCTTGGTAACAATCCAGTTGCTCAGAAACATGACTAAGACCACCAAGGCGATGCCGACGCTAGCTATCAGCGGTGCGATGATCGAAAACACCGTGAAACCATAGCTTGCATTCTGGAACGCCTCGTCCGATTGCAGTCTTTCTACCCCGAGGCCCACTTGCATCGCTGTCAACACGATGACCACGTACCCAAGTATTGTCGCTAGACCAGCAAAGTTGTCGCGTATTAGATCGGCGTAGACAGCGTAGGATCCGACTCTAGAGTATCCGCGCAACACGTAACCCTTTCGCAGCCGATACACTTTGTTCAGTCGGCTTAGACGAAGCTCGCCGTACCAGTACCTTGGGTTGACTGCCGCATAGCAGTGGTTCTCCAGGATCTCTTTGGCGAGGTCTTTCCACGCCTCCCAAGTGACTTCTGAGGGAAGTAGCCCCTTCTCTTTCGCTATGCTGAAGTCGCTCTGGTATGCGATAAGCGCCGTGTACGAGAAAAGGAAGCCTCGCGCGCAGTCGGCTAGCTTGCGATTATGGTTAATGTGAGCAGTCCAGAAATCCGGCTCGAGGAGATACAATGGAATAGGCTTTAGAAAAATGCGATTTTTCGACCATATGAGATGAAGTTCTGGATCCTCGGTGATGGCAATGTCTCGTGAGTTGAGTACCTGATGGTCTACTAAAGGTTAGCTTCTCTGAGCACCTCGCTAGGTCTTTCGAGAGAGTTTCGTGGATGCTCTGGGTTAAGCAAATGTTACTACTCACTGCGCGTCGATTAGTATGCGTACCCAATAAAGAGCTAGCGGCACCAGGAAATCTAAGTCTCGGTAGGTTTACTATAAGAATACGTACCGTAATCCTCGGGGCGGCATTGGGCGACCACATACCCAGAGCCAATCCTGAATGTTGTTCAGCCTCTCAACGAGAAGCTCCCGCGCGAGGAACTTCGGGCTGGGTTGGGGGATGGTAATATCATCATTCTTTGTGCGATACGAAGCCGGGAATAGCGCAGTGAAATCCGTTCTCTGGCCTGCTGTGTGATGTTCTTCTTGCGACACAAGCACTCGAGTCGTGAAAGGGAGAGACGTAGCATCCATTATTGACGGTTAATTCATTACAAACTTAGCCGTCGAACATTCAGAATTCGATGAAACGGTCATAAGTGCATAGATCCGCCCATTTAATCCTCAAAGATGAAATGGGTTTAATTATTTTTCACGATATGGGCTTGCTAGCATACATTAGGCACTTATCATATAATCACACTACTGTACTTCAGCTCTAGTCGAGCCTCCAATTCGAACAGGGACCCGAATGACTGTATTCAGGTAGGTCAGGTACCCATTCGGTGGACTGTTGTCGTTACTAATAATATCGGTTCTAACCCTGGCTTCAGCGCTTGGCCTCTAGACCCCGGGATCTCCACCGAATTCGACCTTAACATGACCTTCTATTGTTCATCCTGCCTTATGCTAGAGCCCCAGGCTTGGTTTGTCTTCTGACATCAAGGGACAACATAATAGGGCAGACATGCAGCTCTACCTATGAAGGGTTTCGTGTTTCTATAATATACCTTAATCTGGGAAACCTCTGTAGCCGAGCTGCTCTAGCTTGATATGTAATCGAATTAATCAGCTGCGTAGCATCGACGAGATTTCGAGCAACCGCGCTATCCTACCATTGGGGAGAGACTAGACGAGCCCGACAGGGCTTAAATGATCCTTTAGCGGTCTAGTGCTGATGGGCTGTACCTTGTCGTAAGATTAGCAACGAAACAATCAGCCGCACACAAAATGGATCCCGATGGAACCATATCCTCCCGTCTCATTCGTTCGTCATGGTCTTCTTCATCTTGCCCGGCCCGGAAGGACTTAAGGATTTGGGGTCCGTTTCGTTAGTCTTGGCCACTTAGTCACTTGGGTTATTATCACCTTGGCATATAACTTGCGATGTGTTGCACCATGGAGGGGTGGTGTCGATTTGACGGCGTTGAACCGTTTGCTTCTGTGGTGCCGATTCTGCAGTCGTGTCACCATGTCTCTGCAGCGTTCCGCGACGCGGAAAGCAGCCCAGGGACCCGCGAAAAGGAAGAAGGATTATGATATTGTCCAACAAGGAATCAAAGAGCTTTATCCTCTTGATAAGCCTAATGTCGTGCCAGAGATCGAGTAAGTCAAACTATGGGAAGTTGACCAATCAGCGTTCTAATTTTGATTGCTTTCCTAGTATTGTCTTCGTGCCCGGTCTGGGTGCTCATCCGGAGGAGAGTTGGATGTCCGAAAGCACCGGCTTTAACTGGACTACGGACGGGCTAGTGAGAGACTTTCCACGCGCTCGAATTTTGCTCTATATGTATGAATCAGCATGGACTGGTTCTCTCAAGGTCAAGCAATTCATGAGCAACATCGCAATGACCTTACTTAATGGATTGAGGAGTAAGAGAGAAGTACGCAATCTTTGTAGGGCCTACCTATGTGTTTATATGCTAATCTGAAGACCTTCAGGGCCGCATACAACGACGGCCAATCGTTTTCATTGGCCATAGTATGGGCGGTCTCGTGATTGCGAAAGCGATAACCATCGCAGACTCCCGACGAGATAAATTTCCTGTCATGTTTGAAGCTATCGCGGCGGCTATCTTCTTCGGAACACCTTTCGGTGGAGCACCTGTTGCTTCCGCAGCCGCCATGTATGCATATTGTGCCGAGAAGGTTGGCACCGCTACATCTTCCAAATTATTGGACTTGATGAGACCTGAAGATGAAGGGCTTCGTGAACTTGTACACGAATTTATGCGTCTGGTCGGGAAGCTGAACCCTAAGATTGATTTGCTCTGCTTCTATGAAGAGCAGCCGACAGATTTCTCGAAACTAGCTGGCCTCCCTGGCCTCTTCGGCTTGAGCAAACTTGCAATCCCTAAATCATACGCCGAATTTGTCAGTCGTGACTCTGCGACGCTCCAAGGTGTTGAGGAGCAAGGCCTTGCCAGAAGTCATCGGGGTCTTGTCAAGTTCGACGGACCTAAGGATGACCAATGGAACCAATTCGTCAAAGACCCTTTGAAGAGAATAATCCATGGAGCGCAATTAGCAGTCAAGAATCGTCTGAATTCAGTCCGTGACATTGATCGGTCGATGATCAACAGTATCAATGAATCTTTGGACAGCGCTCCAGTATATAAAAAGCGCAAGGCTCTAGCCCAAATATTTACACCATCTTCTTGGATCACGAATGAGGCAGAGTATAAAGAATGGTTATACGATCCTGAAACGAACAACGAGAGTCCCACTTCCCGAGTTGCAGATTGCTTATGGATTCGGGGTCCAGAGGGGAGAGGCAAGACCAGCGCGTCCCTGGCAGCCGTCGATGAGATCGATAGGATTAAGGAGATGGACACAGATCAAGGTTCCATCCTGCTTGCGTATTTCTTCTGCGACTCAACAGGAGATTATTCTACGGCCGAGGATCTTCTCAAGAGCCTTGTTACGCAGTTGATTGACCAACAGGAGACACTCGCCTCTTATGCGAAGGCATTCGCTAAGAAGAAGGGCGAAGGAAACAAGGCGCAGGCCCAGGTAACTGTGGAAAACCTGTGGCAGACTCTCCAGGACATGCTTACAGACGAATTTATCGGCAGTAAGGTTATTTTTGTTTTGAATAACCTCCATGTGCTTCCCGAAGATTCGGACTCTACCATCAAATTGATGAAGTACCTTAACGCTGAGCTTCAGAGCACCCTCAACAGCACGGACACGAAGCGGGTTCACACGAGGTGGATGATCACGAGTCGTGAAGCGCACAATATCGGGGAGGCACTTAGAGTTGAGGGTGTTCGGCTCGTTGATCTCGAAGACGACAAATATGGTGACCAGGTTCAGATGGCTCTGCGAAAACGCGCCAAGGAGCGGGTTGCTACTCTCGAAAGAGAGAAGAATTATAACAAGGCGCTTGCGTATTTTGCAAGCAGTCTTATCGGCAAAAGGGCACAAAACACACAATGGATCGATATTACATGCGTCCAACTTCAGGAGCTTCCGCAAGCCGAGAGCGATCTCAAAGTGCGCCGAGTGCTCGAAAGAATGCCTCAAGATTTAACAACGCTGCTGAACAACGCGTGGCTTCAAATTTTCAAGGCCAACGAGGCCGATGTCGAGAAAATTAAGGAGATGCTCCGAGCCCTTGTTCTCACTTACGAAGACCCTACGGAGGCTGAATTGAGTGTTCTTGCTGGACTCTGCTCGAACGAAGAGGACAAAGCAGACCTTCGGAGATTTGTCGAGAAGTGCAAGCCCCTCCTGGTTATGAAGAGGGCGAGCAATACAATAAGCTTTATGAATGTCGTGGTCAAGACACATCTCCCAGAAAATTCGAAACAACTCCTCGGAATGTCGGAAGAAGAAAAGAAATGGCAACACGGCGTCCTCGCACTTCGGTCATTTTCGCACGTGAAGGAGAGCTTTGACTTCCCCGTAGAGGAGAAACCAGCTGAGGCCGAAGGAGATGTCCAAGAAGGAGACGACAACCAGGAAGAGGCTAGTGAACACGAAGAAAATGACGATAATGATGACGAAGACGACGAAGAGGAGGATGAAGACGAGGATGTGAGCGAGAGCGAATGGGATAGCGAAGAGGAGAATGAGGAAGAAGATCCTGAGGCCGATATTCTCCGCGACAAAGCTCGTAAGTCAATCTTGAATCCTAATATTGGCGCCTATGAGGACTCGCTAATTTACTTTTATAGTTCCTTATACAGTTAAGTATTGGCTTCGTCACGCTAGTAAAGCTACGCGCGAGATCGCCGAAGATTTGAGCGTGGAAGAATCCTTCTGGAATCCTGACTCAATCATACGACATCGCTGGCTAGTCGAGTATTGCCGTATGACCAGTAGTTTCGACGGCTTTGACTACAGGACGTTGACAGGTTTACGTATGTTCTTTCATCGTACACAATGCTCTCCTTTCATAATTTGAGTCATTCTGAAGACTTGATTCTTAATTGGCATACCCATCTAGCTTGTCTATGAATGATAATTGCTAACTCACGGGACTGCAGATATTGCCTCTGCCGTCGGCTTCAGAGAACTCGTTGCGGCACTGATCAGAAACGGCTACCAGGATCAAATCAAAATACGTGACTCGTTGATTAACACACCAGTATGTACAAATGACCCTTTCTTGAGGGTACCTATTAACCCCTGTCCGTATCTAGTTGCATTTTGCTGCCTGGTTTGGCCGTCCAAAGATCGTTGAAGAGTTGCTTGATAGGGGAGCCGTAATTGACGACGCAGAAGAAATACACGAACAGACGCCTTTACATATGGCTGCTTTCGGAGGCCATGTTGAAGTGATGAAGAAATTGCTATTACGAGGAGCAAATGCTAATGCAACAGCTGTTGACATCGGTCCCGTGGTAAACGCAGCGATATCGTCAGGAAATAGAGCTTGTGTCGAACTACTTGTTGAACGTGGCGTCTCGCTGACTTTCAACCAAGACGACGTCGATGCACCTCTGGCACTTGCCGCACTGCTGTCTGATATATCCATGTTCGAGTACCTGATTGAAAAATATGCGGATAAATTGCCCGCTGAAGAGTACAGCAAGGCCTTTGTCAAGGCTGCAGAGGCGGGCCGAATTGAAGTTTTCAATCGGTTGCTTGACTTTGAGCACAGCCAAGAATACTTTCAGAAAGCCCTCGATGCAGCCGCTGAGGAATTGAACTGGGATATCGTCACCATTCTCATGGAGAAACGTCCCGGGCTTAACTGCGACGATCTCTTCTACAAAGCGGCCACAGGTACCGAATCTCAAGATCAACTCCTTGAGACGATCTGGCAGTATACCGGCGGTTCAATTAGCCGCGAGAAGCTCAACGAGTCTCTATACGATGCCACCGATAGAGAAAAAGAATCCACGGTGAAGCTGCTTCTAGAGAAATTTGGAGCGGACCCTAACGCTACCGGCGTAGAGTAAGTGGTCTATCTACCTAGGTACCTAACAGACAGTATGTAGTCTAGAAATACTGACAGAGACGAAGGTACGGAAATGCACTTACTGCCGCCGCGTACGATGGTACAATGAATATCATCCAAATGCTCCTAGATGCTGGAGCCGATGTCAACGCGTCCGAAGGATGGGCAATTCAGACGGCCGCCGCTGAAGGTCATTATGATGTCGTTGTAGAGCTTCTAAAGCGTGGTGCTGATGTGAACGCCTTCACAAGGAACGAGAACTTCGAAGCAGGGACTGCACTTCAAGGGGCTTGCGAAGCGGGTAAGACAGATATAGTCTCCCTGCTTCTCGAACACAATGCGGATCCCAACCTTGGGGGAGGATCTGACGCACCTCCACTCCTTGCGGCGGCAATGCGAGCGGAACAGGACATTCTCGAGCTTTTGGTCAAGGCGAAAGCCAATATAGACGTAATCGGTGGTACGGATCTTTCGGCTACGCCGCTAATCAGCGCTGCCGCCTATATGCCCCAATCCTCGCTACAGTTACTACTTGATGCCGGTGCTGACATCAACCTTCCTGATAATGATGGAGATACCGCCCTTATTGTGGCCGCAACCAGGGGAGATGAAGAAGCCGTCTCATTTCTACTCGATAATGGTGCTGACATCATGCACTCTAATAAGAATGGCGTGAATGCTCTGCAGGCAGCGCTCGAAAATGAGAACGACGAGTGTCTAAGAGTCCTTGTCGACCGTGTCTCGGTGTTGTTAGGGGCTCTCAAAAATTCGATGGATTCCGGCAACACCGTCGTCACCAGTGTTGTCCGGGGTGCGTTCAGCAAGCAGCAAGCACTCAGCTATGATGACGAACCACAGGAAACTCCGAAGGACATAGAACGGGCTGAGGCCTCGTCCAATAATGATGCAGAAGAAGAAGAAGGGAGTGAGCACTCCGATGAAGCATCTGACACCTCAGATCAAGACGACACAGAACACTCTCCTGACGAAGAAGATGAAACGCCCGCTCCCAACTCTTTTTCAGCAGAAAATCTTTTCCAGAAAGTTGATACTTTTGATGAACACTCCGCTTTTGGCGAAATGTCCAAACAGCTCAAATCCGCCCTAGCCAACCAGGCAGCGTTATGGGACGAGTTTACAAACAAGTCCCCAACTGAAGCTCCCGCCGAATCTGGCCAATCAAATTACCAACCTAGCGGGCAAGGAGGGAGAGAAGCTTACCAGGCCGATGGGCAAGTCGAGACACAGCATCTTCAGCTTGCGGATGCTGGGCAATGGTCCCAGAAGATAACCTTCGATCAGAGTGCACCTGTTTCAGAGCCAGTCGAACTTCCCACTCAAGGGTATGTGAAGAGAAAGCCCGCACCAGGCCCTTCTTATGACGGTCGGGTTCAATACAACCAAACGCCTTCACCAAAACCGTCCGAATCATCTACTGGACGGGTTCAGGCAACCCAAGCGACTAATAGCTATGGTCAAAATATAACGGCATACCGCCCGGATGAAGGGACCACATCTCAACCTCACGAAACGTCTTCCTATCACAACCAACAGTTTCAGAACGTACAAGATCAATCTATAGCCCCTCAATCCTCCACAACTTACTCGAATACCCATTCGTATAAGCAAAGCCAGTCGTCGGTATCCACGCAGTATCAAAAGTACGATGGCTCAAACTACAGCGGCACGACTCAATACCAGGCACCAACGAGTCAATATCCCACTCAGCAAACTACATTCGCCCCGTACAATCCAGACTCGTACGGTCAGCCGCAGCAACAGACCCCGCCCCAACAACGCCCGAGCCAAGTACAAGCATATCACAGCCAGGCTTACCAGCAACAGGACTGGCAACAGCATCAGGGATACTACGGTGACGCTTCGAACCAACAGTACGCGGATAATCTGTACGGCGGGGCCGACTGGGACCAGCCGCGTCCACAGATAAAGCCCCAGAGGTCGTCTTTCTTCACTGGCGGGGTGAAGAATACCTTTGATAAGGCGAAGATCATGGGTAACGGCATGTTTAGCAGGAAGTGACATTTCCAGTAATTTTCAAAATAGATTAGCGCATCAGGGTCATGGCATGGTGTTGAAAAGATGCGTGTAGTATGGAAAATATGTAAGATTAGCGGGATTCCATCGGTGTTAAGTCCTCTCAGGTAGCTCTTATGAAAACACATCAGCGAACGAACACTGGATATTGAAATCTATCATCTGTGTTTAAGCGATGTCTCGTAAGCATCTGGCTCAATTTGTGGGCGCTCTTATAAAGGTCACCTTGAAGAAAAAGGGATTCACGATTACCCCTAAACGGCATGCACGATTTTAAGTGTAGTCCCTTTAACACCTACCACCTGCCGCTTCGCTTTGACACGGTATTCTCTTGCAAACATAGAATCCCTTAACTTCTATTGGGTACAGGGAGCCTTTTGAACTCTCAGTCACTGGAGTGGCAGTGGTCATGTGAATCTGGAACGCGAGTGACTAGGAGACCAGTTGCCCCTTTTTGTCAACGCCTGGCAATCGCGGGAAACTGGACGGACGCGACTTCAACGAACGTGCACATACCATCCCATCTCATGCAAATATCACTTCCATCCCGTTCTCAAATTCGCACTTGCCCAGACTCAGGGCAGAATTTTTGAGAGGATTTCCCAAGTAAAATTCTTACCCACCAGGTCTCAACAGCAATCGCGCCCATTCACTCTCAATTCCGGCCACACCACTTCACACGAACAGCCTTACAAGGCCGCCGACAGAGGTACATACTCTTTTGGTAAAGCTATCCTCTCACTTCGTTTTTGCACACATCACTCGCGCACAATCAACAGTTTCTAATATTCTACTTCTAGATTTCTACCCGATCCCAATTCCTGGGATTTCTTTCGTGTAAAAGAAGCCTTTTCCGAACCTGAAAGAGACATCTCCAGGATATAAGAAAGATGGGTCGAAAGACAGGAAACTTATCATCGTATCGACGCATTTTGCCGCGTCGGTTGCGAGCGATGAGGCTTTTTCGAGGCAACGAAGCTGAAGAACCAATTCCGCTAGGCCGTGCTGATTCGCCTGAGATGCCTGAAGTCCCAGTCTCTGTCGACTTTGGCCCAGTTGATTGGGAATCTGGAGCGACGATTCCGCATACTCCGCCGCTGTCGCCCCGATCATCAGATCCTTCCAGCTCTAGTCACCCATTCAACACCCGGGACGACGGTGGTCCTTATTCTCGTCAAACCTCATCATCCCATGAATCCTATGAACTTGCGACCCTTCCTCGTCAGCAACGCCACAACTATAGTGCGTCCATTGAGAACATCACCACCTACAACACGTCGTTATCCGAGTACGCCATGGAATCAGTAGAATACACTGGCAACGCAGGTCAGGCACCCGGTACGCTTTATCTACGTAACTCCTCGCCACAATCATGGAAACTAATAATGTAACAGGCAACGTTACACAGACGTACTCATCATCAGACTCGCCCAACTATCTTTCTGCGGCGCCTGTTGAACCCAACGGCCATGTAAACAGCTTTCAGACAACGACACTCAAACGCAAGCGTGCTCAGAACGACGATGGCTCTTCCAACCAAGACCGGACGGCCCAGTCCCGCTACCTCTTGCGCAGCGTCACTGGCAATCTTCCCGTGCTGCCGTCTCCCTCGAGCACTCAGGCAGCACCGGGACGCCCGCTCAAGAGGTCGATGACTGCAAGAAAGGGTACATAGTACGAGAACATCGAGGGATCTGCGGCGTTGGGGGTTCTGTTCATGCAGGATGGCATCGCCGAATAGACTTTCTCGAGGGAAAGGGCGATTGGAGGACCGGCGTTGGCGTTTCTGTGATTGCGGTCTGGTCATAGAAAGGAATGAGAAAATCCATGTACATAAAGGGTGAACAATTTTCACATTCAGGGAACCGGCCTTTCATCACAGTCTAAAGACGATTAATAGACTTCTGTCACTATTATATCTAAATTTTCCCATGCAAAACATGCTAAGATTAACCGCGGACGTCAAGTAGCACAGAGCCTGGATTATACCGAAAGAGTTTGCTGTTAGCAACATGTTTTCTCGGTACAATCTATCAGGTGGCAATGAAGCAGTGGATGTTATAATAATACAAATAGAAGTCTAGACCGTCTATGGGTTGCATAATTTCACTCAAGCTAACTTACTATGCCATCTCGATCCCCCTTATTTATCAAAAAACGATTACACACCATATTCAGCTAGATATCTATTATAATAGGGCTAGAGTACTGTAATGAGGCAGGGATCCTACAGAATATGCTATTTTGATCGAGGGGGGGGGGGGGGGGGGGGGGGGGGGGGGGGGGCGAGTGAGCACTATGAGTACTCTCTCGCTCATGTTTACCTCTTAAAATCAACACTACTAAATTATCTGATGGATCCCTTTGATCATATGGTCTAAGCTGCACCGCTTTCAGAGAGATGATTCCACATCTGTCCCCTAGGTGGTAACTGCTCGCTGCTGTAGCAATATCTATCACTACGGCACTATCCGCAACAGCATCGACGCCTACCCGAACAACCATTCTAATCAGCCCTGTGCATTGACCCATCTTCCCAGCGTATAAATATACTCCACTTACTGGTTTTTGATCTGGTGTTATCCAAATACGTGTTCTGCACTGTAGTTCTGTTGCTGTCAGGGGACGACAGGTGCCTAGGTAGCCAGTCCTAGGACAGTTTATACGGAGAAGGGCTGATCTAGTCACTTATAACTGCTCCTACTGGCCTATTAAATAGTTGCACATACCACCTGACAGATGCATTTATCATGCTAAGCGTCTACCGTGACAACCATCCTAATCAGTATTGTGCATTGACCCTCTCTCATTCATATATATACAGGAAGTTTCCCACATCTTTTCGACTTCTTTCCTTCTCGACGACTCCTCAATAGGAATAACAATCCATCTTGAGCTTCTCCTGTCAACAACAATCTTCAACATCATTTACTAAACCCCTCTTTCACCATTCGGGAAAACATCGAGAAATCCTTCAGAATGAGTCGAGCAATGGGCCACCTCCTCGCCCAAGTCATTCCTATGAAGGGCACTAAGGAGAACCCCATCGAGCTAGACCACTTCGACGACGTCTTCGGTGCACCAGGCTCAAAAAAACGTCAAGAGCTTCTAACAAAAAAGCCCCCGCCGCTACCCATTCCGGACGTCTACATCACACGATCTCGTCCCGCGCGGGGGAAAAGGAACACCACTTCTGCACAACCTGCTACTGAGAACAATTGTCCTGGATCTGGTGTTGGTCAAAGCCTCCAAGGTATGTATCACTCACACACCCTGACAATATCGATGTCGACGAGCCCCTGACACCGTTAGCTCCGCTGGGTGTACCGAAGAAGACAAAGGCAACGGCGCCGAAGTCACCAAAAGCCGGCTGCTCCTCACAGCACACACCGGCCACTCCCAAGCCGAAGCCCCGCAAAGCTCCCGGTAATAGTGTGCAAAAGCGAGTTCGTCCAGCAGACCAACCAAAGTACCGTCCTCGTGTCATGGATCATTTCCTCGCGCGAGTCACGGGCGACGATTTCGATTCTGATGGCGAATGCTCAGGGCGTCGCAATTAGAGGTTGGGATTTGTTCAAGTCTCGTTGGAGGATAATGAAGTGAGTGCAAATCTGACCCGATTCGTCTATGTTTATGATTTTCAATCCGTGCAGAACTAACGTAAATTAAGAGTTTGGACATTGCAGTCGATGGCAGCGTTAGGGGAGGATTCCGTTGCAACAGTCGACATGGGCAGTTTCAGTGGAGTTTCCCATTACACCACCATGGGCACTCTACTTGACGTTATGTTGACTGATTCATCGTCCGCAAAAACCTTCTAGCAAGGAGGGAAGTGCTAGTTTAGGGATGAATAAAGTCAGCACAATTGCTAAGCAACCTGAGAACTTAGTGACTAGCTAAGGTACACGTGCACTAGATATACTGTATGTGAAAGTGATATCAAGTTATGAAAACATAAAACGGTAGTTCATCATAGTAATGAAGTTTGAACTCCTAATATAGCAAGTCTGGAGTGGATCACTTAGAATGAAAGATCTGGTTGGTATTAATAATAACGTATAAGGACTCAGTAAGATAAAACGTTAGCCGCGGACGAAAAGTTGAGAGACACGATAATTATGTAAATATCTTACTAGTCGAAAATAAGTTACACATGCTATGTGAAACTTCGCACCGGATGTTGCTTCCATATACTAGGTACTCACTACATACCTCGTTATTAGATTGAGATGGAGATATATGAAATAACTTAGCCAGCGAGTTGGCGTCAAGATTCATACAAAAGGGCTTCCACTGTGGCATGAATATGGTGCTAAGCTATAAGAATGTAGTGAGGAAAAGGGGCACTTCCTTCTAATAAGACTGGATGTCGAAGATGCCCGTAGGCCTCTACGTCAGTTCATACTCAATCTCAATGGTCGCCGCTTCAACCTATCATGCCAAAGTCCTTGCTATAATCCCAATTAGCAATAATATTAGTGACAGGCTTACTCAGTGATGATACACTAACCCCTGCCCTCGTCACCTACTTTGTTGAATGTGAACCCGTACAGAATCAAGGCGACACCAACATCTCTCCTAAAATGGGCATTTGCAGCTCACGATTCTGGTCGATGAGTCGTAGGCTCGGCATGTTGGCTCTTTCTCTGCGACAAGTTTCTTTTTCACTTTTTAGATGGAGTGTGTATGAGATACGGTATTCTATGATTCTGCAAGTTATCTACGATTTTATCTCCCTTAACGGTGTATTCATTCTTCTCGTTATATTAATTCCTGTGTTATTTTATAACATTTTTACCGCACCAACCACCTGTATATAATGTGATGCTTCGGCGCGCAATTGCATTGGGAGTGACTCGGCTCTATTCGATGGAGTGTCAAATTCCGCCCGGGACCCGCTATTAGGTAGCCCACACCGCCTTCTTCAGCCACGCTGCCACGGTGCCCACCAGCCACACCAGGCGGCAGAAAAAAAAAGTTCTGAAGATTAACTTATCAGTCGGAAAAGTTCAAGACCAGTCAGCCAACCAAATACAATAAATTTCAATTGCAGCCGCAACAATGGGCAAAAGCAAATTGAAGGTCGCCCTCGCGGCAGAGAAGGGAGTCGACTTCAAGAAATTGAAAGAGAAGAAGAAGCATAAGGAGAGAGTCAAGAAGAGGCAAGAGAGAGAGGGCAAGCGTGGCGGGGCATCCAGACGAGACGCTGCTGAAGAAGACGATAGCGATTGGGAAGGCGTCGATGAAGAAGAGGAGGACGGCGAGGACGCTGAGAGTGGCGCACTAATTGACAACGAGGCTGAGGAAGATGAGGATGATGACAGTGAAGAGGACGAAGAAGACGAGGAAGGCCTTATCGACTTCGCGGCAGTGGACGACAGCGACAGCGACGACTCCTCGATAGATCTCGAGGAGAAGATAGAGCGCCCGCGAAAATCTGCACTCAAAGCGAAGAACGCCACGTCGAATGGGAACAAGAAGGCGAACGAGGACGAGGACGAAGATGAGGATGAAGAGGAAGACGAGGAGGACATACCCATGTCCGACCTTGAAGCGCTACCCGAAGAAGAGAAGGAAGATCTAGTCCCGCGCTCCCGCCTCACCATCAACAACACCTCCGCGCTCCTCGCCTCTCTAAAGCGAATAGCCATACCAACCGACAAATCAGTCCCCTTCGCCACGCACCAGTGCATCGTCAGCGTCGAGCCCACAGCCGACAGCATCGAGGACATCCAGGATGACCTCAAGCGCGAGCTTGCCTTCTATGCGCAGAGCCTGGACGCCGCAAAGCGAGCCCGCGCGCTTCTCAAAGCCGAGGGCGTGCCGTTCTCGCGACCGACCGACTACTTCGCCGAGATGGTCAAGGACGACGGGCACATGGAGAAGGTCAAAGCGAAGCTCGTCGAGGAGGCCAGCGCCAAGAAGGCGGCCGCCGAGGCCCGCAAGCAGCGCGACCTCAAGAAGTTCGGCAAGCAAGTGCAAGTCGCCAAGCTCCAGGAGCGGCAGAAGGCCAAGCGCGAGACGCTCGAGAAGATTAAGACGCTGAAGAGAAGTGAGTCGCCTTTTATCCCCTTCTAACTACAATCCTCCCTTCCCTTCCCTTCT
Source organism: Hypoxylon sp. NC0597 (assembly GCA_022432515.1). Taxonomy (NCBI): domain Eukaryota; kingdom Fungi; phylum Ascomycota; class Sordariomycetes; order Xylariales; family Hypoxylaceae; genus Hypoxylon; species Hypoxylon sp. NC0597. Next base: position 261,378 of record JAJKLA010000036.1, read on the forward strand.
CATCCTACCTACATTCCTCCTTGCATATTGAATTATACTAACAACCAAACCCCCACAGAACGTCAAGAATCCTCCGGCGACCTCGGCGCCACGGAAGCAGACCTCTTCGACGTAGGCGTCGACGCCGAGCTCAGCAAGCACAACGCCAGGAAGGCGTTCGCGCGGGGCAAGGACGGCGAGCGCGCGGCCCCCAACGCCAAGCGGCAGAAGAAGAACGAGAAGTACGGCTTCGGCGGCAAGAAGCGGCACGCCAAGTCCGGCGACGCCGCCAGCTCGGGTGATCTGAGCGGCTTCGATGCGCGCCGCATGAAGGCCGGTTACAAGGGCAAGGGGAAGCCGGTGAAGAGCGCGCGGTTGGGCAAGAGCCGGAGGAAGGCTGGCGCTGCGAAGCGGTAATGAAAAAAAGGTTTGAGATTTGCTTGGGGTGTGTCGGGAGGAGAGATAGACGGGGGGTTGATATTACATGGTTTTCCTCTTGGGACGTGAAAAGGTTCATAGATACCAATAAATAACCTTGTATTCTACTACTTGCGAACAGACAAGGTTTCTACACCGGACCGAGGCTTAACTTCATGCATTCGCATGACAGTAGTGGTTGATATGCCGCGGGTATATCGTATTCAGATTTCGAAACTTAGTCGTGCACAAACGACCTTTTTTTAAACAAGTTCTCCTAGATCTCACTTGCGCTTCGCGATCCTCTTCTGCGCTCTCAACTCCTTCTTCATCCTAGGATCAACAATCTTATACCTGCCCTTGACACCCTTCGGCCTTCCCTTGATACCCCTATTCAAGCCCCTAGCCACGACGAGCTTAGCGGGTTGTCTGGGCTTCTTCTTCGCCGCCTTAGACAGCAATTTCGAAATGCTATCCGCCTTCTCCTTCTCGGTCATGCCCTCCTCGTTGGCCAGGAGATCCGACTTCTTCTTCAGCTTCTCGAGGCGCTGGGCCGCCTTGAACTTCTTGCGGGCCTTGGCCTCGCGCACCTTCTTGATGGGCCGTGCGTTGAGCGCGCGTAGCTTCTCCTTGATGGCGGCGGCGGCGGCCTTGGTGATGGGCTTTTGTGGCTTGTCGTGTTTGCTCTCGTCATCGATGAACCATTCTGGTAGCCCGTCGCGGTCCCGGAAGGCGTGCTTGTTAAAGCCGTCGTCCACGACGTCGTAATTGGTCTTTTGGCCTGTGGCGAGCTGGTGTGCTAGTGTCATAGCTTCAGCGGTAATAATATCGATATCTATTGTCAAGGTTAGTATGAGTAAATTCCATGGCATGAGGGAAGTAATTCTTACCAAGTCTTCCATCAGGCCGACGCTTGTCTTGATCTTCCCAGTCGTCCTCATCTTGATCTTGCTTGACAACCTCGAAGCCGTCATCGCCACCGTCCTCAGAATCAGAGGGCACCTCGGTCTTGGCTTTCTTCTTTTCCTTTTTAGCTTTCGTCTTTTCCTTGGCTATAGGCGCCGGCTCTTCAGCCTCGAAATGCTCATCCTCGTCGATGTCCATCCTGTCGGCATCGGGCTCATCAAGAATACCCGGTATGTCTTTGAATATGTCCTGGCTGAAGAAATTTGTAGCCCGTTTTGAAAGACCACCAGATCCTCCCGGCTGGTTATCCAAATCAGTAAGGAGTGGTTTTGAGGGTGCCGAGTCTTCCTCGGAATCATCATCGCTGCTTTCTATATCTAGCTCGCCGTCGTCGCTGGACTGCTGCTCGTCGGCTGATACTCCTTCCCATTCACCATCGTCGTGCTCTTGCCTAGCTTTCTTCGCACGGTACTTCGCATCCGACTCCGCCTTGCGTTCTCTGTATTGATCATACATACTGTCAAGTTCACGTTCGAGACGATCTTCCTCTTCATCTGTTTCGTCGTCCGTGTCTCCGGAGGATCCAATACCACTGTCTTTATCTTTCTTGTCCGTCTCGGTAAGAGTGGCCATCTTCCCCTTTGCGATTTTGTTGACTGCACCGTGCTTGTCGATAGGCTTGAGAGCAAACATAGAGTCATGGCCAGCAGGACCGTCTTGTTCCATACCGATATCCATAGGCGCAACCATGTGTAATTGCATCCTAACGATCTCCTTCTGCTTCTTCTCATTCTCCTTTCGCCGTTCACGCTTCTTCTTGGCGTTATCCTTGTCCTTCAGTGCTTGCAACTCTTCCTGGATTTTCAATTCTTCATCCATAGATTCAACTTCTGCAACTTCTTCCTCGGGCTCGGTAGCTTTTGAAGTCTTCTTTGTAGGTAACCCGAAGGCTTCACGTGCTTTCAATCTCCATTTAAGCAGAAGCTTGAATTCTCTCCGGCCTAAAACCTTCAAGTCGGCGCAACATATTCTGATCTCTTCGGTTGTCTCTGGCATCTTATCCAGTGCCGCGAGCGCTACATCACCATTACGGGGTTGTTCAAAAGAGAGTTTGTTGTAACTGCCAAGTATTGCTATAGGGTCGGTAGTCTCAATAAATTGGCTCGCAGGCAACTCTTTGAACTGAGTATAATCGCCCTCTTCGTAACCTCCTCTCTTTCGCTTCTTTATCTCAGGTTTGAAGACTTTCGCCTCGTTATTGGGAGCTTGCTCCGCGAGTTCGGCGAATACAGCCCGCGGGTCAAGGAATTTAGGATCAAGATGCTTAGGGGCCTTGTAGCCACGGCAGACGACGAAGATTTCGGCGGAAACATTTCGGGAAGACGGAGGCTTCGTCGACTCGACTTTGGTGAATAATTGGTTGAATACCCAGAGAAGCTTGTTGTATTCCTTGGATCGGAAGACCTTGGTGACGAATGTGCCACCTTCAACCAGAAATTCTGTCGCCAATTTCATAGATTGGAGAGCAAGCTCTGCCTGGTTGAAAGAGTCCTGAACCCAAGCGGTACCGACATTGGGAGCACCATCGTGTAGCACGGTATCGGCCTTCCAGGTCTTCAGATGTTGTCTGATGGTCGCGCGACATTTGTCGGTGGTGATATCGCTCTGGAAGGTTATGACCTTTGGGATGGGTTTGATCGGAGCAAGATCGACACCGACGATGAGACTGTTGGCTGGCATTGCCTCTGCCGCTACCTGACACCATGACTACGCATACGGTTAGTTGATATTTCCGTCCCTTCATGAGCGAAACGACTTACCCCAGGAGCGGCACAGAGATCCAGAAGGACCTTGCTCTTCTCAAGGAAGCCATACTTCTTGTTCAGCTGGATCAACTTGAAGGCGGCTCGGGCTCTGTAGCCCTTCTCCTTGGCTAACTTGTACCATTTGTCGAGACGACCTTTTCCGTGTTTCTTCTGGATAGCCATAGCGCTTCAAACAGCCTTGACTCGGCCAAAAGAATACTTCTCAAATCGAATTGGCGCTGGATTGTCTCGCAGCGCAATCTGTTCCAGTGTCCCGCATCAAAGTGGCAGGGTTCAATCTTTGGAAATTTTTGAGGAATTGTTCCTCGATAAGCCTATCGGTGGGTCCAGAAGGCCAATAGTCTTGGCAGGCGATGAACCAGAAGTAAACGTCCGTGCTCCGTCTGTTTTATTCACACTGTAATAGACGCAATAGCAGCAAAATATCAATTTTAATTGGCTACTTGCAAGCGTACCATTACGGAATATAGTAATAGCCGAGTCCAAGACCCACCGCAGCCACTGGATTTTAAGTAAAAACACAGTGCTAAAAAGCAAACATTGACGACGCTAAAATCCGACCTCCAAACGTCAATTTCCTATTTGGGATCGTGTAAGTGGTTTTTCGTGGTCGCGTTCTTTTCGCGGGCGTGTCTCTGGGAGCCACTCTTACTTCCGAAACGGTCAGAATCCAACCTTTCGTCTTTCCCCACCACTATTCCTCGATTTTACTTACTTCTTCTCCATAGTTAACTCGATCTTTCATTAGTCAATTTTCTCTTTTATCATGATCAATATCTCTCCTTCTCACTAGCACTACTAGAGGGCCAGGTGCTGAAGGTTCAGGTGCATTGAAGGCATCCCGTCCTTTTAGTGGACGCAGGTCGTGGACATAGACATAGAAGAGGCTTCGTGGCGGACAATATGTCGAATCCGAACCCCTCTTCTCCCCCGAGACTTACCAATGGAAAGGAAAGAAGGAACCCTTCTATAACGCCTCGGAAATTCAAACGGTTCTTTACGCCTCGCTCCCGAGTACCTTCGCGTATCAGCCCTGCAAGAAGAGCCCTTCAGGATCTTGCAGTCCCCGAGTTCAACAACCGATATCAGACACCTGCCCCATCTAGTCCGCTAGGACCTATCTCAGAGCAACAAGCGCGGGATGAAAATATCGACCCATTGGATGCTCGAGTCCCCAAGAGACGAAAATTTCAGCACACTCCAGAGTCTTCACCCTGCCGACCCCCTTTGACAGCCGATCCAAACCATAGGGAACACTCACCTTCGCCCCGAACAAGGCAAGGTCTTCTTAGCCCGATTAGGTCTCTACATTCAAGCCAGGAGAATCTCGATTCGGACGAAGATGAGAGTGAAGATGAGATTCCAACCCAATCGGGGCCAGTAAGGCGATTGGCTCCTCTAACAAGCCGTGGATTTGCTGGTCAGCTTGCGCAAAGGCAATTGGGAGGAATGCCCCGGGCTGGACGTTCTTACATGTCGTTTCCGATCTCTGACTGGAGAATCGACACTGCCGACTTCTACAGCAAACCTAACGATGTTCATTCATGCAACAGCCATGAGGGCCCTGGAAGATGCACGCCGTTTTGTGCAGCTTCATGTAATAGAAACAGTCTCGTCGCGATAGGAGATGAGGAAGGCAGGGTCCGTCTACTTGACTCTTCCAATAGTTCATCGGAGCCATTCCGCAAGATCCACCTCTGTTTCCAGGCTCACACCAATGCCGTCATCGACCTAAATTTCTCCGATGATGATTATCGCCTTGCCACCGCGTCGGGTGACCAAACCGGACGGGTTATAGATATGATGACACAGACTCCAATTGCGATCCTTCAGAATCACACGTCTTCTCTCAAGCAGATTCGTTTTCAACCGGGCAAAGCTAATGGCAATGTCCTCGCGACGTCTTCTCGTGATGGTAGTGTTCAAATTTGGGATCTTCGTTGTGCTGGCCCACTAGTACAGGATGCTATTGTACATCCTGAGGATCGTGAAACTACCTTAGGATTCCGAAGACCGCCGCCCAAGCAGGGATGTTCTGTAAACAGCCTCTATCGTGCTCACGCACGTACATCGCGCCAGATTCAGCAAGGAGCTTTAGTTGGACAAGGCGATACACCATCACGACGTGAGCTACCAGCCCGGGCTGGTGATATGTCCGTCACAGCTATTCAGTTCCTACCACCTGGACAGGAACACTTATTACTCACAGCATGTGAGGCAGATGCATCTATCAAACTATGGGATATTCGATCAATACATTCCTCGCGCCAAAAGGTTCCCTCTTCATTATCAGAGACCGCATTTCCCTATTCACATCACTGGCGGCCTTTCGGCATCACGTCTCTAGCACTGAACACCGACGCCTCTCGATTGTACGCCGTGTGCAAAGACAATACCGTTTATGCATACTCAACTGCCCATCTTATTCTGGGACACGCGCCAGAACTATCTACACGGAACGGCGAACCGCCGCGAAAACGACATAACGCAGCAACGCACCAAGGCCTCGGGCCGATCTACGGGTTCAGACATCCGTCACTTCACGTATCGAGCTTCTACGTCAAATGCTCCGTGAGACAAGCGCGCGACGGCAAGAGCGAACTCCTCGCCGTAGGAAGCAACGATAACTGCGCTGTTCTGTTTCCCACGCAGGAGCGATACTTCAGGGATGACCTGTCATGTACGATGGGCCCCCTTACCCTTGAGAACTCTACGATAGCCGCGGCTCAGGAACCATCGACTTCGAATCGGCCTATCAGCTCGGCCGGGGTCCGCAGATCCCTCTTCCGAGCCGGCAGTACAGTCAACCCCCCGTCTAGGCTTGACGATGACATACCCATTGTGCGCAAGGGAACCCCGCTCGTCCGAGGCCACTTTAGTGAAGTCGGCTCGGCCGTGTGGACAAGTGAGGGCAATCTCGTGGCCGTCGACGACTATTGCATGATCAGATGTTGGAGAGAGGGGAGGGAAGAGGCGGCCGATCTGAGGACCGGCGGCGAGACAGGCGGTAGACGCTGGGGTTGCGGATGGGCGGACGTGGGAGAGGATTGGGATGTTCCTGATGACGATGAGGACTAGACACTAGAGCGGGAGGAAGGCTGCGTGGAACTTGAGGCCTAGCATTGCACGGCGTTAGGGGTTATATGGCATCGAGCATCGAGCACTGAGCTTTGAGCATTATAGGCTTGCTGCAACTTTTATACCCCCTTTTATAACTGTAATTCAACGGTTGATTTATACATACGTATGTTTTGTGAAGCGTACTCTGCTCTGTGGTTTAAATGTGCTCGTGCCATCATCACAAAATATAGAAGTGCGTGCTAACGCATATTCTTGGAGAGACGGTTTTATTCGCCTGGTGGTTTATGCGGTTTTTATTCGAAGAGTACTAGGTAGATTTGATATTAGGAGATAATAGTTGATCGAGGCGATTCTCAGATGGATATTTGTAATTCTGACTTAGTAGGTAGTCAAGGCTATTTTCCAGTTGCCTTCCCCCCCTCTCTTTCTCGGCTTGCGTTTCTCTTTCTTAGCTTGGTCTTATGTACGGCTTGCCGTAATATCTGTGATGCTAGTGGGTGTTTGACGATTAGGTAGATTGGCTGCACCGATTTAGTTCATGTTGTTAGTATCTCTACCTCCTTAAGTCATATACTTGACTCATTCTACTTCCTTGGATTAGTGCTGAGTTACGTTGCTCCTTTTAGTCATCGTAGACGAGAGATCGTGTAGTTTTTCTAGCTGCGGTAGCGCGAAGGGTAGAGCCTCACGCACAACTCTTAAGGCATGACTACCTTACCTAGGTAGATAAAACCAGGCTCTGGGTTAACTAAGTGGCAATGTGGTACGATCTGTCTATCGGAGTCTGCCTAGGTACTGACGGCATAGCCCTAAGCGTGTGGGAATAGTCAATTCCTCTTTCCAGACTAGGAGACATTGATGCATCTTCACGTCCCCCCCTCACGTCATTTTTTAGAGTTATTCACGTGCAATTCTTTTATTTGTCCCTTCGAAATCAGATGATCATCCATAATATAGATAGCTATAGCAGCCTATTGTACATCGAGATTACCTATGTACTAAGTTTGAACTAGTCAGACGAATCAAGTACGTGAAAGAAATAAAAGAAATATTTCGGTCAGTCATGGGCACTCTGTTTGATCTAGCCCTTGTCTCGCTACTTGTAAGCACCTACTGTAGGGCTGCATGCAGACATGGCTACCTAAGGTATGTATGAGCTGCTGCGACATGCAGCTATCGAATCAGGGCAGCGCTTCTTCCAGTACCACAACCAACGGGGTGGAATACAGATAGACCTGAAACGATGTCTCCATATGCATGCTTCGCTCCTCGAATGGACTGATAGTGGAGGCCCTTTTCACACGAGTTTCTCTTATAGGCGAGAGATCGCCGCTTTCCGAAGATAATATGCCTCCAAATCCGGGTAGGGACTGCGTAGAATCCTGCTGCACTTGCATGCGAACTTGTTTCGTACGAAGAATATAGGAAAAAGGGAGACCGAAGTTTAAGAAATTGCGCGCTGCATTTTCTTCACCGCCAGTTCTACCGCCCGTTTGTTGCGCGTGTCGACAATGGTTAGTGGAGCTTCCATAGTCAGGATTGTGACGAGGCCGCAGATTCCGTAACCTGCAAAATAGATTGATGGAGACTGGTGAATGGATGGAAAGCTAAGGAGGTCGCATATACTACGACCCAGAGCGGAGCGAGTTATACGCCATTCTCGCTACTCTTATTATTCTATAGAGAACTCGTGAGGTCATATAGGCAGTTTGCGTTTTAGCACTTCACGCAGAGAGGGATCAGTCTACGTCAACTCAGAGGTCAGCTTGTCATTATTAATAGCAAAGCGCACCTGTTATTAGCTACTATTATTGTACAGCCCAACCCAGGCCGAATCAGAAAATGGGGTGGTTGGGGGATCGGATCTCCTTCTGCTCTTTGGCTATTGGTCAATTGCTTTCTCCAAGCTGGGCTCCCCTGTCTCCATCCGTAACACAGCAAACTGTGGATTTGCGATGCGCGTATCCTATGTAAATACCGTCGGCGGTTTGGGATTGATGAAAACATTATAGAGCAAAAGCGCGCAGAAGAGAAGTTGAAAAGGCTCGTAACGGGCTGCCGCTTCGGTGAATACACCACATGGCTGTTCCAAGTGTGTTCCCGCAGCACAATCGTATCGTTGCTAGCCGTGAGCTACCAGAAGAAAATCATACAGCTTCTTCTCCCGTGCTTAGCCTCAAGCTATTCCGCTCTCTGCGTTCAAGCCCCACGAATTAGCTGTATGAGGATGGCTCAAATGTCTTAGACAGTATATCGTGGCGTTAGCACATAGACTAAAACCCGTAGACACGGGACGGACACTAGTAACGGGCACATCTCCCTCTTAAATCAGTCACTTGAGCAATTCCAACGATCCGGGAGAGAACCGAGGTAAGTATCCTTGCAACTGTGAATAATGTGCGAGCACGAGGTACGCGACCTTTTTTTTCTTCTTCTCATGATTAGACTCGGAGACCCTGAATGTTAGACATAAGGGTCGCGGAGCTCAATGGCTTCAATATCGTTGGTAATCGTTATTGTAAGACGTCTCTTCTCGTGTAGACTAATTAACGTGACAGCGTGACAGAACTCGGGACTTAAGAGGGGAGGCTGGAGATAAAGACGTTGATGATAAAAGTCCCTCGACCCCTGTCGTTCCTGGAAATTTTCACATTTTGGGACGTGTTTGCGCGTGGCGGCTGGACCCGTCATAAGGTCCAAAAAAGTAATTTCGAGTTTTGGCTTCGATTAATCACTCCTTTCTTTTGACAATCAACTAGTTGCTACTCGATAGACAGAAGCTCGTAATTATAACGGTCTCGAGAGCCTAAATTTTTTTTTATATATGCCTTAAGTTACACAGCATTGTCGAATCGAATTTCCGGCTCGGACCCGAGTCCTCTAGCTTGTTAGACGGTAAATCAACCTCGTCTTATTGATCTCAGCTCTGACGGTCCCCGGAAAGTGGACAACTCATCTTGCATTAAGGTCGCTGCACGATAAACGGCCTCCCATTCGCTTGTGACCGACAGCAGGTTCCCTTAGAGATCGGAATCTAAACTGTCTGCACCCGGTACAAGTACTACGCAAGATTCGTGGTGTTTGGATATGGCTTCCTGACACACACAATATTCTTCCTTTTCCCTCTTCCACTTCCCCCTTACCCTTGGCCTTGCGCTTCCACAGTTCAACGTCGCATCCAAAAGGCGAGCGCTTATAGGAAACGACCGACGCGGACGCGCGTATCTGCATCCATACGGAGGGTCAAGTTTATAGCCTAGTCCGTTCATGCAGAAAAGGTTGTCGTGCAGCTCTTCTAAAACATTATTTTTATTTCCATCCCGCGCGGATCTCTCTCACCCAGACCTACATACTCCTACATATGCATACACATGCATAAGCGCGAGCACACAAAACATTATTTACAACCCACCGTGTGCCCCCTATTATTAAAGAGAAGCTTCGAGGCTCATGCGTCTTACACATCTTATTGTAACTACCTCTACTGAACACACACCACCAACGCTAATGTCGACTTCTGGAGCCGCTTAGAAGTCGCGGGGGCCAAGAGTTGAGTTCGATTATATTCAGGTCGAATATAGCGAGAACTCCACATAGCTCAAAAACCGAAAGCCTGGAAAACTGCCAATCGACACTCCTCGTGTTGACCTCACACCGCCATTGGTTTTGATTCGCGAAAGTGGCCAGTCCAGGTTCTTCCCCGGCCCGGCGGAGATCCTATATATAACTAAACTACCTAATTACTATCATACACTTGATCAGCGTCCATACGATCAAAATCGGCAAAGGAGAAAAATAAGTGCGCGCGCTACTGACGTCGAAATGCTTCACGATCGAACAAGATTCAGAACACCTACCGCCGCCACCCTTCAGCCTCCATCATCACTCACCATATTTCCTCGTTGGCTGATCCCTTACTAAGTTTTTTAATTTGCGCATTCGACCCTATCCGGAATTCGCGACTGGGTCTGTCTGCTTTGTATTACCTTCACTGTATCATATTGGTCAGTTAGCCCCATCCAATGGCAACGCGCTTTGGCCTTTACTGGGCTGATGTGGCCGATGAGCTTGCGCCAACTAATACATTGTAACGCTAGTCTATTGTAATATTTCGAATGTTTAATTTTGGTTGGGCTGTACTTGTTAAATCGGACGTCGTGTGGAAATTCGTGTAGCTCTATCGACTAGAGTTATCTGCTTTGACGAAAGGACCGACGCAACTAACTAGAACGACGCTTTGCGCCCACTTACGCGTCGCCAATTCTTCCAGCAACGGCTCTCTCATGCTTCTACTGAGGTTGAGTGTGTTTGCTAGTCACTCGTTATCTAATCTTTTGCAGCTGGTGGAAATTATTTGGTGTGGGTGTGCCAGCTCGAGTCAGCGATTACCTTTCAACTACAATCTACGACCCTGATCTAATTCTCAACCATTGGCGACCTGAATCTATATTAATCGACGTCATCATCCTTTGAGGAGCATAAGGTCTAGGTCTTACGCTTAAACGCCGCCGTACAGTTTGTGTATGCGACTTCGCTTTCTGCGCAAGAGCACAGAGTCCCGCAACTTTCCTTGACGAGTTCTAAGGAATTACATCCGAAGAAGTACGGCGGAGCTATCACGAAAACCAGGGAGATCTTGTTCGCCAAGCCGCAGGTTGTGTGAGGTATGTTGATCCCCTTAATGGACTATTTTGTCTCCCCTAGCCATCTCGATCACCCCAACACATCAACATGAATTCATTAACAACATTATACCCTTTGTACAAGAACAATCCTTAGAAACATCATACCCAATATCCCTAGCAACTCTTAGTACATTATCACATCCAACCTTGTCCCAAAAATGGCTCGTAAACTACGGCGTATCTCTAAGCGCATCTCTGACCTTCGAATAGAATCTGGTTTTCCACACCTCCCATCAATGGCTTCCTCCGAGGTCGACCAGAAGTTCCTCGGGCGCCTCGCAAAAGCTGTTGAACCCAACAATGCGCTGCTCGCGTCGATGCTCTTCAAGATCCTGGGCCTTTCTATCAACGTAGCCGGGCAGCTAGTCAAGGCAAAGAAGCAGCGCCGTCTAGACACCACCCGCATGACGCAGTCCCTCGAGCTGTACTTCCACATAATATGGCTCTCGCGCGAGGGTTTAGTCATGCTGGAGCAGTACGTCCTGCCTATGGTAGGCGACTACGTCGAGCTCAAGGTGTTAGCGTACAAACTACGCGCGTCGTTCTACCACATTTTCGTGCTGTTCCATAATAACCCTCCAGTCTCGCCCATGGGAATCGCGATGGCATCACAAGCAGCAGCCACAGCACCAATTCCGGAGACGATGCCGCTTCGAGTCGATAAGGGGAAGGGTGTGGATAGAGGTGAGCCAACGTTTATACCGCACGAGCCGTCCCGATCGTCAGTACAGCCCACGCACCCGATAGAACAAGGTGGACCGCTACCGCCCCCGGGTTTCGAATCGCACGCCCAGGTACAGCCTCCCGCCTTTACCCCAGAAGCGGCCGCTGCGTTTCTCCTGCCCTACGTGGACTACCTACCGACCGCGCACCAGTACTTCCGCGAAGCGTGTGCGCTAGCAGATAACCTGCTCTGGGGATCGCATTCCTTGCGACTCTCGGTCAAGACGGAGTACGCGGCGTTTCTGTACGACTGCGTGCACGACCGCGAGGGCAGCCGCAAGCTAGCGAAGGATACCATTGCCGAAGTGTACGAAGCGAGCGAAGGCATGGACGATGATATGTTCAACGACGCGTGCGAGCTCGTGACGGTGCTGGGCAAGATGATGAAGCGCGGTTTAGGTTCAGGAGGGGGATCGAGAAGCGGTGGGCGGCCGAGTCCGAGCCTGGGAACGGTATCGCAAGGAGGCGAGAGTAGTGCGACGGTTGTGCCACCGGTTCCGCCCGTGGGCATGGAGAATCCGATATGATCTCGAAATCGAAACGAACTGTTCCGTGCCACGAGGACAGAGATCGAGAACATTTTATACGTTTGGAATTAACTATACTCTAGTAAGAGAGTATTGTCATGATGTGATGGTGAACCGAATAGCCTGGTTACCATCTTCATGAACTTGGAGGGAGAATTCGAAGTCAATTGGACTTGATATTTGACGTTACATATTCCAGCAGCACCCAACGAACGAAACAATACGTTTTAGCCCTCGACCGTCCGCGAAGTCCATACCATTACTCCCGCGACCTATAGATGAAACCTACACCAAGAGTGAACCGCACACCTCCGTTCACTTTCACGCCAGCGCTCTCGAAGGGGCTACCGCTTATAATCGATCGGCTTAATACCTTCCGAAACAAAGCTAGAAACCGGTACGGCCGGGGTGCCCAAAACAATCGTCACGGGAAAGGGACTTCCAAGTATTCTTAATCCAATCCGCCGTCTCGAAACTCTCGACACCACCTATCTACCTAGCGACCACATACCTACCTACCTACCAATCTACACACCCCACAGCCTCAACCCCAGGAGTTCCGAGACGCGCCAGGGCACAACCGGGCGATATCAACCACGGCATCTGCTCCCTTTGCCACTTTATTTTCTCGTTCATAAATACGTTTGATGATACCCAGTTCCGCACTGCTGGAAGGATGGATGGACGGAGAGAAAAGACGGACGAGCTACAATCCGATAGCCCCGTCATTGCATAACAATTCTTTGCATGTTATAGCCGCGTAGCAAGATTTCCGCTCGAGAGCTGTACTTGGGGCCCTTACTCAGAAATCTTACAAAAGAGAAAAACCTTTGTAAATTCTAACAGACGACTTGGCTTGAATCCTCGTGAAACGCGCCTTTGTAGTATTACTTATCGGTATTGAGGTGCCATCGAAACTAGCTGTAAATTGAAGAACATGTTATTGAACTCGTATTGTAGGAAAGGAAGAGGTCGAGAATAACTGTCTAGTCCTCGTCCCAGTAAAAATACGTCTGACATGTGCTGATCGTGTATGCAAAGGCTCCCAGTGAGATAAATGAATTTCACAGAACATACGGCGTAGAGATAAGAATAAGTCTATTTTCTAAGACGCAATGTAGGGTATCGTACCTATTCAGTCTAGTCAAGCCTGCGCGCCTCTATTCCCACCGTTCATCTATCCACCCATCCAGTCTGTTTATTACCAACACCGGCGCCACACCATATCCCAAAGTAACCAGTCCTAACCCTCATCAATAACATCACTAGAAAGTATCTACTGAAACCTCACCGCACCAGCCCCCTTGCCCTTGCCCTTCCCCTTCCCTTTCCCCTTTGCCGCCGCCTCCGCACTCCCAATCGGCGTCGTCGTAACACTCTTCTTAACCCCATCCCCCCTCTTCGCAGCCAACCGCATCCTCTTCTCCTTCTCCACGACCAAGCTATCGCGGCTGCGCAAGCTCAGCGGCCTCCCCTACTTCGCCGCCGCCTCCGCGTACTCCGTGCCGCAGACCTCGTCGAGCTCGCCCACGACGCCGATCATGAAATCGAAGATGCGCCGGGCCTCCAGCACCACGTCGTCGTGTTCCCCCGCCGTAAGCAAGGACGTCCCCTTCCCGCCCCCCTCCCCCGTATACGCAAGCACCCGCTCCTTGAACGTGATCTTCAGGTCCTCGCCGTCGGACGGGGTGTCGAAGCGGAAGAAATCCAGAGGCTGCTGCTTCTTCACCGCCTGCCCCTCCCCACGCCTCCGACGCCCCGCCCCGCTCGACGAGGGAAAGCCCCCCGGGATCCTAAGCTCGGGCTCCGAGCCCTCCTCCTCCTCCTCCTCCGGCTCGAGGGGCGTCCAGAACGAAGAGGCCGGGTCCACGCGCTCGAGCGACGCCCGGATAAAGCGGCCGCCCGAGAAGATGGCCATGTACAGGACCCAGGCGTAGGCGAGCAGGACGTGGGGGCGCGCGGTGGCGGCCCTCTTAATGTGCGCCAGGAACTCGGACAGCACGGGGGACTCGGCGGCGCGGTCGTCGAGCTGTGCGGTGAGCTCCGCGGTCGACCAGCCGGTCAGCGACGTCAGGTCCCGCGTGAGGGCGCCGGAGCGGGGGAGGCCGTCGATGAAGAGGGTGGAGAGGAGGGAGTGTATGCGGTTGGAGATCGTGAGGCGGGATTTGGAGTCCACGGTGCTGGGGGTGGTGGAGGAGTGCGCGTCGGAAGGTTCCGGACACTCGGGCTCCGTGCTGCGTATACGCCCGTCTTCGGTTTCGGAGGAGTCGAGGATGGTCTGCCATAGTGATTCAAAGGTTATGTAGATGGGAGCAATATGCAGTAGTCCTTGGACGTAATTTGACGCATCATCAACCTGGGGAGGAAGAGCCAAGCGGAGTCGTTTGATGATGAGTTTATTGAGCTCAGTGTGCGCGGTGCGAGTAGCGACGTTAATGGACTCGCCCAGGGGGCGTTCCGGCATAGCAACAGCGTCTTCTGTCTTGGAAGGCATGATGATAGTCGGTGAAGAAAGTAGTCCTAGGTCGGATGAAATTTGCAAAGTCTTATAGGTATGTCGTTTAGGATACTTAGGTCATATTTGATACAGATAGATAGGAGGTAGGTAGCAAATACGACAGTCTTGATATGAAACAAGACGATGCCAGCAAAAGCAAATAAGGCCGAGGGCTGACCAGCAAAGCAACCCAGGGGAATGAACGGCTGACTTATATAGTCCGTGAGTCACAACCCACGACTACGGCCACGATTCTTTCCCCGGACAATAGTAAGAGTCACAGCCCATTCCACGTATGACCAACTGTTTGAGCGAGCCGAACCGTCAACACAGCAAGAACCAACGCTGTGAGTCTGGCTAAACGTTAGGACGAACGGCCTAACGGGGAAGTGGCCACGCGCGTTGGCGGCAACGGCCGCTCTCACTTTCTCTGAATCACTCGCAGCCGTTTAATTGCTTAGTCGCGCGGGTGGTTCGCGACAGAAAGTGAGACGTTTGCGGCTCTGTCGTGCTCATATGACCCCTGGACCTCACGGGGTGGGTTTTGGCGCCTGTAAGACAAGACTACACCTAGGTGAACGGGTGAGCGGTGTGACGTTGGTAGCGAACGCATGGATTAGGTGTGTAAAAGAAACTTCTGTTTCTAATAATACTCATAATACGGCTGGTGCGTTTGCCACGCAAACTAGGTACGGACGTGTCTGTTCGGGATGCATGTTTTAAACCCGATATTTCTACCCAATGTTCTAAAGGGATATCCCTGGTTTCTACCATCGACACTAAAATGACACTAACACAACTATTTTGTGTCTTCTGACTTCAATAGTTCGAAAGGGCAGGTAGTTTCACGTAATCAGAGTCAGGCCAAGAGATTAGATGGACCGCTTTAGTCAGGAGTTACTGATGTCATTGATTATAATGCAGAAGCTAGTGTTGCTGCAGTGGTATTCGTAACCATTTGGCTTTAATAAGAGCTCTAATCACCTCGGCTAGATGCTATTGAATAATCTAATCTAACGGGAAGATGTAAACAGGTACAACTCGGAATGTCCCCCGGTATCACAGCTTCGAAGCAAACAATCACATATCGTACATACAACGAAACCCATACCATTTGGCTTCGAGATATTGTCCATTTTTAGGCAAGATATCTATGTACGGCATCTCTCTCGGTGCCGCATGTACCGCGGTCTTGGAGATGTTTGATCTATGATACTTTATGTCCTTCCTGGTATCCATATACCATCTAGGCAGCTCAGAACCCAATTATTCCAACCATGACGCCGGGCCGCCAATAGTGTCATCCAAGACTCAAAGAAACAAAAACTTCAGGGATAGAAAACTAAGGCTCTGCCACTATCCTATCCCTAGTTTGTCTCTCGGGACTGGTCTTCCCATCTTCATCATCGTGACTCTCATGATTGATGAAAATGAAAGAGAGCAAGACGATTCCGGCGCCAATCCAGTACACAAAACTCGAGTATTGCGCGTATTGTATCATCTCGCCGATGAGAGACAGGGGGATAGTCAAAGATAGGCCAACAGTGACAACCAAGGGTGTCGTTAAAAGCATGGCGTAAGCCCATGAAATATCTGAGAGGAATGAGGATATTGAGTTGATCTGCTCTGAAGTTAGCACCGGCACCTAGGAGGAATAACACGGACGGAGGCCGTACCAGAATAATTAACCAAACCTTGCCAGTCGGAGGCATTTCAAACTATTCTATGTTAGTGACGCCTAAAATACGATAGCCCAGAATTGCTAGGTAGATACTCACAGGCTCGATCCCCGTAAAATGCAAGATGGGAAACAGTGGCCACAGAAGCAGAATATTAAACACGCCCACGAGCCCAAAAAACAGTGGCATGTCGACCCTATCCTCGTTCCCGATGCGTCTCTTCATAACGACCACGTAGAACCCATAAACAACGGCGCTGAAGAGAGCCATGGCGTCGCCGATAGCAATCTGCCGCTGGCTCTTGTGCGGGAAGTTCCCTCTATTATCGTCGTTATCCGCGCCCGAGAGGTCCACCGTCGAGATGAGTATGATGCCCGTCAGCGACGCCAGCACGCCCAGCAGCTTGCGGATGGAGAAGGACTCGATGCGCATCATGGCGCAGAAGACCAGCGTCCAGACGCTGCTCGTCGACGTCAGGATCGTCGTGCTCGCCACGCTCGTGTACTCCAGGCACGCCGACGCGAAGTAGTTGCCCAGGAACCATATCATGCAGAACTCGAAGCTGAACCGCGCCGTCTCGAGGAACGTGAGCTTGTCGTTCGGATTCGGTAGGTCGACCGCCTCGAAGCTTCCCTCGTCGTCGACTAGTAACCGCTCGCCCACCGTCACGTCTTCCTCCTCCTGGCTCTTTAATCTTTCTACGCCGTGGTACCGCACCCTCCACTCCTGAATCGCCAGGTTCCTCACGCGGGAGATGCCACCGTTCTTGATGATGTACTTGATGGAGATCGGGATCATGGATAGCGCAAATATGGAGGTGTTGATGTACACTAGAAAGAAGGGTTTATCGTAGGTGTGGTCGGAGAATATGTACTTCTCTCGCATTAGCTGGAGGCGCTCAACCACAGTACGCCTGCTCGTAGAATAAATAGAATACTCACGCTGGCGAGGAAATTCGACGTCGTCCAGAGGAACACAGTAAGTAGCAAGAGACTGATGCCGAGAGTCCTTCGCGCCATATTCCACATCCCGCCTTTCCGGGGTGTCAAGCTCGGTATGCTGCCCCAGGACGTGGATGGTCCTGCTATATTTTGTAGAGGCGCCGGAGGCTCGGAAAGCCTTCGTCTCGGGGCATCGTACTCTGCTTGGCTCTCGACGGCCGTATATGCTGGTGGTGGCTCTTGCGATGTCATATCGTTGGGTCGGATGAGGGTCGCGTAGGATGCGGTGGTTACGAATCCCTCCAGGGTGTTAGAGCGGCCGCGTAAGATGGACTCATTTAATATTCGAACGAGCGACAGAATCGGTGTTGATAATCGTAGGCAATAAACGTAGGAACAGAGAACAACATAAAAGCACTCTCATCAAAGGAAAGCGAAAAAAAGGAATGAAAACCCCAAAAGAGAGCAAATACGAAGTCTGAAACAGGTTACTGAGTTACTGCATGTCGGAGTTGTTCTACTTGATTGATCCTACGCCGTCGGTGATCTCAGACGCCGAGATGTCCATAATCCTTTGCCCCTGCGTAGCGTTCCCTTAGCGGTTCAAGGGGTCGGAACAGGGCGGGACACTTCTAAGTTTTTACTGTATTAGGTGATTGGATGAAGGTAACACACCCCCTAAATTGCATGTGCTTCCCATCATTTGTGACAGGTCTGGTGACGAGCAACATATAATGGATTGCGTATTCCACTATGAATATTTAGGCAGCAAGTCACATATTCGATTGGGGTTACCGTGGGCTGTTCACAAGATGCGAATGGACAAACACTTCTGAATGCCAACTGAGAAATATCGAGATGTCTTAATTGAGAGCCCTTAATCGATGAACCTGGATGACGCCTAAGACTTAACGTTACAGTCCTGAACTGTGCCAATGGGACAAACAAAAATGCAATGCATCAACTGCTCTATACACCTATTATAGGAGTGGTTCTGGATGTCCCACTACCCCCAAATCTTGTCCCTGAGAGCCCCTAAAATCTTTCATACAAAGAGGCGAATGATGGTTGAGAAGGCATAACGAGTTCCAAATAAATGACCAAGGTCTAGTCAAGTCGGATTAGCTATAATAGAACAACCGGCATGGCGACACGTGAGAGGGATGAGATGCTAGGGATACTATGTTCGGAATCCTTTAGCATGCGCAACCATCACGGTCGTTCTCGATGTGAATGTTGATGGGGTCCTGGAAGTCTCCGCTGAACTCCTCAGACTCCTCCTGCGCCAGCGCATTCCGTGCAATGACTATAGTATAAAGTTAGAAGTAATCAATAATGGAAACGGAATACAAAACAATACCTTCGAATGCTTGCTCGACGTTGATCGCTTCCTTCGCACTGGTCTCGAAATAAGGAATATCGCCCTTGGAGTGGCAGAAGGTAGCCGCTCTCTTACTTGAGATCTGTGGAGCCATTAGTTCATGATCCTATTTAGTCGCTGGTTCCTACTTACCACTCGCTTGCTCTCCTCAACATCAATCTTGTTGCCAAGCACCACCTTGTAATCTTGTTAGTCGGCATCCAGTGACGGTAGAGCGGCATTCCTTACGAATGGGAAGTTCTCAGGATCCCGCGGTGAAGCTTGGATTAAGAACTCGTCTCGCCAGCTATCGAGCGCATCGAAGCTCTTGGAGTTGTTGACGTCAAAGACCAGCACACAGCAATCAGCTCCTCGGTAGAACGCAACACCTAAGGATTGGAAGCGCTCCTGACCAGCCGTATCCCAAAGCTGCCCATTATTAGCCATCGCTCTTTGATAACTCTGCCAGCATATGTAGTCTTCTCGTACCTGCATCGTGACTTGTCGGTCATCGACTAGGACCTCTCGCGTTAGGAAGTCGGCACCAATGGTAGCCTTGTAACTGGCACTGAACTTCTTGTTGACCTATCGAGTATCGACTATCAGTTTTGGGACACCTGGGGGTCGTAAAGGAGGAGTCGTAGAGAAAGACTACTCGTAGCGACGGTCGCAACGTACATATTGGTTCATCAAGCTTGTCTTGCCTACACCGCTATCGCCGAGTATAATGACCTAAATAGTTTGAGTGTCAGATCACAGAAACATCTTGAACAAGTAAAATACTTATTGTTGGGTAGTATATGTTATACCTTCAAGAGAACCTTCTTCCTAGAAGCCATGATGAAGTCGAGTCGAGCGACAGGTCTCGTAGATTGTTCTAGAGTTGATAAGCTCTGGGAACTCGAGAAAAAGGATTGATTGATTAACTTGATTGTATGCGCCGCCTTGCAAAGCTAGTTTCGGAAGAAGGGTAACTGAGCTTGTGCGACCGTCACTGGTGACTCGAAGCTGTTGCGTGTGTTGTTGTTGATAGTGTGTATTGGTAGTATTGGTACTTGTTTGAAGGCTGCAGCGCCGATGGGGTGAATTACCTAGAGTGCTGGTCGGACCTTCGCCGATACAGGTAATCTGACACAAGGAGCTGATAAGGCACTGTAGCTTAGTAGCTTTTAGTGTGCACGAGACCAATTACAGTGGCTGGATGCAGCCACACTCCCCTCCAATGCTTTGAAGCCACATGCTTATGCCATTAATGAATGCCATCTGATTCATTAACCACTTGTTGGTGACTGTGATATCTATTTTAACTTAAACTTACAGCCAAGTGACACGACCGTCTTATCAATGGACATGCTGCAATATTTGTTGAGAACAAACATTGGGGTATTTCTTATATTCTGATTGCTATCCAGCATGTGTGAATACCTTGGTAGCCAGATCGGATTAGGAAGCTTTCGATCTCTTGCTTCTTTACCAGCCGAGCATCACCAGGAATTTCAATGATCGGCTTTACAGAATATCGATATGATCGACCTTGTACTAGAACAACCTCTACAATATTTTTCGATATGATTAAAGATGATGAAATGCCAATCAGAACCCTGCAAGCGCTAGGGAGAGCATCTCATTGAGAGCCATATAATGATGTCATACTTCATCATGGCCATATATGGCATCACCGTTATGATTGCTTTGACAAGCGCAGAGCTTGCTAAGTTATTGAATGTTTTCATCTACAAAAGCTTGCCTCTCTATTCTTCTATATTCTATCACACTTCTAGAAGAAATACTGCTACACTGTCCTTACTCAAATTGCAATCACGATGGTAGCTATTCGTATCAGCAACTCACTGAACGCCTTCCGGCCAACCTGCGTCCGCGTTCCTCAAGCTTACCGCACTTTTTCCACAAGCCCTCGCTTCTACTCACAGCAAGGTTATGGTGATGGAAAGGGGGATCCGAAAGGAGAGAACCCGCAGAACCAACCGTCGTCAAGTAGTGCGCAGCAAGCATCTGAACATCCCGGCCCAAGTCCACCTGATGTGGGCAAGGGAACTGGGGGCGGACCTACCAAAGCTGGTTTGCACGAGAGCATGAACAAAGCCGCCGCTCGCGAGTCCGGCCAGAAATCTCCCGAGGACGCCAGCGCGCAGTCTGGCGGATCCAGGTCCAAAGAGGCCACAGAGACAGGAGGCAGTCCTACGGGGGGAAACATCGCCAATGCAGCGAGCCAAAGCGGAGGTGAGGCGCTCAAAGGACCTCAGGGCAAGAACAGCCCCAAGCCCAAGATCCAAAACCAGTCCATCCCTGGGGTCAAGCCGGGCTTGAGTGACGAACAGAAGCAGGAAGTCGAACGGCACAATAGGGACTTCGAGAAGCGGCACGACCGGGCGGCGCCCGCTTCGGAGGACAAGGTCGACTCTAAGTTCTGGAAGGGGACGTGAGTACTGCGTGCTGCTGTTTGGTGTTTAATTTGCAATTGTTATTGGCTATTAGTTATTGCAGCGTCTCGGTATAATGCTGTAGCTAACAGATCATGGACACAGTGGCGGTCTCAAACAAGGTGATACAACTGGGATAATTGATTGGAATGCGTAGTTGAGTTGGTACGTTGTGTTAGCTGCCATATTTTGGGTGGAAGCCAACCTGTCGCATAATGTATAAGATGTACAATCATGTATCATTAAATGAATTGGGACTATTATGTGACTGACAAAAAGGGTACGATCTTAAAATCTACTGCGCACTCAAGATTAGATGCCCTAAAATGACGTGTATCGAAGTTTGCTTGTATGACGGTAGACAAAGTTGAGTTTAAGGTTAAAATTGAGATGAAGGAACTCGGCTTCTGGCCCGAGCTTTCCCAGCCAGCCGGCTCCAACCAATTTAAAAGGTCCGAGATTGGATGGAGCTCACTCAGCTCCTTCAACACTTATCTGCTTGTGTTGAGTACCGCCATTCCGAGTGATTTGGGACTGGTTCTGATGCGATTCCATGGATAGCGAAGCACTAACGAGACAGAGATTCGATGGCGGATGAGGATCTCTTGAGCAGGATTCATGGTTTGGAGGACTTGGATCTGGCGGCGCTACTCTGTCTTATCAGCCGCGAGCACTGCATCGTCAGTACAGAGCCGGACGAGCTCGACAATCTAGTCGAAGAGTTACGACTCGTCGCGTCACAGACTTTTAGTCTTCAATCAGCCGTCGTAGATTGTACACCGCATACCACGCTCGACGACCTCGCCATAGCCATCCAGCTCCCTCCCCCGACTCCACAGCCGCACCTGCAACCACGTTCTCCAGGCCCTCGCTCTCCATCCGTCTCTCCCCTACGGCGTCGCGGAACCGAATCCTCGTACCTCCACGGCTATAGTGCTGCCACGACGGAAAAGCAATACCCGGCGACAGCGACAACGCCACCGCAGATCGCGAACGTGATTCTAGCCAAAAACCTCGACCGTGCGCCCAAGGACGTGCAGATCCAGTGCCTCGAACTCCTCCGCACCCGGCGGATCCTAACGCGTACCAGCGTGCAAACAGCGCCTAAGCAGTTCCTGTTTGTAGCCGTGCTAGAGACCGGCGGTGCTGCGCGGCTTGTCTCGCATTTGAATGATTTATTCTACGTCTCGCATTGGCACGATCCTGAGGACGGATTTGCGCATCTGGAAGAACAAGCGACTGACGGCGATGAGTTCGGTGGGAGAAAAGGAGGCGAAACAGCCAGTCTAGACAGCGCCTCGAGCGTGGTTCGCAGGAGCTTCGCCGAGTCCACGACCGCGCCGCAGCCAAGCCGAAGCCGTAGCACGAATAATTTTAAGGGGGGAGACCGGGCAACCGCGGATGATGGCTCCAGCCTTGCCCCGAGCTCAAGCTCATCCGTATTCCCGTCTATCAGCGAATCCGACATCGCGTCCCTGGCTCTGCTAGCCCGACAAGTAAATATGGATGTCGGGGTGCTGCGGTATCTGATGAATATCATAACCTTCCTACGTATGCACAGGGCCGTTGCTCCTGGTGGTGGTGGCGTTACACCTCAAGCTACGAAACACTTCGAGCAGCTCTCAAAGTGCCTCGGCGCGCTGCATGGCCTCGATTACGTCACGCCCTCACTGGTCGGGCTCGCTGTGAAGAAGGTATATCCGCATCGGATAAGGATAGTAACTCCTGAACGGGAGAGGAGTATGCAGTGGGGTAGCGATCTTGCCGCAGTCGAGGCTTTGCTCGAGGGAGTGAACGCGGAATACGTGATCGAGGATGTATTATCCTTGGTTGAGCCACCGTTATGAGTTATGATACCCTAAATTACAGATCATATATCACACAGTAGTAACCATAATCATGGAAGAAAGTCAAGTCTCAGAAATTCTTAGAAGTCTCAAGTTTTAACCGTGTCCTGATGTTTCATTCGTAATTTTGTGTACATTTCGGCTTCTCTAAGGCTTCTACGCTTCTTCTGTATTGAAGACGGAATGCTAGAGCCGCGCTTCCTACACTCTTACAATCATGATCCTTAACGCCAGCCTCATTGGGCTTTCCTTTCACCCTTCGATGTTTCGTGCCCTCCTCATTAGGTACCTAGTATTCTAAAGGTTTTCTATAACCATGCTCTTGATCTCGTCAAGGCGACATGCAGTGTAATTAGTAGGTTTGACTGACCCTGCAGGACCAGCCGGAATTCTTAGACAGTAGGGGAAGACTAGATAGGAATTAGCATTTATGTAACTCAAGTATAATAAAATAAAGGGGGATAGCTTACCTGGCTCCCAAACACCAACCCAACTCATTGCCCTTGATCTTCTTGGCGATCTTAACCTCTCTGTCGATGGGCATCTCGTAGCCGGTGTGCAGAAGCCCCATCATGAAGTTGAGGTCCAAGCAGTACTCGCCGCGGTCGCGCAACTCCTCGAGCGCATCCGGGACGTTGGCGAATACGTCCCAGGACTCCTCGCCGCCGCACACGGCGTGCGCGAGGTCGTGGAGCTCGCGCAGGGTGAACGAGTCGGGCATGCCTAGGGGCTTGGTGCGGTCGTAGAAGAACGAGAAGATGTAGACGTCCTCCGTGGCGAAGGTCTTGGCTAACGAGGGCTGGTGGACGCCGTTGAAGGAGCAGGGCGCAAGCTTGCATTCCGCGTCCTTGTATAGGATTCGCTCGGCCAGGGCGCGGCATTGGGCCGGTGCCGGGGTCGAGGGACCGGTCACGTTAAGTTCCAATTCTCCAGTGCCCAGGGGGCTATTCTCGCCGAGCTTGACTTTGATGGTGTCGGTCTGGCCGGCGTTGATGCAAGGGTGGTTGAGAATGGGCTTCTTCAAGAACTCCTTGTTCTTCACCTTGGCGTAGATGTCGTGGAGTAGGGTCAAGTGGATCGAGTTTCGAGCAGCCATCAAACCATAGCCAAGGTGAGAGTGCTGGTAAAGTTCAAACTTTCGTCCACCGAAGTCTAGATCGTACTTGTGATCACCCTCTGCCAGTTTCTCGGGCATACCGCCGTGAGCACTTCCCTTAAAAGTGGGCTCAAACACGATCTGCGTGGAACCACCACCAAGGTCGAAGATGGCCGCGGTCGGGCTCTGCTCGGGGCCGCCAATCTTGCCGAGGAGGTAGTTGGTGGTAATCCAAGCGTACACACCCTCGTCGGAACCGTCCATAATTGCGACACCGTCCTCTTCCTTTGAAACGACCGGGAAAGGGTAGTCCTTCTCAAGGTGAGTGCGAACAGCTTCCAGGATTCGTTCACTAGCCTCCGGGCCGATCATTCGCAAACCAGCAGTCGCCTTTACAGCAACCGGACTGCAACCCTTCAACTTATCAGGAACGGTTTTCATCGCGACTTCCATAAGGTCATCCAGGGTCTTCGCAGCGGCAATCGGATCATCCTTATACTTGCTCAAACCACCAACGCTCTTCTCAGTCATCTTAAACTCTTCCTTTTCGAGCTCGGGGGTCGGTCCGCAGTTGTTGAACTTGTAGACGTGAATGCGAGATCCAGTGCTACCGGCGTCTATCATGAGGACATATTGCACGATCGGCTTGTCTTTGGAATACGATTTTGTACATCTCTCGGTTCCGTACGACGAATCGGACGGGACCTGACCGCCAGAATGCGATACTGTAGCATCTCAATTAGATGCTATTCTACGGGAGTAGCAGAAATTACTGTGTGATATTAAACCTACCATGACCCTTATAGATATCCACTCCCTTCGGCGAAAAGTAGTAGAACAGGAACACCATGAAGACGACGATGGCAGTGGTCTTCAGCCATCGCGTCTTCTGGGCCTGGTTCATGGTTGCGGCTTGTAGTTTCTCCACGATGCCGGGTTCTCGGTGTCCCGAGTCGTAACGCGCAGGTTTCTCGTGAGGGTCGTATCGCACTTGCTTCGTAGGCAATGAAACTGATGTTCTCCTCATAACCTTCACATGCGATGCATCCCCAAGCAGATCGGGGAACCTGAAAGGAGAAGAAAGGGAAACGGAAAGAAAGAAAAGGGAAAAAGGATAGAACGAGCGATTAGAACATGCGGAACAACGACAGAAAAGTCTAATCCAGATGGATGCGAGGATCAATTCCGGATAGGGGCGTCGTGTTAAATAGGATAATGTTTGAAAAGGGGGGGCGAACACGAGGGCAAGGTAACTTGTCCAAAATGCCAATCTCGAAGATTTTCCCTCCAATTTCAAACGGTTCAATGTTCGTTATCCTGACCCCTGAATTACCTGGAATTTAGTTGGTCTTTGCAGTTTTACGCGACTCCAAGTGGTGGCGTACGTGGACCTTCAGTGGGTCGGCAATTATGGACTCCCTTGTTCCCTGTCTGCTCTATGTCTGTCTGTCTGCCTGTATAGTGAGTGTACAAGCCCCGAGGAACACAGCCACACGGAATGCCGCTCAATGAAACTAGCCGCATTGAAGTCCGTAGGTACGTACCTGCCGTTACTAGAAGGTACTGTTATACAGGCAGCTTAACAATTGCGATGACCTTCTGACGTACAAGTTGTTGCCTCTTGCTACAACTACATAATTCCCTTCTTTGAATCACTTTAATTCCAAGGCATTGTTGACAACGGCGGTCATAAAGGTTCATTTTCCCTTAATTCTTTAGAAAATAAGAACAGTAATATTACGAGTCTTCGTTTCATAAATCGCTAGGTTAGGTACATACATCGTAATTCGGGACTACATAGGCGATAACCCGGACTTGCAACATATTCGATAGTGACAACGACCACCAGTCTCACTCATTCCCGGAAGGATACTCGTAATGGACGTCCACCTCCTTGCCTATGACCTCTCAAACGGTCTAGCCAAGCAGTTATCTCTCGGGCTGCTGGGCTTTCAGCTTGACGCTATTTATCACACATCTATCGAGTTGCAAGGCATGGAGTACGTCTACGACGGTGGCATTAATGTAATCCGACCAGGCACTTCACATCTAGGGCCGCCCCTGGAACGAATACATCTCGGACAGACTCAGCTGCCCATGGAGGTAATTATGGAATATCTCGATTCTCTTAGGGAGATATATACTCCTCAAGTAAGTTAGTAAGGCCCATGTTAGTAAGATTTCTATGCTGACTTACCAGGCATATGACCTGTTTCGACACAATTGCAACAACTTCAGCAATGACTTTGCAATGTTCTTACTAGGGAAGGGGATACCAAGCCACATCGCAAACATGCCTCAAGCCGTGCTAGATTCGCCATTTGGCAGGATGCTGCAGCCTCAACTTACGCGAATGGTAGAGGAGAGGAAGGCTCAACAAGGTGGATTGCTTGGTATCCAAAGTAATGGTCAACCGCACACTAACGGTACCGCCTCAACGGCTGGTCCTCGAAATCCAAGTGTGCGGGTTGTCAACAACCTCACAGAACTGGAACAAGTGTTAGATGCTGCCAGGAACCATTGCGCCATTGTGTTCTTCACTATGGCATCTTGTGGTCCCTGCAAAGCACTATATCCTCTATACGACAGCTTAGCCGCCGAGCATGGGGACAAAGTCACCTTGGTCAAGGTTGATACTTCCATGGCTTTCGACGTAGCACGGAAGTACTCCATCACAGCGACGCCCACATTCATTACCTTCGTCCGCGGCAAACAAGAGGAGCGATGGATGGGTGCAGATCCGGCTCGACTCAAGGGAACTGTGAACCTCCTGGCTCAGATGTCAGGTCCAAATCATCCGCACCGACTTCTCAAGATACCCCACTTTTCCAGTGTAGAGCCAAAGCCGGTCCCATACGAGAAGATTCCTCCGCTTCATAAGCTCCTAGATAAGTTAGGGCCAACGGCCGATGACCCTTCAGTTCAAGGCGTGAAGCAATTTATCGAGCTCAGGGCAAAAGAAGGGCCTGCGGAATCTCCATTACCGGATTTACAAGAAATTTCAAGCTTTTTGCGCTCATCCGTGAGAAAATTGCCTAAGGAAGTTCTTTTCGCAGTCGTAGACCTTTTCCGTTGTGCCTTGGTGGACCCGCGGCTCAGTGGCTACTTCGCGGAAGAACAAGACCATGGGACGGTTATCGCCCTTTTAGATGCAGTGAACAAGCAACAAGAGTGTCCTTACGCTCTACGGTTAGTTACATTGCACATGGCTTGCAATCTCTTCTCGAGTCACCTCTACGCGGGTCAGGTCCTCGAACACCCGCAATTGCGGAGCGCTATCACGCAGCTTATCTCATCCAGCTTCCTCGACGACAGTCACAGCAATATCAGAGTGGCGGCGGCATCACTGCTATTCAATGTTGCCGTTGCGAACTCCCAAAGGAGAGTGGAATCAGGTGATGCTCTCCCAGAGGAAGACCAAGTAGAGCTCGCAGCGTCAGTATTAGAAGCTATATCACAGGAAGACAAGTCCAAAGAGGCGCTTGATGGCATGTTATTAGCGCTAGGGTTCTTGGCTTATTGCATGCCAATGGACGGGGAGCTGATAGACCTTTTGAGATCAATGGATGCGCAGGGGACTGTGCTAGCAAAGAAGAAACAGTTCCCAGGCGATTCTCTCATCGATGAGGTTGGGAACGAGCTTTTGGGGAAGGGGCTGGCTAGACCATAGACTTGCTGTGTAACAAACACATGCATTGGGGTTTTGATGGATTGCTATGTTCTTGATCAAAGTACCTAGGTAGACTTATACCTGGTTTATAGAGGCGTTGGTGTGGCAAGTGGGATAAACATATAGGTACCTAGATTTGCTTTTTCTAGTTGTACAACGAAAGAGGTCGTAATAGAAAGCACTCACAATCACAAATTTCACCGCTGAATACTACGAAGGATTTTTGTTGTGCGCACCATAAATGTTACAATTCCTCAACAAGTGAGATCATCTTCTAATTACAACCCTCCATGAGATTGCGAACCGCATGTCACAAATCGCGGGGCAATCGCGTCGCCAATTAATTGTGACGGCGGGCAACTTCAATGTTCCAATGACACCTACGCCGCTGCCCCCAGCAACGCCGCCCCCCTGTCCACCCAGAAAGTAAATAAAGCCCACGCCGACCCACATTCCCCCGTTCTTCCAGATGCCCGTTTACGGCATTCCACATTTGTACTATCACCACCAGCGGCGCACTAGAGACCTCATTGACGATATTTGCAAGACATTGACTGGAATGCTGGACCCGCGGCTTATGCCCTTGCCAAATATGAGGGCCATCCCCTCATCTGCTTCAACCCCCTCCTTGCGCTCTCGCGATGGAACCCTACCGCCGCAAATGAGGATGGATGCTGGAGGAAACGTTCGCGTGGTTGTGCGAGTTCGGGCGTTCTTGCCCAGAGGTACGATTCTCAACTATCTAGAGTACTCTGTTTAATTGATGGCAACTGACATTAAGGACCAGAAATCGAACGGGGTGCAGAATGCCTGATTAGCATGGATCCGATCACCCAGATGACCACGCTTCATGTTCCGAACGACAGCGACCCGGCGAATGCGAAAGCGAAGTCCCGCAAGGTTATCGAAGAGAAATCGTTTACATTCGACAATTCATTCTGGAGCCACGACAAGCGAGACAGACACTATGCCCATCAAGAGGACGTATACAACAGCCTGGGAGAGGAATTCCTCGACCATAACTTCGAGGGCTACCACACTTGCATCTTCGCCTACGGTCAAACCGGCTCCGGAAAGTCGTATACTATGATGGGCACGCCTGACCAGCCGGGTCTCATCCCACGCACCTGCGAAGATTTGTTCCAGCGCATCGAGGCCGCGCAAAACGAAACGCCAAACATCTCGTACCATGTACGCGCCTCCTACTTTGAAGTCTACAATGAGCACGTGCGCGACTTGCTCGTTCCCGTGGTGCCAAACCAGCCGCCCTACTACCTGAAGATCCGCGAGTCGCCGACCGAGGGCCCATACGTGAAGGACCTGACCGAGGTTCCGGTGCGCAGCCTAAATGAGATCCTCCGCTACATGACGGCCGGAGACAAGAGCCGCACAACGGCTAGCACCAAGATGAACGACACGAGTAGTCGAAGCCACGCCGTGTTTACGATAATGCTGAAGCAGATTCACCACGATATGGAGACGGATGAGACTACGGAGCGCAGCTCGCGCATTCGACTTGTTGACTTAGCGGGCAGCGAGCGGGCTAAGTCAACCGAAGCAACCGGCGCACGGCTCCGCGAGGGCAGCAACATCAATAAATCTCTAACGACACTCGGCCGAGTGATAGCAGCGCTCGCGGATCCGAAGCAGCAGCGCCCTGGTAAGCGGAGCAGGGACATTGTGCCCTACCGAGACTCGATCTTGACGTGGCTTTTGAAGGACTCGCTTGGAGGCAACAGCAAGACGGCCATGATCGCATGCATCTCACCGTCGGACTACGAAGAGACTTTGTCTACGCTACGATACGCAGACCAAGCGAAGCGAATCCGCACGCGCGCCGTGGTCAACCAAGACCATATCAGCACGGCGGAGCGGGACGCGCAGATAGAGGCTATGGCAGAAGAAATCCGGTTATTGCAGTTATCTGTTTCGGACTCGCGGCGCAGAGAGAAGGAGACTAAGGAGAGCGAAGAGCGCCTAGAGGAGTACCAGAATCGCGTCGCGGCTATGCAGCGCATGATGGAGGAGCGTAGCTTGGTGGCCGAGGGTAAGATTCGCAGTCTACAGACGGAGAACGAGGCTTTGAGACTGCACCTCAAGCTTGCACTTGATAGTCTGAAGAACCCGATTCCGGAGGTGGTTGTTAGGGAACAGCAGTCGGATGAAGTGGTGGATAAGGAGAACGCGAAGGCAGATGAAGGGAAGGGACACAGCAAACGCCAGAGCCTTGTTGACGAAGCGTATTATGGAGAAGATGACGGGTACGAGTCCGAGGTCTATGAGGAGAAGGCAAACGATGTGCAGGACTACATGCACGAACTCCTAGAGGACCTAGCTCTATTCAGAAGGAAGATCAGCGACGATAAGGCCCGGTTCTTGGATGACGGCTCTCAACATCCTCTCGGGGTTCGAGTCAATATTTAAATCCAGAGGAAGACCGGGCCCTACGCGCTTGGTGAGATTCATTAACCCTGATTCCATATTCGATGGCAAGGTGTCTGGAGTACTGGTCGTGTAACAATAAATCGAACTGATTGGCGTTACTTGAAAGGAATAGGGGTTACATTACATTGCTCTAACTGTAGTCCGTAGATTAGGAATACAGAATGGAATAAGTAACTTACTAGCTCAAAAGATGCCATGATTTAAGTGTATAACCAACCAACCTATTTAGGTTCTTCAATATTAAAAGAATTAAGCTACTTTTGTCGCTTGATTACCGAGAGTGCGAACCAAGGATGTCAAAGGGTAAAGCGGTCCGCTGAATTCCATGTCATACCTTCAAGGATGAATAAGCAATGAGACAGAACAATACCGAAGGAGATAATTAAGTGCCTCACCAGTAGTTGACTGCAACACAAATCCCTTCCTCGGAGCAAGACTGTGAGACTTTGTGGTACCTAGAGAGTTGGCTTATAAGTTGCGAGACGAGGGACTTGCGCAGATATTAGCACTCACCACATAGCTGGTAAATAGAACATATCGCCTGGTTCAAGTGTAACTCTTAGCGGCCTCGCAAGGTGTGAATACTTGGTAGCTCGCGTGGTCGGATCGTCCGGGTCCCAGATAGCGAAGGGGACTGTATCGCCATCTTCTTTTTGTAAATGAAGACCATCTTCTCTTCGTAGGTAGGAGGCAGGCGGTAGTTCTTGCTCATTCACGCACGGCTGGCAGAGAGCGGGCAGGAGTACAAAATGCTTACGGCCAGTGATCTGTACATATATATTCTCATAGTTATCGCGGTGCAAAGCTGTTACTGATTTAGAGCTACCGATCCACATATTGATGGCGTCAGGATTTCTCTGAAGCGCAATACGTGCGAAGGGGATCGACGGCGGAACCTGCGAATAGAGAAAGGAATATTCATGCCGTAGATTGTCGTTCTGAGTCTGCGCATATCTAACTTCCCCGTGGCTTTCAGGTGAAGATTGGCTACCCTTTTCCTGTGTCGTCAAGTAGTCGAGGAACTCCTCGAAAACCTGATCTTCCTCGTATGGTTTGGCGAAAACTAAACCCTGCTCACCCTCCATGACAGTAGGAGCGTCAGCATTGCCGAACGGTGTCACGGCGACGTTGACGCGATGCCCCGCAAGCGACTCCCTGAGATAAGGAGCAGTCCAACGCCTCGTAGCCTGCCAGTCTTTGGCACCGCCACGCACAACAAACGGCGTGTTTTTTGCCACATACCGCATAAACTCCAACGGGCTCGGCTCCTCGTCCAACTCCTCGACTACGCTGGCATTCAGTTCGTTGAAGCTGGTGATCAGCTCCACAATGGGATCTTCACTCGGACCCTCCATATTTTCCCAACTAGCCGGTCCTCTCGTTACAGGGATCCTAGTATAGGAAGCTTCAGTGGTAGGCTCAGTCGCACCTTTGCCGAAAGCAGTGGTGGCTATTGGAGTAAGTCGTACGATCTGGAGAATAGGAGATGTAATATCAAGGAAGGATGCACCTTCTAGACGAATTCAGCCCTATAGACTTTTCTCGGATCGGATCTAGCGTGAGTTTATGGGATGATTTTTACTTTAGCATCCCCGAAGATCTGGGTTTAGCAGATCTCATTAGGAAAGCCCTTGCCTAATCTGCCCCTGATGCACCAATTACCGTACGCCAATGGAAGGCATCGCGAGAGAAAATGAGCTGATTCTCACTTAACCAACCCCGCCTTCTATGTCGGTCATCACTATGATGGAGTTCGTTTCTTATTAGGTAGCAATATAAGCGGTCAGTTAACATTCATTATGGGTCGATGAGAAATGACAGAATTCTACAAATATATAAAAGCCCGATGAACTCCCAGGCTACCATATATTCACTGTATTCCTCGCGACCTTCACCGGACCCGGATTTGCACTTTCTCTTACTTTCAGTCTGTACTGTTTCGTCATGCATCATGCTTTTCAATATATATTTCATACGACCTACTTAATATAATGTTATGCTGAACAGCTCACTTACTTACCTTGGAACGACAACCCGTTGCGCAATCATGAAGGATGTTGCGGATCATTTTTTACAGGCCGAATTTATCGTCGGGAAGTGTCTGTTGTGACAGTTCATCCAGCGATGCGATGCGTTGTCAAGCGTATAAGAATCATGTTGGATTGGTGATGAAAAGGTGAAGGAAACCAGCTGCAACGGCCGGGGATCTCATAGAATGGCAGACATCTATCACTGCCCAGGTGCCCAGGTGCCCAGGTGCCCAGGTGCCTAGGTGCCTAGGTGGTGAGGGGTAGAGGTGGAGCGGGAAGTACCTTCATGGAGGAGGGCTACGTATTGTGGATGGCAAGAGCTGGAGGGGCTAGAGGGGCAACAGCAACATTTGGACTAGCAGGGAATGGGTAACTCTCCCGGTTGCCCGCGAGTCCCGCTAATCCGCCCCGCCGGCGCGCATCCAAGTCCAACTTAGTTCACGTTGGCATTTACGATGGATCTTGGAAGTCGCATAGTTTGGAAACCTTCTCCCTAGGCATTTCATATGCAATACGTAAGGTGAATTGGTAAGTTACCTACAATCTGCCTACCTTGCGCCTGGAATTCTTCAATCGTGCCCGACAGATCGACCCAATCTTTTCTAACATCTGCCCGATTACGCAAATCAGACAGGCTGCTTGACTCGGTCGAGTTAAGTGCGAGACAGCAGAAAAGCACTTAACACGGACGGCGCCGCTCTAGTCTTCTTCTAGCATCTCTCTGTTGGCACTTTCACTAATCAATTCCCTGTTATGAAATACGAAGTTCGAAATAGCGTCCCTATGCCCGATTTTCCTCCTTTCAACCTGGTCCTACTTTTTTATCGACTATCTACCTGTCTCGGTTTCCCGTTTTGAGACTTATTTAGTTTTCGGCACGACCATGTTTTCTCCAATAGCTACTTACCTAAATCTTGACTAAATACCTGACCATACGTACATCAACGTCGAGTTTCTTCGAAATATTGTCTCTTCTTCGCATGTGATACTTCGAGAGTATAATGCGCCCCTTTTGTGACCTTACGAAAGGCCACTTGCCTCTCATCCTTCAGGCGCGCCGTGTTATCGTGGGCTCGCGAGCTGATGCTTGCCCGCTCCGTGTATGAAGGATGATCTGGTACCTTCTCTACTTTTTTAGAGGGTACGTTGTGATTAGCCCCGCCTGTTCGCATCACTATAGTTTAATTGACGTTGCAATTCAAGGACTACCGAACCTCCTGTACTAGATGAGTCGAATTGGCTACGCCGCGCCTTCGCGCGCTACGGAAGATACGCCGCCAGCCATGTCATAACCACCTTGTTGGTCTCTGTCGCCGTTGCCGCCGTCCTCATCTACCCCTTTCCGTTCCTCTACACAACCGACTTCACCAATGGCGCGTCCATTCTCCCCGAATATGCCTGGACCGATACCCTTCCTCTGGATGACAAGAATAGAGTCGAGCCCGATGTTATTATGCGCTCGATATGGGTACATGGCAGTTATTTTCAGGCCCTCAATAAAACCGTCCTGCTGAGTGCTCTGGAGCTACAAGACGAACTCCTTGGTCCTACTGTCAACTTCAACCCGCGCCGCAGGACTACTGACGGGGTCGACAAGCCTAATGGTACGATTACGGATCTCACGCCGGACCAGCGCGATGCCTACCATGTCATTACTGGTCTGACAAACGAAACATGGTTCTTCCAGTCCCCGCTTCAGTATTGGTCGTGCTCTTCTAAGAGCATAGAATTAGACGATGATATCATTACGACAGCAAACAAAAGGAAGACTCAACCGACGTCTGTTAATGTAACCTTGAGACATTCAACTGTCTTCAGTGGGAAGCGCTTCCAAGATCGACGGCTCGTCGCTGCTGATGCCCTTGTCATTACTCTCATCCATCATCGAGACTCTCCGGTAGGTCGTCTATGGCAGGAGAGAACCGAAGCCCTCAAATCCAGGATGACCGATAATTGGGATATATTTGAGTATGCTCCCAACGGAAACACTAGTGAATTATATGAGTTTCAATTTCGACCTTTATCGTCCCAAGATGTCTTACTTTTGGGACTAGCCTATACACTCGTTATCATTTACTTCTGGTTATGCCTGTCGAAATTACGGGCTGTTAAGTCGAGGGTGGGACTGATGGTCACGGTTATAGCTCAGATCTTTCTCGCTATCTTTTCGAGCTTTACCTTATGCGCCATACTCAAAATCGATCTATCGAGGATACCACGGCTAGGATACCCCGTAGTCATTTTTTGCATGAGCCTTGAAAACATATTTCGGCTCATTAACGCCGTCATTCTCACGCCGTCCGAAGATAATACGAGCAAAAGGATCAGCCAGGCCTTGGGTGAGACAGGTTACATTGCACTCTTTAGTGTGACCCAAAATCTCGTCATTTTATACGTCCTCTCGAAGCTTGTATCTCCGGGCGTTGCCGCGTTCTGTAACTTCGCGGCGATCGCATTGATATTTGACTTCTTCTACCTGTTGACCTTTTTTCTTTCGGTGCTTAGCGTTGATGTCCGACGGACTGAGCTCAGTGATGCACTCGCAAAGGCGTCAATTCGATCTCATCGTTCCCCTTCAGAGGCACAACCACACCAGACCTGGATAGATGCCATGTTACAAGGCAGGATTGCTATGTCTACCCGCATTGCTGGAACCATTGTCATGGTTGGCTTCGTTCTCATTGCCCAATGGCACTTTTTTGAGAATGAAACCGTGCTTAAGACACTGGGCCGCATCTCTTCGAAGCATAAGGACCTATCCCTATCTTCGCCCCTGACTGAAGTTCATCAAGGTAGGAGCCCAGCCTCATGGTTAGGGCTCCAAGATCATGAGACAGCTCGAGAACTCATCCACATTATCAAACCTGACGCACATAGCTATATCGCAAGAGTCTTCCATCCTACAATATTTGTCCTTAAAGGATCAGACCGAAATCTCACCGCCAACGAGCCATGGTTTCCACCAGCAGTCTACGATTTTTGGCGGCATCAATCAGTTCCCTTTATGGTTACTGTATTGGTCGTTGGAGCCGCAGTTCGTTTATTAATGAATTATCTGCTCTGGGACGAATTGGCAGACTCTGGGAGAGTGGGTGACCAGGATGGCGATTCCCTACTTTCGGTGAAGACTTTGAGCAGCGGCCATGCTCTAGACGTCGCCCTACTCTCAGCTTGTTCCGATGGTCACCTTGTGTCCGTAGGATTAGACCGAGTCGTCCGAGTGTGGGATATTAAGGCTGGTGGTAACAGCTATATTCTCGGCGAACATGAAGACTCTTCCATCATACCGTTCCCAATCCTAGCAATGTGTATTGACGAAGAGTCTCATTGGTTAGCCCTGTTAACAGCAGACAAAGTCCTACTGTGGAATCTCGTGGATTTTCGATGGGGTCCCGTGATAAGGGTCGAGCCGGATCGACACAAACCAGAAGCTTTCTTCTTCGTCCCCGATGATTCTGTCATTATTCCATCTTTACTGTTAATTCGGCGAGACAGTGTTATCACAGAGCTGAGGACTGATCATGCAGGATCCAATAGCTTCGCACTTACTAGAGAGAGTATAATTGTCTCTGTGGGCTGTCTTACGGAAAAGGGTGAGTAGATTTCGTATTTCCTGTATATTGTGCTTATTGATACTGACAAATGCAAAGGATTTCCTGCTCAAGTTATCGCCTCAACTCGTGAGGGTCAAGTGCGAATTGCCACTCAAGAGGGTATCGGTTGGAGCTCTGAAGTGATGAACATCGGGAATCTGAAGCCCCGTGAGCTTGTCTCGGTTCAGGCTTTACCAGATTTGGGTTTCTTCCTTGTGATTCGATCTGAGACCGTGGATCTAGTAGATTCACAGACACTCAGAACGATCTACACCTTCAGAGTCGATCCAGTCCAACCAAAGAGCATGAAATGTTTTCACTCAAGACCACGTCGGATGCGATGCGGCTCTGTTGCCTTGTGGACCTTTACATTGGCCTATCTTCAAGCGTACACCCGAGACCTTATAATACAGACCTATAGCCCACAGCATGAAGGAGAGTCGCTATGTTTCTGTGACCCAGCTTCTCCCACGAGGAAAACATGCTGTCCATGGCAAAGAGCCAGGGAATCGAAACGGACAATTAAAAATCCCGGGCTCTGGGATGCTTTACCTTCTGGGATCATGGTTGGTGTTAGGAGGAAAACATCGGACAAACCCCAAGCAGATACTCATCAAGATCAGCCTCCTCCACAGTCGAACAGTCTTCGCCGCCGTCATCAAGCCACTCAGCCCGTGAACGGCCATGTTCCCCAAGATAATTGGGAGATATGGATGTTTTCCCATTTTGGCACAAAGGAGACGTGGGAGACTCTTCCGTTGTGTCCGAAGATTGAGGACGATGGGCACCTTTTCGTCACTAATCTCGGGCCAATGGTTCGGATAGGCCGTGCTAGTGTAGCGGTGGGACTCAGCAACGTAATCAAGGTCATTATGGTTGGCAATGAGCGCTTCGAGACAGGAGATGACTCTCAACCTGGAGACGGAATGCCCGCGTTGGGAAGTCGTCGGCGTAAGGGGCCATCGGCTCTCCGCGGCAAATCCGCCGCTCATTGCCCTCACTGCTGAGGTATATTGAGACTCACATAGGAGGCTGACGGGTTTATAACTTTCAACACATACATTACTTTCTAGCAGGGAACGGATTATTAGGTTCGGATGAGGCACGACTGCATCATGGATATAGGTCAAGGACCTGGCTGGTCAAGGTCTAACAGGGACATATTTAACCAAGGGCTCAAAAGGTAGCGGCGTTTACTTTCGTTTTATAATCTTGGTAAATAGAATCGGATTGGCAGGGGGACGGAGTGAGTTTATAAGGCACGACATGAAACTTAAAAAAGAAAGGGGTCATATAGCCATTATGGGCGGGCACAGGCACTGGTTCCCAGGGAAAAGGTCTCGCTGATAGATCGGGATACTGGAAGGAGTATTCTTGTGATATCGATTATGAATTCCGGGCACATAGCTCTCTTCTCTGAACGAGATACGGTTAACGGTATATATTTGTGAATACCATCTTGAACTTTGATTTTAGACGACCTTTTGATCAAATGTTACATAACTATTTCAGAGAACTTATTAATAGTACTTATGTATAGGTAGCTATACCTCTATTATATTAGGGATAACCATTGCCCCTTCTATCATAATCCTCCAATGGATTCAAGGACAAAAGCGTCATGCCGTCCTTTTTTACGTTCCTTACCCCAGCTTATATATACTCGGTATCTTCATAGAAAGGTCTAGTCATGATTTTCCCAGGAACGTAAATCGTTCCGTATACGTGTCACCCTGAGGATATGTGGCTCTTAATCATGATATGCGACAGCAGAAATCGTATAGTTACTATCTATTACCCCCGTAGAACGTACGGTAGTAGTCAATGTGATCAAATCGTAGAGCGGCCCGTAACCGACTTTTGTGTTGTCCAGTCCAAGCAAATGCCAGAATTTCCTCCGTTTGGCACAAGGGCAACAGACAACTGCGAGTACAGCTCGTAGCTGCTCCGAAGTACAATCATAGTGTTAAAGCAACGCCCTGAAACAAAAGCCCTTAATGAAAACCCCTAAAAACAAACCGCCCAACGCCTGATTTCCCCTGCCGTTTCCTGTTGTACGCGTACCGATTACCGACGCCTGGAATCCCCTGCAACATTGATCCGTACCCCGCGCATCCTAAACAAGACCCCCTTAATCCGCGGACAGATAAGCACGGTTTCCTGCAAACGGGTGGCCGTGGTCGTGGCCGTCCTAGTCCTCCTCATCCTCGTCCTCGTCCTCGGCTCCGAACTTGTACTTCAACAGCTCGGCATCCACCATGCGACCGGTGACGTTGGCGAACTCGGCAGCGATGTAGAGCCACTTGTCGGTGCGGAAGCGCGCCTCGAGCGCCGCGAGAGCTCGCACGTCGCGCTTGCTGTAGAAGCGGTCGGGGGATAGCTTCTTGTGGTCCGGGTACATGCTGCACAGCACGTCGACGTAGTCGTAAGTGCGTTCGTTGCTGCTGCTACCGTTGTTCTGTTTGTGGCTGCTACCGGCGTGGCTGGGAGCAGGTGATTCAGTGGCGACGGACGAGCTGCTGCTGCTGCTGGGAATCGATATGACGACGGGCTTGTGCTGCTTCTTCGCCTTCGCCTTCCCCTTCTTGTTGGTGTTGGTAGCCTCTTCGCCGCCGGAGCTAGCGTTGTCGTTGCTGGTTTCTTTGTCGCATTTGCGGGTCTTGGAGTGTTGCTGGTGCTTGGTGGCCGCCTCCTCGGAGCTCTTCAGCGCCTTGTATTTCTCGCGACGCTTGATGTCCTCCTCGAAGAGCTTGGCGAGGATTTCGATGCTGAGACCGCCCTCTTCGGCCATCTCCTTGAGATCCCTGATGCGCTGTCGCGTCTCACGCTTGCCGCGCTCGATGGTGGCGGCGATCTCAGCCGAGCTGTGGTGATTTTCGGATTAGCCGGTATGTTTTTTGGTGAAGTTTGTATATTGTATTTGTAGAGGGGCTGGTAGTAGTAGATGTATGTTGTGCATAGGGTGTTTAGGGAGTGAAAGGGGTACAGAATGGGGAGAGTAGAAGAGAAATAATACGATAGGAACTCACCTGCCGCCTCGCGTGCGCATGAGGCAAATCATGCCATCCTCCTCGCTGGTCCAGTCGTCACTGCTACCACTGGCCATCTCGGATAATACCTCAACGAAAGGTCCCAAAATGTCGGTGAGTGTCTTCGTACAGTGTTTTGCTAGCTTGCAGCGGGGCTTGTCGTCGGGAGTGGCGATGCGCACAGTTTTCTTCGGGTGTTCTCTTTGGATTTTGGATGATATGCAGCTGCTGTCGGACTCCTCGGTGTCGTCCTCAACTTCCTTGTTCTTAAGGATGGGTCTCGGCGGAGAAGGCAAGAGCACGAAGTCGTCGGTGGTGAGCGAGTCGACACTTGGTCTGCGGTTGCAATTAGAGAAGAATTCAGCCGGCTGAAAGAGAAGGTCCAGCGTCGAGGGTATACGCCGGATCTCTCGGTTTCTACCACACATGATGAAAGCGATGCGAACAGCGAAGAAGTGAGAAGATGAGTTGATTGATGGAAAGGTGCGTTGTTGCAAGAGCAGAGATGGAGAGGCAATGCAAGTTTGATGGAAAGGTTGGTGTTGGAGTTGAGCAACCGGAAGAAGGTGTAGAAGAGAGAAGTGCGAGAGGACGAGGTAGCAGATGGTTATATGTGTTTGTGTGAGAAGAGTGGATATATAGACCGCGTACGTACCTTTATGACTTGCTTCATGAGATTTCAACCAAAGGATTTGGTCAACAGGGTTGCCGCAGAAGTGGGTGGCGTCTACAGTGAGAATTTATTGTATGAAGTGGGTATGGGTAGGTGGATGTCTAAGTGAATACCTAGATTGGCGAATAAGCAGGCGTGTCCAGGTAGGTGTCGTGGTGTTGTTCTGTAGGCACTGTAGGCACTGGACAGTGTCGATGAACACCAGAACATCAGGGAGTAAGGCAGTGAACAGACCAGGTAGGTATCTTAGTAACAATTCTCCCTTAGCTTCATATACGTCTTCACGTGTCTTGAAGTACGGCTATGTACATGGGATATAATTCAACATACGTTTCATAATTTACTACTTCTAGACTTCGGCCTCCATCTCGCATATGGATGCTCTTCTCCCCCTGGAATCAAGTGGTCAACAGCACCTGTGTGCAATAATCCGGGGTGAACCTGATCGAGACTAGTAACACCACACATTTGCATAGTTGTTACCAATTCATCGATGAGAACTAGTTATAAGTCAGTGCTGTTAATCTCCCTAGGCACCTTATCATCAGGAACCGTCAGGAGGGCCGAACTTACTGTTTACAAACTGCTCAATACCTTCCTTCCCATAGTTCAGTGCAAACAACATTCCACGGCCGAGACCAACAGCTCTTGCACCTAGACATAATGCCTTGAAGATATCTGTGCCCCTGGTTACACCACCGTCGATGTATACCTCCATCTTATCGAATATCTGAGGGCAGCACTTCTGCAACTCCAATAGTACTAGTATCGTTGCTGGGGCCGTGTCTAAGCTCCTTCCTCCGTGATTCGTGATATATATGGCATCAACACCGACCTCCATGGCCTTGACGGCATCCATTGCCGTCTGGACGCCCTTTAGGACAACCGGCAACCCTGGAGCGTGTTTTCGAAGCCAAGAAATATCCTCCCACGTCAGGGACGCGTCGATGAAGCTACCCATCAGCCGTCCCAATGCCCCACCCTTCTTGTCGTTCTTAGCCTGTGCACCCGACATGGGCGCCGTCAGGCTCTCGTCAGACCTGACGCGCTCGTCTGCCTCGCGCTTTCCGATGACGGGAGCGTCGATTGTCAAGAAGACGGCCTTAGCGCCACGCTTCCTCACTATCTGTAGTAACCTTTCGGATTTTCTCCGGTCCTTGTCTACGTACAGCTGAAAGAAGACCGGAATTAAACTTGAGTTACTACCGCCAACTGCTTTATGCTCCTCCTCAACTGCGTCCATGACTTCGGTTAGAGGGTAGGAGCAGCTCGTCGATACACACTGTGGGATACCCATGCGCTGACAACCCCGCCCCAGCTCACGCTCGCCCTCCGGGTGAAAGATCCGGCCCATTGATGTCGGAGCACAGAATATCGGTGCTTTGATACGATGACCCAACATCGTCGTGCTGATATCCACATTTCTCACATCCCGCAATACCCGTGGCCGGAGAATGATATCGTTGTACGCAGAGCCATTACGCTCCTTAGTCAGACAATCCGTCGCAGCTGAAGACACAAACGCCCAGGCCTTCGGGCTGAAGCTAGTCTCAGCCGCAAGTTCAAAGTCCCTCGCATTGATGAGGCTTTCCAGCTGCGGCTTCTCTACCGTCTTCTCGGGAGGACCTTTAGCGCACGGCGGAGGCCTGGCCCATTCCTGTGTGACGGTGGCTCGGTCTAGAACGCCGATGCGGCTGGAGGCCGGCAGCTCGGTTTTGATCAGCGAGGGCGAGTGGACTTCGCTGTAGGCGGCTGTTGCGTCGCGGCCCGCGTACTTGACTATTATTCCGGCGCCGCCTGGGTGCTGGCGTGCGAACTGGCTGAGGTCGTATACTACCTCGTCGACGACGAGCCACAGGTCGTCGAGGGAGCGGTGGCGGGATATCTCGTCCACGCTTACTAGCCTTTCAGCTTGTCCGGCGCCCATCTTCGCCACTTGACCCTAGTTCTTAGGTAAGGGATTGAAGGGAGTGAGTATTCGTCTTGCCCCCTTTTGACCTCTTCACCTTTCACTTAGTCACGGGTGCAGTAAGTACCCTCTACTACTTCCAAGAAAATCAGCCCCCCTTCACTGTCTATTGGCTTCGTTTTGATTTATATGGATTTGGAGGTGAACATTCTTGCTAGAAAATATTAACGCCCAAAAGATATAGGCCGGCTAACTACTAATCTGTCTTCGTTCCGAGTCGGCAGAATGGGGGCCGAGGCGTGGAGAAGCAGTGCTAGCATTGCCGGCTCCCCCACACGCCTTCCCGATTTGGTCAGTCTGGGGCATCCCCACGATATGGCTCTTTGTGATAGTCCTTCGCCATTAAGACACATTCGATAAGTCACCTATAATGTACCTAAGAGGGACCTAAACGTGCAGAGTCGTTAGTAAGCACTGCATCATGATTGGGTGACAGTCTTGTTAGCATGTGCTTGCTTTTGCACTAGTTTAAGCATAAAGCATGACTGAACTAAAAAGAGTGAAAGCTTCACGGGAGTTTCCGTTGCAACAGGTCTGCAGCTTCGTCCTCGGATGAGGTTTCGGCAATCTTCGAATCCTATACGCACATAAGCATACAATACCTGGAGTCTCAATTAATTCAGACCTATCTTAACCAGGCCGTGAAATTTAAAGGGAGGGGGGATGAAATATGCTTCGTCGATATCAAAACTCGTAAATTCGTCAAATATGAACATACCTAGCATAGATACTTTTATAGCCGATATCCTCGAGGAGAAGTCCCAAATTACGTCCTAGCATCTCCCATGCCGTGATAGATTCCACTAGAAAAAAAGCAACAGGTATCATATGCGTTACAGTCCACCAAAACGCCATGATCCAGGCAAGGAGAACGCCGCCGCCACCGCCGATATGTACACGTACATGTAATCCTGACAAATTCATATATCCAAAGGAATGCCTCGTTCTACGAGTTTCGCGCAGGTGGTTTGGTTATGTCACGTCGTGATGCGAATGACGACCACCCCACACTTCACGTCCCCGGGTACGGTCGGTAAGACTGGAAATGCGCGGGAGGCGGGGGGCTAAACGGCGAGTACTCCGACTGAGGGGGCGGTGTCGGATTCGAGATCCACGTGTAAGTCGAGGGGTCATCGGCGGGGTTCAGCCCGTCG
Source organism: Hypoxylon sp. NC0597 (assembly GCA_022432515.1). Taxonomy (NCBI): domain Eukaryota; kingdom Fungi; phylum Ascomycota; class Sordariomycetes; order Xylariales; family Hypoxylaceae; genus Hypoxylon; species Hypoxylon sp. NC0597. Next base: position 303,946 of record JAJKLA010000036.1, read on the forward strand.
CCGGGCGTAATCGGCGATACTATGTCATCGTCATTCGGCTTGGGCGATACGTGAACGAACGTTGTCGGCCTTGCCTGCGGTTGAGGTTCTCTAGGTATGACAATGGGCTCATGGTAGGTAGTCGCTGGAGGGGGTGGGGGCGGATAGCCAGAGACATGGTCATGTTGAGTCGACGCCTGCGACATCTGCGGCGGCAGCTCCCCGTAGAAGTCTGACGTATATTGCGGCTCGGGAATTCCTCCAGGATACACGCTCGCGGCGGGATAATCCCGGGTAGGATACGGTGAGCCTTCGAATTGTTTGCCTTCCGCTGCTTTCCTCCTACGGTAGCGGAGGAGGAAGAAGAGCGCGGCGATGATTAGGGCCAGTCCGGCCACGCCACCGATTACGCCCCCAACAATTTTTCCTGTTCTACTGGAATTATTACTTGTTGCTGCGGCTGCGGCTGGCGTGGTTGAAGATGATGGAGTGCTGCTTGGAAACACGGTAATAGTTACTGGACCAGTTGGGTCGCTGCTCGTTGAAAGAGATCCAGGGGTGGTGCTCGTCGGCGTCCATCCTGGGGGCGGACTTGTTGCGATGGTACTGGAACCAGCCTCCTCCCCGCATGCCAAAAAGCTAACCCCATACAAGTTCCCGAAGAAATCTGCATTGTACAAATAGGTTACACAACGGGGTTGCGCCGTGTCGGTGCTTTCTTTGGTTTAGCTGAGGGATTAAGGAACATTGGATGTGAATAGTCTTGAAGCTTACCAGAGGAGCGTCTCGCTATTAGATGTGTATGAACTCGATCGGATTGACTCGACGCACGCCGTCGGTATTCTGCAGTTACGACGATTTGCCTCGCTACAACACCCCGCAACACCCCTGGCTTGAAAACAATATGCTCCATCGGAACAACTAATCGCTGGCGCTGTTCAATGGTAAGAGCCAATTCACGAGCAGGTTAGGTAAATTTTAATCATCTAGATATTTCACCTACCACTAGAATTATCAATTGCATACCCGCACGTAGCAGTGTTAATCTCGGTTGTGGTTTGTTGCCTTCTCCGAAGGTCATGGTCGAGCGGCTTGGCCCCCGGCGGCGCAGTCGGTTTCGGCGTCCATCCTACAGGATCCAACTCGGCAGCGCCAACAGTATCTCTGGCCGGACCCCAATTCCCAGCATCATGGTTCCCGGACCAGAAGAGCAAGCTAGCATCAACACGAGCGATCGCGTAACTCAAGGAAGCCAGCCTGAGGGCGGATGTCATGTTGCCGGTGCGCTCGATTGGCCACCCATCCAAGAGGGCCGAAAAGAGGGCAGAAAGAGAACAGAAATCGAAAACCCGAGGGCCAGTGGTGTGTAAAGGGGGGGTGCGGATCGGTTGCTTTTAACCTGCAACGTGCGGCGACTTACCTGCCGGACCGCTATCGAACTGCCCAGTGAGGCTTCAGCTGAGACCAAATCCCCACCTCTGTAGTATGGATGATGAGACCCTGGGATTACCTGGATGAGACCCTGTGGGTGACTCGTGCGACGTCAGATTGGGGCGGAGCTCTTACCAGTACATACCACATACAAAGCAAGTAAGCAAGCAATATCACATTTATACGATGACCAACCCCAATCAGGTAGATGATTCATCCGAATAAGCCAATCAGCCCGGACTTGAGGAGTTTTCTCAGATGGGACGGAAGCTCTGCAAAAAAAGCCGCGGGGTTCATCAACGGATAATTTTGCGTCACTTCGTCCCCGTTTTCCTTCTTATTATAGGCGATGGGACAATCTGAAGTCCACGAGCCTCGGTAGACTGGTCGGGAAGCCCGTCTTTCCCCTTGCGCGACTGCACTATATATACCTATGTACTATATATGTACTGCACTGAACGTACGTACGTGTGTAACCGCGGGAAGACGGAGCGGAGCATAGGATGAAGATGATCTCGAACTAGTCAGATCTTCAGCGGCGGCGTGAAACACAAAGCAGCCCATTCAGCCGGGGAGAATCACCTGTGGCTACATCCAGATCAGGCTGCATTTCTGGGGCATTTGTCTTTTTATGTTACTCCAATTACAACTCGATATTTATTGGTGCGACCAAACAAGACACATCCACAATCCCAGAAAAAGAAAATGGAAAAGGAAAAGAGAGAGAGAGAGAGGAGAGAAAAAAAAAAAAGTTCTGGTTGTCTCAAAACCCCGCAACTCGAAGGATCGTATAGTATGATCTGCCGACAATCGCTTTCTTGGAGTTACTCGTCTGGAAGAAATTTAGTCATATATGACGGTCCAGTCGATCGGGACCGAATATTGCAGTGTTGTCAGCTTTGACAGCTGTCAGTGATGATGATGGCTTGCCACCGGCCAGGTGCGAGACCTTTTGGATTCGCACCATGACGCGTAGTATAACAGATCAACCATCCTTTTTTCACGACTATTTATTATGATTAACTTGTCTCAAATGTCATAGCCCTTTTTTATATACAAGTATCGACGAACAATTTTGCATCCTACTATTATCGCAGAGATGCTCAAACACCGATGAGGCTCCATCCGATCGAGAACGGGATCAGCGCAGGAACACATATGCAGTCAGCTCCTGACCGCTAATTCCCAAACGCTTCCATCAATCACTACGTCTCCACAAAGGTGAACGGCACGGTTCGTGACAGATAAACGACGGAATTGCTAAATGATCCGAACACGATACCGATAGATGGATGGATTCATGGTCGGACGTATAAAGGCAAAGAAGCATTTGAAATATCAATTGACGTTGTATAAGCTATTGTTCTCAAAATAGACGATTAGTTCATAGAGAATTGGCCCGTCATCAAGGCTCGTGTGATTGGGTAATAACTCGCATTCGTCTTTTATCTAACTCGCCTACCAGGATAACTTATCATGAGATGTCCTCGTAGGATTAGGTGAATACCAACCCGGCAAGGCAAAGGTTTAGGAACGATGCTAGGGTGCGAAGGGAACTTGGTGTATTTCTAACACGCTAAGATGTACGCAGCTTACCCTAGGGGTCACGTCTTAGGATCGACGTTGCTTTCCTCCCTGGCGCAGTTTCAGACGTCAGCCTCTACCAAAAGACCCGGGGATAGCTATAGATAAAGATGCAACGGCTGGATATCTGCACTAAGCAGCTTATCCTCGGTTTGAGGAAATAAGCAATGTATGCCCGAGCTCTCCTGGACTTTTGACAAATTATAAATTCCATACGTCGATACGATGATAAGCAGCAATTGGTTTCAATCGATCGGGTCGACAGCACAAGACTAGGGCAGACGGTATTGGTTTATCCCAGTCTGCTTCAGTAAGTAATCCTCAAAAGCTCAACCATATACCTGTCAGAAGGGAGTGTAAGCCCGTGATATAAGTCATGTACAGAGTGAAAGCAGTAGACGTTTCCTCGCAGCTAGGCTGAGGCTAGGTAGGTGGTAGATAGCAATGACTCTTAACGCCTGCCCCTTTGCAGCTCACGGGTGCGGTGCACCCCTTATATACACGCAGCCCCACTTTTATACCCTGACAATACCTATAACAAAGATTCCCGCCTTCATCTACGTCACAACACGGGCTTTACAAATATAGTAAGAAGCAACTTGGGTTGTGATGGGAGCTCTAACCAGGCTCCGTACGCGCGAGTCTTCTTTCGTCTCGGTATCCTAGTTCTCATCTACCAGAAGACGTACGATGGGCTCAGAAATTAGCGATGCATACCTATATTAAAAGGCGATGAACAGTGGCTCGTCGGTAGTATGGGGGGTATCGATAAGAAGACCATGAGCCCCTGACTCTCTCTCTAAGGCTGAAATATATACACAACCGTCTCCTTTATGTACAGATAGAACCTCCCAGGAGGATCACTGCTGGGTCTGGACCACTTCCGCTCTTGTCCCCTGACGTAGTCCCCTGCAGTGTATTTCTTTGGTGATGTAAGGTACCCAGGTAGGTACCTCCTATATATAGACTCGCCTCCCCTCACTTCCAGAGGCAATGATATAATAATGATGTTTTCCCTCTAGTCCCCAAGGACGCCTCAAGACATGATATCATTTAAATCTCATGCGTTCATTCCGACATCGTTCCTCGTATTCTACGTAAGCTGGATCCCGCTGATTCCCCGAGTGAGATACCAGTTCAAGTGACCCCAGAAGTAGGTCAGGATCCCTAGGGGCGCCTGTAGCACGGATAATGCAGTCTTCTTTATCCTGCGTCGTTGCAGCTCGATCCTCGTCTGTTGCCATCGTCCGCGAACGCGAATCCCTCCGCATGATCCAGAGCTTCCTGAATGGGGATATGACGGACGCCATGGCTAAGCCCAATTGTACAGTTTCAGCTGTGCTTCGAAGGGGTTTAAAGATTCCCGAAGCTCTTGAACTCAAGCTCAAATGTCTCAGTAGATACAAAGTCCTCCTGGGGGGTATTGCTGATTTACCAGCAATAATTCATGTTTGAATACAGTGTGATGCCTCGCTCTCGTATGAATATGCCCGGCGCGAAGTTCTTGCTGCTTGGTGGACTCACTCGACTAGAAATTATAGATCATGAATGTTCATGAATGTTATCGATGAAGAGAGTGAGAATAGACTCAGGAAGGCCTGATGAAGGGATAGCCGTCTCGTTAATGAGTGTGGGTGCAGGAAATTCAACTTGCAAACATTAAAGATCAAAACCAGAGGAAATCTATATATTGCTTTGCCCGTTCTTTTCATCTCACTTTCTTGCGTCAAACCCATAATAGGTGATTTTTCTACCCATTTCCTAGATAGGAAATGGTCTGTTCTATTCAGTCGCCTGTAGAAGAAGCTTAGGTTATTGTGCCGCCCCGATGGAATCGTCTTTGGCTAGATATTCTAGAAAATTACCGAAAGAGGAAATGATATTTCGAATTGAGTGGCGTCAGAAAGGCCTAATTGCCAAATATAGCGAAGGCTTTGGCTCAGGGGGCTAAATCCTATAGTGTGGCTGAGCTCTATGTAGGGCGTGTTTCTTACAACCATACAAATGGGTGTTTTCTGGCTTACGTTGGACTAATGGATTTTATTGGCAACTATTCGTCCACTGCTATAATATCCACTGGCTGAAGCCAGCTGTCTCTATAATTGTTGGTATTCCCTTGAACTCGGCTTGTAGAGATATCAAAGATGAACCTACATCTCACTCATAATTCAAGTGTTGATCGGAATAAGGGTATTTTTTACAGTCATGAGTCCGAGAAACAACCTAATATTCAAAAAGCCTTTATTGATAATCGTCTTGACCGTCTACCAAAATAATGAGGATTGTCCGGGCGAGCAGAATCGGCCATTAAGGGGTGCTTACCGATGGTGTGATTGAAAAAGTTTCCAAAATCAATCATGTCTCCAAATGTCTCAGTACTTCCCCCATTGCCTAGATGGTTCGGTTCGCCCGAGTCCGTCGCGTCCCAATGTGTCGGTTCAAGTGCAGGGGGGTCAGGTAGGTCAGGTTCAGCGTAGCTCGTCTGGTCGGTACCGATTGGGTGGTTTTGTATCCCGTTGCTAAGGGTTGGCACTTGTACTGGTGCCAAAAAAGAATTAGAGTCAATAGCATCTAATTCCGATGGGATATTTTGGTTCGCTCTGTTGATAGCGTCTCCTAGTCGCCTGGTGATTTCATTGCGTAGATTGGGATCTAGTTGTAGGTCGTTCAAGCTTGCATCAAATAATTCCTGAATGTGGATGAATATAACAGGATAAAGAACCAACTCGTGCTGCTCCTCATAGTCTGTACGATGTTAAGTTAGCTAAGCTGGACTGTGAGAGACACAAAAGTACACCAACAAGCTGAAGGGGGTCTCGGTTTTCCAGGAAACATGGCTTCCCAAGAAAGGAACCATCGTTCCTCGTCAGTAGAGCTAGTTTGACCTCTACGATCTCTTTTAAAAATCTGTTTCACTTCGTCCCACGTTTCTTGGGACATGCCTTCTTGTTCGAATGTCAGTATGCCGCATCTCTGGTCCTGAACCAAATGACCATGAAGTTCCCCTAGTGCCTCAAAGATGTGGCCACATCGAGGGCACTGATGTATTTTGTGGACCCGTTCCAAGTGGCGCCTTTTTTCTAGTTAGCTTGTACAGTGAGGTATTCGTTAATAGAAAAGCGGACGTACTTATAGTGATTAAGATTCTTGAATCCAGGACCGGCGCAAGATTTATACCGTGTCGCGGTCCTCGGGTTCCTCGGGCCATACCTAGTCCTATCAAAGATGTTGTATCCACAAGCGAATCTTTTTTGCGGCGAAGACGTTGCTGGAGGACGGCGGTCAACAAGGACTTGGTTCTCCCCGTCATCATTGTCGTGTATCTGACTCTGAGTGGAGCCGCTAGGGGACACTGCGCTGGTACGTTTTCGTTTCCTAGATTCGGAATTATTGTAACGGAAAGCCGGGCCGCTTGAATTCTGCGTATCGTTGTTACCACGCGATGGAATAGCCTTTGACCGATAGAACTGTTCTCCGCGTTCAGGTACAAGTTGATCCAAGTAGTTGATAACTTTATCCGCTAGCTGTGTGTTGGGCGAGAAAGCCTGCCTAATTACGTGGCGTAAAGCTTCAAAGGGATCTGTTTCATCCTCATCTTCGTCTTCAGATGATGAAGTGTCCGTTGGGCTTTCAAGATCAAGCAAATCAGAACCCTCCAGCCCGTAAGGCTGTGCTAGAACATTGACTTCACTCTCAGATGGGCCGTCAACTCCCGTTGGTTCCAGTATACTCAAGTTGACGGCTTTCCCTTGCCCGATCTTTTCGTTTCGAGGACCCCGGATTTTCAAGCAGGATCGTAGATCATAAATCATCGGAAGGTCTACGTGATCTAGTGAGCCGTTTTGAGTCCTCTTGGCCTGTTTGCGTAGAGCGAGGCTTATATCTTCTGAATCCCGAGTATTTGGAGCCGAAGAACTATCAAAATAAGGTATCAGCATGACTGTTACCCATGCATGTTGATCGTGAGCTTACAGCGAGGACTCTGAAATTGATGAGCTATCCGTTAAGCTGGGGCACGATGGTTTATATCCGTCAACTTCGTAACCCGTAGGGGTGACTCTTTTGAAGTGGCGGTAGGGCTGTGTGACAAGTTAGACCAATAATAATCAGTTAATAAGATAATCGTAGAGGGCTACCTTGTACGGGCGAGGTAAACTCTTCAACAAGCTAGAGATGTACCCAATATACTCCTCCATAGTATACTCTTCATAAATCCCACTCTTTGTCAGGCGGTAGTACAGGTTACATTCATCCCATGGACTATAACACTTGACTTCGCCATCTATATCATCTGATGATATATTTTCAACCGCGTTCCCTGGTGCGTTCTTTCTGGTTTGTTCAGTGGTTCTGCCGTTTGTAGAGCCTATACTTGTCTCTACCGCCATACTGCCCGTGCCGTTGGCTGGAATATCTCGCCATCCCATCGTGGCGTCAGAGGCTAGGGGTACCACTAAGCTGTGGGTGTTTAATCGTGGAATAAGTTGTTGAAACTGCCCCCAACCAACATATCCTTGGTGTTAAGGCGTAACTAAAATAATATCGTTATATGATACATTCAAAATAGCAATTAGTTCGAGTCGGTCTGAACAAGGCTACTCACTTGATTTGTACTTGGTGTGAATGTTCGCGGATGTGCAGCATAATTGCCTAATTCAGTTTCGCAGATGCGCCGGTATTATTTCGGTAAGGTCGAGCTTGCGTAACCCGTTGCCGGCCAATACGATGGTATATGTATAGCCCTCAACCAACCAATTAAATGAAGAAAGCCGTACTCTCATTGGTTAAATTCCATTCCCTTTTACTTACCTCTGCTATAAAGGGTTCTGGAGAAATACTTATAGACATAGTATCAAAGTAAATGTGCTGGAAGTAGCTAAATTCATATAGGTTCAACGTTGGTTGGAAGATTAGAAAATAAAATCCAATCAGATAATAGAATGTGTACCTAGGTAGTTAGGTAACTTATTGTCATTACATGATTTTCGAACAAGACATTGAATCCCCTGCTTTGCAAGCTGCTAGGTTTTATGGTATGAAATAAGATTCATGGGTATGAACGTGTTTAAGTTAGGAAGCTTCTTATTATCATCTGGAGGAAGGCACGGTGTTATTCATCCCCTATTAGTGTTTGCCTACCCCTTGAGTCAGGTGTTTATCTAGGTAGCAGGCTGTACCTGCCACTCCTGATAGTTCGTGCTTGTTGAATCCCTAATAAACGTTAATACGAACTTCCGCTTATATCGGGTGGTTGGACAGTCTGATTGTCTGATTATCTGATCCAAAGCCGTACTAGAGAAATGGTTAACTCGTCGGCCTTCTACGCAAGTTCGTAAGCCGAAGATTCTCGGTTCGAGTCCGGGGTACGGTGGAGTTTTTTTGTTCTTTTTTTTCTTCCCATCTTCATGTAGTTAACATTCGCACCTAGCTTGCTACCTACCTATAAGTATTCACATCCCAGTCATATAGCGTGTGACTGGGTATATTCAGAGACTAATAAATCAACATCTAGAGATTCAAGACAGAATCTTGCAAAAAATAATTAGAAACACAGTAGAGCACTTCATCTTACCGTCGTTCTCATAGTATCTCGAGCGGAATCGTAGAGAGTAACTAGATCTTATGCTCCTATAGTTTACCGTAGGCCAAGTATGCTTAGGGACTCATCGTACTTACAGGTAAGTATTGTGCGAATATCGTCTATAAAATACGGCTTCGTATGATACCCCTATCTAAGTATAAGCATCACCGCTTCCACCATTTCAGGAGAATCAAGCATCATAGTATAGCATCTGGTTCCCTGTTATACTAGAGGAAAATGCAAATTCACCAACAAATTTATTATACGGGAGCTTGGAGGTAGTTGGCCAGCTTCCATAAAGGCTTATCCCACGAGCATATGACTACAGGAAACAGACAGTCATGAGACGAGGCCTCGCTATTCGAAGCCAGGTATCGATGATTATTGCTGAAAAAACGAGGCGAATATAGGGGCATTCTCCAGAAAATCACTCGAGGCGCTATCAACTAGGCCGGACCTTTGCCACTTAGAACTCGTATGTATAAATAGATCAAATTATCTCTAGCAAGGACGATCTTCATAAAGCTATAGGCCCTCACTGCCGTATTGACTTGGGGTATCTCTCCACTCGGTCGTGGAGATATCCATATATACACATTGGCCAAAGCTTCCTGCTTTCCGCTAATAAGAACGTCAAGGTTGATCGACAGACGAATTCGAGCTCTTGTATACGTCGATACTACCTCATTCTCATGGTAGTAGAGTCTGACAGTTGTTGTAATGGTCGGATGTGTACATCGTTCGAGTAGATAGAACGTAGGTGACCGGTCTACTGTGGCCTCTTGACTGGACAATAGAAACCCTTGCCCTTTCCCTCGACATGGGTGACTATGAAAATATCCATATCTTCTAAATGGTCCTGGAGTGCCGCTGAGTGATCTAGAATTGCTACACGTGACCTATGCTATGACTGTCCAGTATGATGTGGATATAGCTTCGTTCAGGGAAAGGATGATGATTACCTCGGATAGCTTAGCCTGGGGATATCTCATTTCGGTTCGAGTTGAACTTATTAGGCGCTGCTCTCATGTGAACACCCACCGTTCGTATGCGAAGCAAATAGCTGGTGGTTGTATACCCCAGAAACGCGAGAAGTCCCGTTCACCGCAGATTGCGGGATGGCTCCTATCCTTCGAGCAGCACTTCCATCCCCCACAGTCATTGTCGCCACCCGAGGGATTCATGCTAACGCGAAAGGAGCAACAAAGGGGTCTACAGAAAACCTAATGCGTATTAGCTCTCATCGTGGGTAACGAAACCAGGACACAGATCTGAACCAGCCTCATTAGGACTTAAGATATATCTTTAAGAACAAGGATGAGCAGCTATACATCTCCGTATATGCGGGGCGAAGTCATTTCAACTATGTAGCTAGGGGAATAGTAAAGGGATGAGGGTGACTGTAGATGATCGTGTAGTCGTGTAGATTTATCACGGGCGGTAATGCATTAAGGGCATTGAGCTGTCACGCATTTGACGTCTGCCAGAATCAGTCCACAGGGGCGAGAACTACACTCACCGGCCTCATAACTTCAAAAGTAGGGTGGTGGACAAGCCGCACCGGCAGTGACTACGTACATACATACATACGTTACGTATGAATACGTAGGTACCTAGCTATCCTATTCTTGATTTTTTCCCCTTCTCTCTACCCAGCCTGCCGACGTTCTCATTTCGGAAAATACCTAGCTAATGAAACCGTACCCATATGCTACGCAAGCCTGCCTGTCATTTCTGACTAGTGTAGCGGGTAGATGATGACGATCAGTCAGTGTGTTCCAGGTACCTGGCAGGTCGGACCGGCGATCAAAAAGACGTGTAAAAAAAAAGCAAGCCTCACGCGGAAAATCCGCACACATCATACGCTGTACCCACTACGGTCAAGAAGGAAAATATTAGCAACTCTGAAGAGTAAGCCACACCGGGGAACAAAAGGAGGTGTGTCGCACGACATGTGCGGACGCCACATCTCCAATGGACAGGGTATGTATGTATGTGGATGTAAATGTGGATGAGGATGTGGATATCCCACTTCTTTCAATTCCAAGCAGCGAACAGGCTGCATACGAAACACACACGACAGCTACAGAACCATACCTAGCAGTCTAGCAATGGTACTTAGCTACATATGTGTTAAGTATGTAAACAGGAAGGCGGGTCGCGACATCACGACCTCGTGGACTATCCATAACTGGGTCAAACGGTTGCACGCTTGTATGTAAATCGGTATTCAAGGTACTGTATATATGCAAGGCGGGACGCGGGATATTACCACGACACCTCCATACGACGGGATGATGTAACCGTCTAGCTGCTTTCAGTCGAGTAATGTACGTGCGCGCGCGTGCACGCATTGGACCGCTCTCCGGCAGTCCAGGGGTCCAGTTTCCGCTGTCGGAGTTACAACAGCCTTATTAGGGTAACCTCCTCCCTCCCCTTGAGAGAGAAAAGGTAAGGGTCTGACCCCCGTGGTGTGGCGGCTGACGGCAGCAACGGGATGCATCAATCGCAGGGCTGGCAGTCCTTGGACGCGTCTGGATGGGTGACAACCCCGGACGTGTTTGCCCAACCCCCATGCGCGATCGTCGGGGAGCACATATCAGACCCAGATCGCGGGTCCGGTGCGCCGCTTACCTAACGATTTGAGAAACCCTGAATCGAATAGAGATGCATGTGTTGCATTGATCGCGAGCTAAGGGGTGTTCTGGTGTTATTCGAGAAATATGGAATGCCCAGCCGTTGTGTGCAGCTGAAGGATATTTCGGGCGAAAAAAGATTACTTTCGCTACTTCATGCTTGAATTCGAGCCCACCCTTGCAAGTAACACGTCGGGACGACCCTTTATTGGCCAAATAATGTGCCTGGTAACAGCAGGGAGCTTTCGTCACGTTATCCCTTGATCCTTTCGTACGAGTTAGAGCTTGAGCTTGCGCTGGAGCTTTGATCTGATACATCCCTCTGATGCTAAAAGTCCCTTCAGCTGATCTCGTCAACTCATCGCTGCCTATTACCCAGGCGACCCCGTATCCACTAGAATGGATGCTTTGATACTGGCTATCACATTGAATATGTTTCAGTAAGCTACAGTGTAAGGGTACTTTGAATATGAATATAGGAAATTGATTGGTGCCTACGAGTCCGGTTTTTGGGGGGTGTCAGCTATACTGCATACCCAATCAATTCCTACTTATTCGGAAGGGGACTTTTAGAGGTTAGCCAATTTCAAGGGTGAAAGCCACAGGATATGACATGCGCATGGACCCTATGTAGAAACGCACTAATGAATTTGTTGTTTGAAACTGCTGTCTTCACATTGGATATACAATAATCTTTCATTGTGGCAACGTTAATAAGGGTCTAACTACGCAGTAGTTGACCGGTCAACGACGCGTATTAGCTCAACGGGCAACGGCAGCTAGCTGCAGCAAGTTGTAGTATCAAACCCAGATGTCTGGGACGGGATCGGGTCCGAGGACTCGGGCCGCATAACCTGAGCCGATAATCATTTAGAGACGAGCCACAAAATTAGCAGTCCTGGAAAAGTGAGGCGCGGTTCCCAGCGTGATTTGCGCCTCGATATCTCGCGCGAACCACACTTCTCTGGATCGTCCCAATGAGAAAGAATGGCGATAAGGCCGGAAAGGGGGGTCCCTGCATGAGAACTTCCGTAGCGACACGAGGCTTAAAGGACCCCTGGATATCGGGTGCGGTCAAGTAGATATGACAACCTTTCAAAATGGCACTTGTGATTTCGACTAACCCTTCAGCGTAAATTAGGAAACAATTGTTTGATATTGAATGATTTTCCTGTGACAGATCTGATGAATCCCACGTATTGTTAGGTAAGATCTGAAATCGGAACGTTTATAAAAAGGCGGCGGCGCTACGTATTCCACTGTTTGTTCACGTTTACATTCGTTCATGCGGAGAGCCGCGAGACGCTCCGCATAGGAGTAGCTAAGTCTCAGAACAATCAACTTGGAAGCGCGATAACACAATGCATGTTTCTTCATGTCTTGCATCTGCAGCGCCGTGCTGGGAACGGTTTTTGTCGCTGGCGAGCTGTTGTGCTACTAACGAGACGGATTCGGATTGTCAGGTACGGAGCTACCCCTGTCAAATTATCGGTGCCCTGTAGAGCGATCACCCAAGATATCTTTCAGGTGCGTAGATCGGGGATTTGAAGCTGTTCCGGAATCCCTGTAAGTTATTCGGAGGCGTTGTTCGGCGATTGAACCATGATACAGGAAGGAAACTAGTATTAGTATCTCGTCGCCTGTGTATGAAAGTCTTACAATAAAGAGAACTAGAAAGAACGCCAAGCATTGAAATCGAGTGAAGACGTAATATCGAAAAGGTAATATGTCATCGATAGAATGCTGGCTATTATGTGACGGACGTATACCGTACGGTGAGGTTGCTTTGTTCATTACGTGCCCGGAGAGTGTGTGCTCAGATAGCGCGTTTATCTCTATAGAGCTGGGTATGGAGCGGTGTAACTGCATATGGGGCTGATCGGACAAAGCCATCGTGTTTTAGAAGATCCTGTGAATTCATTTCGATGGTAAATACCCTAACCTGGAACATGGAGGTCGACACTTGTACATTGAGACGGTCGAATTTGGATGCGGATGTACTCCCGCTACCATCGGTGCTTGTTGACTTGTACGTGGAAAGGATAACCGAAGACCCAGGAAATCTGTAGGCATGTACATGGATGTTGTGGAGGGTTGCGCAGAGATCGATAAGATGTTAGCCATTTATTACGTTAATAGTGGCAACTTCGTCGTGAAACGTGTAAGTGCCACTCATAAATTACCTATACCAGAGGTGCTAGTTGGCCTCGTTTTCAGCTGACATTGAGACGTGAGCCTCAAAAATTTGCGGTCCGGCCAAATAGTCTCAAAGAGATCGTCGGCCTTAGGTACCTAAATCGCTCCTTTGGTTAGAAGCTGCATATGCGAATATTTCTCCGTAGGGCGATTTTTAGGTTGACATGATATCCTTGGCGAATGCCGAATATAGAAGAAGGTAACAACGAATGAGATCATTGCGCGCCGATAGACTCCAATACAACAAACCCGGGTATGCTCTATGGCTATCATGTTAGGTAGAAATGCATGAGTAGGTGCCTTAATGACGGCGTTTTTAGGTGACAAAGTTAAGGCTACATTAGTTGATCCTAATCCAGTAGTCGGGAGTCATCTCCATCATCGCTGTCGACACACGGCATGTCGGTTGTGCCACCGGTGCTCCATTAGCTTGGGATTCGGTGCTGCAATATCCCGGGACGATAACGATGCCGTGCTCGGGGCGTTGGGACTTGGTGGGTCCTGACATATTATTCAGCTACACAAACCGATACCAACGCCATAGTCGTGGAATCGGAGTGGTATTAACAATTCAAAGATCAGTCTGGTCTAGACATGTACACCTAGGAGGAAATTTGGGTAACATGGGTCCTTCCAGCGCAAGCATACATGGAAAATTGGAAGCACAGACGACTTACCTGAACCGGTCAAGCATCCCCTATGAACCAATCGGCTCCGGTGGTACATTGTTAGTGTCATCGACCGGTAGGAGTATATTTAATTGCATCCATTAGAGCTAGGACGAAAACCGAAAAGACATCGATTTGCTGTTTGTCGATCATCCGGCGATTTCATTTTCAAATAGACTGAGAAAGATAAGCATAGAGAAAGGATGCTATATTATAATTTACAGATGCGAAATGGGCATCTTATAGGAGGAGCCCGCCGCTCGTTAGTTTTTGATGGGATAAATCAGTTCCCGTCCCGTAACCGGTGGAACACCCGTCGATGGATTCTAGGCCAAGGAGTCTTTGTGGCATAGCCCGAGAGGTCCCATCGACGCTGCCATTTTGGTAGAGGCAATATCTTCCGTGCCTTGCCTCGTGACCCTTTCATCGGGATCTGTTAATGTATAATTCCAGATATAACTCGGTAACCTCCGAGAGCCAAGAACAAAAATGGTTCGCCCTTCAATAATAATTACCACTTGGTAAGATTGGGAATCTCGAGAGAAAATCAAGAGAAAATCATAGCTGGGTGATTGTATAATGCCGAGGATGCAGTGCATAAACATCCCGACAAATTAAGACCAAGGATGACTGTAAAAGTGGGATATACGCATCGAGGTAACGGCTCTGTCTCAGATCGAGGACGGCGTGTCAGGCGGTACAGACAGCACAGATACTCGGGAGGCAAAACGGATTGCCAGATCAGAGACCGGGTATGTAAGACGCAGTCTTAGATATGGCCCATATTACCATCGTAACATCAATAGTTGACGATACAGGTAGATAGTCAGCGGAATGATGCAATAAGAATCAGATTTTTTTTTTGTTGTTGGAGGCCCCTCTAGATGGACAAAGGTTCCAATTGAAGTTCGGAAAGCGCAGCTATTTCGTCGGAGATGCGTAATGCGGTATGCCTTCTTTAGCTTTTTGTTGGAAGCTGGTCTGCGGTGCCACCTGCACCTAGGTGTAATTGCAGGTAATCACAGGTGCCTATAATGTACTATACACGGATATTCATATGCGAAGTTGGTAAGAATGGGTAAAAGCAGGTACGGCTAGTGTACTGTTATGCTGACTTTAGGTGAGCAAACTTCCCTGTAAGCTTCGTAGCCCCCACCCGTAAGCACGCTATTCAAGGATATTTACATACACGTACACCTGCTATACCTACTGTACCTTCCGTAACTTACAAAAGCACTTGAGCTGCCAATCATCCAGGGATCCTAGTGGCGTTCATTTGGAGTGGGTCGACGCACACCCCGTTCCCCGTCGCCGCAAACTCGCTCCTGTCAATTCTAGGCTTCTTGTCCAATGATTCCTTATTGCTCTCGCCCGTCTCCGATCTCTTCCCTTTTCTTCACACGCATGCCAGGGTCCCTAACTGAGCTACATTACATATGCGGTAGTGTCCCTGTCTTCTAACTCTTGAATCTGGACCTTGAACCTCTTGGGACCCCCTAACATCCCTAGCAGACGCCTCATCAGGGCTCGCTAGGGCTCTTCTTCCGTTATGCGCAGAGGCCCGCATAGGATTTCTTGCAGCCTCATCTTCACGAATTCGTCGTGATCATCGTTATTATTATCCTATTGTCCACTGTATAGATGCTTCGCGAATTCCTAGACTCATTACGCTTATCTAACCTGACGTCGAAGCTCTGAGGATCGTCGGCCTACTTGCCTACTTTTTACCAATGTGCATTTACTTACATTAGGTGACAAAGTGATCATCTGGCCGGGTTTAGTTTTGATTCTACGTTGGATTTTCGCCTAAACTCTTCACCAACTAAAGCCGTCAATTCCAATCTAATCCATGAATTCGCAAAGGCGATAGGTCAATTACTTGCGTCATCATTTCAGAGCCGCCCTATACTACTTCTGGGTAGCTCCCCATCGAATACGGTCTGGAAGATACCTACAAACGTTCACACAAAACGTACCTACAGATACCGGCGAGATCGGAAATCGCATTAGCTTCAATGGCAGAATTCCATGCTGTATTTCTGCAATTGTGGCATATGTTTCCCTTTCCCGACCATGTCTCTTTTCGTCAACCTCGTACCTAGTTAAACCCTGCTCGGTACAGCACCAAGCCTCACAAGTGTGATCGGCCCCCCACAATGACTACATCTAGATCCTGTTGTTGAACCGACACTACATGCCGCAAGTGGCGGACCCTTTGGTGTAGTTCTCGTGGTTCAGCTGCCGAGGGCCGGTTACTGTGACCATCTTTGTGACCTAGTCACATAATTATTTTTTCTTTTTTTTCTTTTTTTTTTAATTCTCGGATTTCAAATAGTGACTTACAGCCTCCCCTTTAACTCGAAGCGGACTGGTCTGGACGAAGGATATAATGAGAAAGACATAGACTGGCTACGAGTCTTCCAAGTGGTATTAAAGCCTTCAACGACCCGCAGTCTTCTCTTAGTTCCAAGGCCCTTCCTCAATTTAACTCTTGTCTTCCTTGATTGGTGTACCGCGGGCCAATTCGATGTGGAGCATCCGCGATGCTTTAGAACGGTACCCTTTCTTTCTTACTGCTTAAAATATATCCCACCTACCTTTTCATCGACTACCTACACTTCACGAACTGGGTGCCGTATCTAGACTTTTCACAAGGCCCCAGTAAGTGTTACTAGACACTCCCGAGGGGCGTCAACCCGGGAAAGACGGCCAATCGCGACAACGAGATATACTCGCCAAACATACTCTCTCGACCCTCGACAGTATGGCGTTCCATCCTCAGGGAGGTGGACCTCCTGGATTTCCAATGCCTTTTCAACCATCTCAGTCAAGATCACCTCCACAGCCTTCGTCGTCTGCTGGCATACGGGGCGTGGCGCCTGATATAAACCCGTCGGGCCCTTTCCTTCCATTTCAGGAGTCCCAATTCGATATTCTCGAGTGGTACCCACAATTTCAGTCGTGTGTCCGCTACTTTTTGGACCACGCACAACACAGCGGGCCGGTGCAGGCCGTTGCCGCATTTGTGAATATTCGATTGCCGTTCCAATGGCCACAGCGTCCCGTTGTCTCGTCAAAGCCACCTGGGTCACCTACAGCCGTACCATCTCCTTCGTCAATCGCAGCGGGGAAACTTCCCATGCCCGGCCACCCACCAATGTCCGTCTCATTGACTCCGTACGTCCGCAGGCTGGTAGCAACTGGCATGGATCTTCCTGGCGTACTGCATGGATTCTTTGGAGACGATTGGGTTCCTGGAGTAGGCCATCTTCACGATGTTGAACGAAGGAATTTCCTCTTCGCTGCTAAGAGCGCCGGGTGGCTGAAGGTCAAGTCTCAATACGATATGCCGGACGACCAAAGCATCCCTTTTCTGCGACCACTTCAAAATGTCACAGAGAAGGAGATTGTCAGTGCCGAAGCCAACTGGAGCGAGTGGCTGGCAATGCAGGACTGGATGGTTGGTCCACGCTCACCTGACGTCGATCGAGACATGGCGATCATCGTGAAGGCCGAAGACGTCTAATCGATAATGTGGCATCGTCACCCGCATATTTTCTGCAAGCCATGGATAGGATGACGAATAGCTGAGGCATTTGAGACCTCGAATACGAGATCGGAAACAGAGCGGCCAGATGCGGTGTATCTGGGGGAAGTGAATATGCGTTATTCCATTTCTTTGCACCAAAGTGGCCCTCATAGGTATTTCCAAACTAAGAGTACGCATTTAAAGTGACGTTGAAATAATGGGTTAGTTTGGGTATATTGTAACGCCAGCTTATCGCTATCCACGGGATGGGTAGAAAAAGCGGCCGGGATCGGATTGGTAGTAAAAGGGAAATGGATTAAACAGGACAGGTATTGCTGCCATGTGCCATGGATCCTGCATGGCACATAGTGTGGTGGTACAATGGCATGGCTATTTCATACTATGTTGAGAATATTAGAAAGTTGAATTTGAATCTTTCATTGCATGTAGTTGTTTGCATTTGTTCGCTTGTCGCGGTTAGAGAATAGGGGAATCGAACGATTATTTCTCAGGTCGCTTAATAGCGATCACATGGCCCAAGCTCCATGTTCTAGCCCCTGTGTTCTAGCCCTATTTGCCTTCGCTATACCCCTGGCTTGGCGAGGAGCCTAGGCTGGATTAGCGACAGGAGCCTGTCGATCGCTTAATCGGAGAGCCTGCCGATAACTGTTCAAGGTGGTAGCGCTAAGATCACTATGGGAAACCGCCGTCGTCAATTTACCACTAGCATAGCTCTTCCAAAGTTCAGCCTTGCGAACTTTCAATCTTCAACATACAAACATATCAGCCTGAAAGAAATTGTGTAGTAGGAATTCCAACACGAATCGAGTTCCTTTACCCCAGATCCATGCGCTCAGTGCGACAAGTTATTCAGAGACCCGAGTACAGGTTTCGAAGATGGAGATGGACGTAGACATGATCATGGCCGCGGGTGGCCAAGACATGGGACCAACGCGCGACCACACGCAGTCGAAAGAGGAGTGGGCTAGGTTCTTGGATCGATGCATATCCTCTCGCCTCGACCCGGATACTTTCGAGTCTTATTCTGAGCTGTTGTATTCGAAGCATCCACTGCCTCCAGCGATCATTGCCGACATTTGCCTGAGGCCGCAGTCGTCGAACCACGAAAGCCTCGACCCTCGCATCCCGCGCTACATCCAAGTCCTTTCCCAACATAAACTTATTGATACCCCGTCCGTACTCAAGGCCTTGTATAAATACTCGACCTCCCACGTACAAGCCCAAAAGGCTGGCAACCTCCCCCACGAGGAGTCGGAGGATAAAGTGCCGTTGAGATGGGGAAGCTCGTACGCGGCCGAGGAGGTCATTTTCTATAGGATCACGAAAGCGGTCGCGTTGGGGACTGGTATTGTAAACGCTGCTGATGCTCTGGAAGTATGCAAATTGATGGCCAAGTGGATGACATTGTTCACTTCGGCCTCTGCAGCATTTGCGCACGAGGTCATGGGTCAACTACAACATGGCCAACTGCAAATCCCACAATCACGGGACGAGATGGAAGCAGCTCGAGCCGCATTTGTTATGCTTCTCTTAGGAATCTGCGAGAACCAGACTGTTCTAAGCGCACTTAGCCGTCCGTTTGCTAAAAGTACGTCGTTTGCGTTATGATTTCCTTTTAGCTTGTTCGAATTTGTCCGAACTGACTGCATACCTACGTAGGTACAAGAAGGGCTTTATCTGAGAGTCTAGCTAGCTTCATTCCTTCGATCATTCAGAGCGCTTCGCAGATTGCTACTCGGCTTGAACTGTTCCGTACCGAGACGCTCGCTTCGTTCGAGCCTCCGGATAAGAAAAAGGACGCCACTAACACCGTAATCGATGATATGGAATCGACGATGGCTCTTGACAACTTCGTCGTGCCTGAGATGCCAATTGTGAATTCCCGGGCTGGTCTATACATCTACCTAAACGCTTGTGTAGGAGCCCAACCTCAAGTTCTGTGAAATGAATGAAGAACTAACTCTGTTTAGCTTGTTGGCCGTCCGTTAATAGATGATTCTGCTCTATTCACCTATTTGCATAACCGATACCAGGTGCGTCATACTTGGCGTATTCCCGCGAGATGAATGCTAACTATCTGGACAGGGCGATATTCAGACAACCACGATAGATCTAATACTAGCTTCGTTTGATGTGCTTGCGAATGCAGTATTCCGCAATGAGGGCCAGCAGGCAAGCTACGTTCTGCGCTCCTATTTGATCAACAAATTACCATTGCTTCTCGCAACGCTGGCAACGTCCATGTATCCCCCATTATCAGCCCAATATTGTATTACCGAGGCACTCAGTCAGGTTGACACTAATGCATTTCCAACTCTATCTGCGATGTTTGATGATACACATAACAACAACACCTTTACGGACAGCGTACGTCAGGACTTCTGCTTCGCCTGCTGCCTGCATGGGTTGATCCCAGAGTCGAGTATTGAAGGCTTACTCGGCGAAATTACCTATCAAACTCTACCCCAGGCGGGGCGGTATCTCAAGGAACAACTGGTCGAGGAATGCATGGGCGACCCTGAGAGAATCCAGCGGTTGATCAGCGAAATGGACAACATGGATGGTAATGTTGGAGCAGTCTGCCAGGCCCTTACAGAGGTGAGCGTATACATCTACAATCACTTGAATACTACAATATTAAGTATTTTCCTAGGTGATCGGTCGCTTGTGCCATAATAAGGAGACCATGACTCTGAAGCTTCTCTGCAGTCAGCTTGCTAAAAAGCCGCTATCTTTAGATGTAATGCTTCTCTTCGACAAACCGTTTACCATCTTGCATCCTCTATGCGAGTTGCTTAATAACTGGCGGTACGAGGAGGATCAAGGCGAGTATCAACCCGTCTACGAAGAATTCGGATCAGTGCTTCTTCTAGTCTTGGCGTTCATATATCGCTATAATCTTTCCACTATGGATCTTGGTATTCGCTCGGACTCATTCGTGGCCAAGTTACTCGGTATACACCAGATCCACAAACCTCAGGAAGAGTTGACAGAGCAAGAAAACCATCACCTTCGCGGATGGATTCTCGGGCTTTTTGACACCGAATCTGGTGGATTGGCAGACGAGTTGCTATCGTCTTGTCCCCCACAAGATTTTTATCTGCTTGTTCCTACGCTATTCCATCAAATGGTACTTGCTTTTTGCACTAACCATCTCGACGAAGAAAGCCTGAAGACCGGCGTCGAATGTAAGTATTATATCGACTAGGGTTTTGAGAGGATGCTGACCTAAATAGATCTGGTGAATACTTTTCTGCTTCCATCTCTAGTGCCAGCAATGCTGTACATGTCCAATCAACTCTGGATAGAACTTAATCACGGCCAGGAACATAAAGCAGTCATCAGGATTCTGCAATTGATCCTCTTAACTAAACAGGGCTCCACCGAAGCTCAAACAATGCTCGCTTCTGTGGTGAACATAATTGCGATACCATTAGAGTATGGTCTGAGATCGTACCAACGATATGACCCCAAGAGTCAAGCGATAGAACCTCTACTTAAGGCAATGAGGGATAATCTCCGACTCTCGCGTCGGACAGCCAGTGCGACTAATAACGAACTGGAGTCATGGTGCGGAACGGCGAATGGAGGACTCGCCGCGTTGGTTCGACACACAATACAGGGCTTCGTATCGTGGAGCGTTCATCCGGGTCTCAATGTGATGCCAACTTCGTATACGCACCGCCAGATTCTGCTCGCCTTGAAGATGCATGGTGCGAAGCGGTTCTTATACACTATCCTGGAAGAGGTGAAAATGCAGACCGAGGCTGGCAACGGAAGCATCGCCCACGACGTTGCCACGGCTCTTATATGCGCCCCCGATGTCACCAATATGCCACCACCGCCTGAAATAGCGCTTGTCATGGACTCCTCAAACCAACCTTTCGCGCCCCCACAATTACGAATCTCACTTCGAGCAGCCCTTAAGGCGGAAGCAGAGGATTGCAAGATCATCCAGAAATCGGATCCGACTATGGCCGAGATCATTGTCCGCTTGTATCGCAAGATGGAAGCGCAAATGCTTGCGCCGCCGCCCACAGAGTCAATGCTTCAAGGTGAACTGGCTAACCTGGGTCTGGGTGAGAACGCGGCAGCGCTCAACGACGCACTCGCAGCCGCCGCTCAAAGCGACGGCTTGGGCGGGGACGAGTCGAATATGAACCTGGATCTTGGCAATGGCGGTAGCGACATGGGTCATCTTGGAGGAGACTCGAGCCATCATGGTGGGCTGGACTTCGGAGGAAGCGACGACATGTTTGGCGGCCTTGGGGCTGGTGGGAGTAGCGCCGATTTGCTAGATGGCTGGGACTTGTCCTAGGGGAGCCATGTCCGCAGTACCGTAGACCAGGGCTGCGTTAAGTGTGTCCTCTGGTTATTTGCTAGGTTGGGCTAGGTAGATACATATGGGCGAGCGTGGCGTTTTGCGTGACTTTAGGTACTGGGAAAAGTTCTAGTATAGTGTTAGATACGGAGATTTATGTCTTAGGGCGAGGTGGCAGGCTACGAAGACGTGCTGAAGTTTTGGATGCTTGAGTTTCGGGTTGCTCTTGAGTGGATTGGGCGAGGTCACAGTTAATGAGCTAATCTGATGTCTGCCTATTTTATTTGTATTGAGGGCTACACTTTGGTTTTGTGGTAGTAACTCAAGATTATGGGCTGATGTCCCCTTCTTCTAATCAGATACCTGAGGTATCTGAGAAGATCTACGAATGCTAACTACCGTATAGCCATAAATATCTGTGGACTCGCTTAGTTATTATTTCATCTAGATTCTTGATAAGTTATCCTTCTATTGAATCGCAACCGCAACCGCCTCAGTTGCATCTCTTTTCTCATTATTCGCCTATAAATCTGCCCACTTAGTTCACTGTGTTACGACGACGCTATCCCCAAGCACGCAATACGACCCCTGCATGCGATCATTGGAGATAGGACCTCCATTGCGTAGACCCATCATAACTGCCCATCGGTATCTTGTAGGAAGCTAGACAAGTAGCTACATAGATCTAGTAAAAATTTGAAACTTGACTTAGACCTAATTCCTCGCCTACATTAAGCACATTGGTTGTGCCTCTGCCTCTTCACATGTTCCACTAGGAGATTAATCGCACGCTCTGTCTGAAGATGCGCATTACGGCACTTACCGCCGCTACAGCCATCGGCCTCGGCATGGCCGCGGCCGAGCTAGGCCCGGGTCAAGCTCCGCTCGGTCCTAGCCGGGGACCGCAACCGCAACGACGTCAACCCAACGTCGTGTTTGTTCTGACGGACGATCAAGATGCGCATCTTGCGTCGCTGGACTATATGCCGCTGGTGAAGAAACATTTGTTAGACCGCGGCACGTATTTTAGTCGTCATTACGCGACCACCGCTGTGTGCTGTCCGTCTCGAGTCACGCTGTGGACTGGCAAGTTCGCGCATAACACGAATGTTACGGATGTCAGCCCGCCGTATGGCGGTTACCCTAAATTCGTGTCGCAAGGATACAATGATAACTACTTCCCCGTGTGGCTGCAACAAGCCGGGTACAATACGTACTACACAGGGAAACTCTTTAATGTGCACACGGTAGAGAACTACAACTCGCCGGCTCCGGGCGGATTTACGGGCTCGGTATATACTCCCACCTACATGCCTTTGACTTAGGGGTTAAATACAAGTACTAACGGACCTTTGAAGGACTTCTTACTTGACCCCTATACTTACAATTATCTAAACTCCACATTCCAAAGGAACGGCGAAGAACCCCGAAGTTATGAGGGTCATTATAGTACCGACGTGCTGGCGAAGAAAGCATACGGTCTACTAGAAGAGGCTGTAGATGCCGGGAAGCCTTTCTTCCTGGTCGCTGCGCCTATTGCCCCTCACGCCAACGTCGTCATGAATGGAACGTCTCACGAAGGCCCTCGTGACCCCGACAATCTCCCTTTCGAGTTTACGGAGCCGGTCCCGGCTGAGCGGCATAAGCACCTTTTCAAGGACGAGAAGGTGCCACGAACTGCGAATTTCAACCCGGATCAAGTAAGTGTCGCAGAGTTGATAGTGAACATCTTTGGAGGACCCCCTAATCCCCGAATCTGACTAATCATCTTCTCGAACACGTACTTACCCTTAACAGCCCTCCGGCGCAAACTGGATTCATACGCTACCCCAACAAAACAGCACCAACGTAGAATACAACGACCACTTCTACCGCCAGCGTCTGCGGTCCCTCCAAGCCGTCGACGAGCTAGTCGAGGGCCTGATCTCGCGGCTCGAGGGCCACGGCATCCTCGACAACACGTACTTTGTCTACAGCAGCGATAACGGCTACCACATCGGCCAGCACCGGCTGCAGCCCGGCAAGAGCTGCGGGTACGAGGAAGACACCAATGTGCCGCTGATTGTGCGCGGGCCGGGCGTGGCTGAGGCGTACACGGCTACGGGCGTGGTTACTACGCATGCGGATCTCGCGCCGACGTTCTTTGAGCTGCTGGGGATTGCGCAGAGGGACGATTTCGACGGCTCCGCGATTCCGGTGACGAGGGAAGGGTTCGAGGAGGTGAGGGACGCGGGGGAGAGGCGCGAGCATGCTGGGATTGAGTATTGGGGCTTCGCTATGGGCGAGGGGATATATAATAGTAAGTAGGAGGAAGATCGCTCCAGCTTTTGTCGCTTTCCGCGGGTTTTCTCTCCTTACTACACTCATGGATCTGGGCAGCCGGGCTGACTTGACATGTCTTACCTAGGGAACCCTCGCGAGAATAACACGTACAAGGCCCTTCGCCTCTCGGGGCCGGGGTATAACTTGTACTACTCGGTCTGGTGCAACAACGAGCATGAGCTCTATGATATGGCGGTATGCTCATTCCCTGTATCTCTTTTTCCTTTTTCCCTTTCACCCGTTCGAGGGATTCATTGGAGGAAGTCCTAGTCAACCCACCCTAATCGAAAAATTATAGGTCGACCCAGGTCAACTTCACAACTTGCTCCCCCCATCGTCAGATTTAAATATCCTAGCAGCAGGCTACCCCGCGCACAAAGTCGCCGCACGTCTCGATGCCCTGCTCCTAGTCCTCAAGACGTGCGCATCTGAGACCTGTCGCCGGCCTTGGGCACAACTACACCCAGATGGTGAAGTAAAGTCACTGACGGACGCGCTGGCACCGCAGTATGATGACTTTTATGAGGAGAAGAGCACGGCGAGGGTTGAGTACGCGTACTGCGCTAATGGGTTCTTGGAGGATGCTGAGGGCCCGACTTGGCAGGCGAATGGAAGGGCGTTTGGAGGGGAATATGGATATCTGAGGGGTGGGCGGTGGGAGGATTGGGTGTAGAAAATGTGTGCAGAAAATGGGTTTGGAGATGGACTCATGAGATATGTCTGAGTTCACATGCTGAGGGCTTTCTTTATTGGCTGTATGAGATGTATAACTTGCGGATAAAAGAAGAGCTGTGATACCAAACTAGGATTGTTACTTATGGACGGTACATTTGAAGACAATCTCTGGCTGAAAGAGTAAAATCAAAGATACCCGCGAGCTATAATAAGGGGTATTCATTTTCTATATGAACTGTTGAGCACGATGAAAGTGAGATGCTGGCAGCGTGAATCCCCAGAATCTTGGGTTCAGCCACCTGCACAAAGCCACATCTTCTGTGGACCCTCTCTGTGGACCCTGGAATCATAGATACAATGGTACCTTCTTATCCCCGTATCCACATGTGCAGGCAGGTAGCAAGGATACACATAGTTGACGCGACAGCACGTCATTGGTCAGAGCCAGAATTCAGGGACCCATCGTTTCAATTGAATTGACCACATTGCACACAACCAATTTTCCGCCGTGAGCTTCGCCATTCTCCGATCTATCAATTGATGAATTTCGAAGCTCCTCCGCACTCTTCTCTTTTTGAGCTTCTTTCCCTCCCCTTACCTAATTCCTCCTCCTGTCCTCCTGTAACAATACCCCCCTATCAATTCCTCTTCTACTCTTGATTGAGTGGTGTAGTCTCGTCCTTCGCCCATCATGGTGGCCTTCCGTTACTCTGTTCTCGCTGCTTTGGCGCTCCGCGTCGTGTCTGTCTTCGCTGCCGAGGGTGACTCTGTAGGTCAAACAACTATCTGATCTATTTGTGCTTGTAGATCAGCTACTAACTGGAATTGTGTTCTCTTAGCCCCTCGCAGATGATGCCGGTAGTCCCCCCGAGGTCGAGCTGAAGGCAGACGTCGTTGCCACCTTCCCCGAAGCCGATGACATCTTCGGCGTGAAGCTGGTCAACGGCCGCCCGACCAAAGCCGTGATCGACGTGACCAACAACGAGGACGAGCCCATCCTAGTGGCCTTCATTGGCGGCCAGCTCCTGAACCCCCGCGATGTCGGTCCCAAGGACGATCCCGCGGCGGCCGTCGTCCGCAACCTGACCACCGTCCGCTACGAGGCCACCATCCCAGCCGGCGAGAAGCAGTCGCTGCCCTACTCCTTCGTCCTCGACATGCAGCCCCGCGAGGTCCGCCTGCAGCTCGTCGCCGTCATCACCAACTCCGCGAACCAGATCTTCCAAGTCGGCGTCTACGACCAGACCGTCAACATCGTCGAGGCTCCTACCAGCATCTTCGACCCGCAGATGTAAGCTCTTACCTTCCTTCCCTCCCTCTCTCCCTGAATCCCTCCCCCTTTCTCTCTCCTCATAACAAAAGCTAACTAACAACCCCAAACAGCATCTTCCTATACATAGTCCTCACCGCCACCTTCGCCGGCACCTGCTACTTCGTGTACAAGACGTGGATCGAAGCGCTGTTCCCGCAAACCAAGCGCAGCGTCAAGCCCGGCAAGAAGACCCGCGCCCCCACCGCTGAGAAGGAACCCCTATCCGGCGGCGAGGGCTCCGGCACCGGCACCGACAAGGGCTACGACGAGAGCTGGATCCCGTCGGACCACCTGAACCGCCCCGCCGCGCGCCGCGTCAAGAGCGGCGCCAGCAAGTCCAAGTCCAAGGCCGCCGAGTAGAAGCGGGATGTCGAGGAATCGCTGAGACTATGCTGCTGAGCTACTAGTAGGGACTCCTGTGTACGAGGAAAAGGGGGGAGAGCAAATCCGTCTTATTTTGAGAGAGGGTTGGGAAAAGTAAACAATGAAAGGAAGGCGGAACAAAAAAAAAGCATACCTAGCATAGCAAAAGGATAACAAAATAAAATGCCTGCGAGCTACGTGCTTCTGCACCTACCTGCTGGAGAGGTGTTTTGTAATGAATATGTCTGAGATCACTTGTGTGCATGAATGAATGGAGCTGGCACGAATAAGCTTTGGTATGGTTAACTTGATGCATGAAGTCAGTCGCTCACATCGCGTTTTCGTAACAGGTTCAACGTTATCGTGATGCTTCATCTATGTGCTCACCTACTTTAACATACCTCCTAAAAAGCGGACATAATGAGAGCCTGATCATAATTTTCACCACTACTCACCCATATATTTAGGCAAGACAAGGTAGCATCACGCAGAAGATCACGACACGGCATAACACATTTAAAAACAACGATTTCATTAGATATAAACAAGCAGGTGTGGTGCTCTAATATATACCACCTATAGAGATGCGCCACGCCCGAGGACGGAAGACCACTGTCGAACAGCCGCTGACGGGCAACGTCAACAGCGTTGAGTAGTCTCGGGAAGTAACTCACTTCACCATACTAATGGTGCATCCCAGTCATTAAGGCCCTGCTCGTTTCGTGCACCGACGCCGCCTTATGCGATCATCTCGACTCAAGCCGATAAACGTATGCGGATGAATCCCTACTCGTAATCCACGAGCTTCTTATCATCCCATGCCTTCTTCGCCGCCTTGGCCAGGGTGTCCATATCCCCGCTCATCTCGCACATGCTTCTGAAGTTTCCATTCTCGTTCTGTAGCAGTTCGTGCGGATGACCGTATTCTACGACTTCGCCGTGGTCTAAAACCAACACCTTATCGTAATCGACAATGGTGGCGAGTCGATGAGCAATCGTGATGATGGTACTCTTCAAGTCTCTAATCGTCTCTTGGATCTTGGAGTCGGTGGCATAATCAATCGAGGCCGTAGCCTCGTCCATCACTAGCACCTTGGGATCCCTAAGCATGGCGCGCGCAAGACAGAGAAGTTGCCTCTGACCCTGAGAAAGGTTCGTGCCCGACTCCGCGACGGGTGAAGAGAGGTCAAGGAATATGTTTTTGTTCGTAGTAGTTGGTGTCGTGGGGCTTGTTGCCTGTGAGTCCTGGGCATCACTGTTTTCCGTTGACGGCAATAGAAGCCCCGCCGATGGAATTATTTCGTTAGGGCCAATGAGCTGCACCTTTCTAAGAGCAGCAAAGACCTCCTCGTCGGTGTAAAGATCGAAAGGATCAAGGTTCGTTCGGATGGTGCCAGTAAAGAGAGTCGGATCCTGTGGCACAATGGTAATAGCCTCTCGCAAATCTTGTAGACCTATCAAACTGATGTCGATGTCGTCGATCAAGATTTTACCGGTCTCTGCCTCCAAAGCGCGGAAAATCGCTAGCGTCAAGGAACTCTTTCCAGCACCAGTTCGTCCGACAATGCCAACCTTTTCACGCGGTTGGATTTTGAAGGTAACATTTTTGAGGACCGGGTCCAGCTCTTTGCGGTACCTAGTAGAATATCCAATGAACTCTACTGCGCCATGCGCCGGCCAGTTCTGAGGAGGGCGGTTCTTCTCGTTAATAGCCTCAGCCTCCTGTTCCACGTCGAGATATTCCTTTACACGTTCGACAGAATTCATATTCTGTTCGTTCATAGCGTATAATCGAACGAGCCATAGAATATTCTCGGAAAATCCGATAGCATAACTCAAAGATACACCCGCGGCGCCAGCATCTATCTTCCCTAAGCTAAGAATGACAAAAACTCCAGCGAAGAACGACACAAAGTCACCTAAGAGATCCGTTCGAAACGCCAGCCACCTATTAGCGGCCCAGAGAAAAATGAACGGACGAGCCTGCGTGTTGATTCTCGTCAGATTCTCACGAATAAACCGTCGCTCGTCGCCGTAGGCACGAATAGTAGTGACACCAGAAAGTGTTTCGCCAAATTGCTGGAAGAGAGGACTTCGATTTACCGACTCGAGCCGCTTGAGGTCTCTAGACGCTCGGAGGTAAAACATGCCGACTAGTATATATAGGCCAGTAATGAAGACGCCGGCGACAAGGAATCCTGGGGTGATGGCTGCAATTAGTACTACAGTGATCACAATGCCCACTGCGCAACTCATAACACCAATGGCGACAGGGGCAACCTCCTGATCGATAGCCTCGAGATCTTTGCTGAACCGGTTCATCAATTGTCCAAGGGGTGTCACATCGAAGAACTTGAACTTCGCCCGAGCTACGGCAGACATGAGTCTATTGTGGAGTTTCCAAGATGCAGTGAGAGATCCAAAGAATAACCAGAGATCCCGGGTCAAAGCCAAAATTGCACCAGCAATGCCGATCAATGCGAGAACAGTGAGGTAATAGTCCACATTGACTTCCGGTACATCAGCAGTCGAGTAGTCCGCAGGAGTAATGAAAGACATGCTTTTGACCGAGCTAGTAAGTGACGTAAAATAAGCAGGAGATAGCCAAGAGCTGTATGAAAGTTGTGAAGACGAGCGCACACTGGACTGGATCTCGGACGTAGACATGCTTGTGAGGCCCGAGGTGTATTGGTTGGCCCATTCTTTGATCCACAGGTTTGAGGCGACACTGCTGAACTGCTGACCGCCGAACACAACAACAGCAATAGCCCAGAACCACCAAGATCCCATAGCTCGTAGATAAAGACTGATGACTGGCCACTTGACAGCGCCTGTAGCTTTGGTTTCTTGCGGAGAATTCCGCTGTGGCTTATCCGAGTTGCTGCCAGATTTCGCGTTCGTAGCTCCGTTTGAACCATTATCTATCAGGGTCTGATCGCTTTCATCGCCGACACTAGAGGGTACCCTGGATGGAACGCGTGAAACATCGGAAGAGCCTGGTCTGGATTTGGTTCGGATTTCTTCGCCAAGCTTACCGGAGGCAATAACTTCCTCCGCTGGTCCTTGTGTATCTACTCTGCCGTTGTCAAGTAAGACAACGTACTCAGATAAAGGCACGCACAAAGTTGTGTTGTGTGTGACGAGAATGCAAGTTCGACCCTTCATGAGCTCGCCTTTAATGCACTTGGTAAAAATCCATTTGGCGGTATGGGAGTCGACGGCGCTCAAACAATCATCGAGCAAGACGTGTCTGGAGTTCGAATACACAGCGCGGGCTAGAGATATGCGCTGCTTCTGACCACCAGAGAGAGTGATACCGTTCTCTCCAACGAGAGTCTCATCGCCATTATCGAGGATTTCAAGGTCTCGCTCCAGAGCGCAGGCCACCAAGACATCTTTATACCTCTTTTCATCATACGGCGCGGAAAACAAAATATTTTCCTTAATATTGGCGTTCACTAACCAGGCGGACTGAGCAACGTAGGCACAAGTTTCGGTCAAGCCCGTGGCAGGATCCGGTCGAACGTCCTCGCGACTACGGCCGCCGGGTAGATAAACCTTACCCTTAGTCAAGGTCATTTCACCAAGCAAAGCCATAAGCATTGAGGTCTTCCCGGAGCCTGTAGGGCCTGCAATGATATTGAGCTTTCCAATCTTGAAATCAACGTCGAGATCAAGGAGCCGGAATGCCATTGAACCATCGGCTGCAATTGTATCTTTACCGCCCCAGATGAAGCTAGCATCTCTGAAACCAATGACCCTGTTGCCATTCTCATCTATGTTTTCTGGCCCTAGTTGCTCATACTTCTCTGTCTCTTCCTCATTCAAAAATTCTTCAACTCGATCCACCGAAACCTTGGCCTCTTGGATATGAGCTATCATGTCTCCAAGTTGGTCTAGAGGTACTCGCAGGAGCATGAAGAGAGAGATGGCCGTGAATGCAACAGATGGATACAAAGGCTTGTGCTCAACCTTAGTATATACCAAGAAAGAAAAGAACGTAATCAGAACCGGCACCGTATTCCAAATAGCAACAGCGAGCGCCCAGATCATATAACGGTTTCGTAGGGCTTTCAGTTCGTTACGTCGCTTCTCATCGACGATGTCACTAAAACGCTTTTCCCATGCAAAATATTTGATGATCCGAATGTTCTGGAGGATTTCGTTTGTGGTATGAATTCGCTTGTCCGTCGCGGCCATGATCTTACGCTGGGTGTAGTTGAAGCCCTTCGCTAGGAGAATATTGATCGGTAAGAGGAAAACCATAACGACGAGACCTGGAATGGCGCTCAGACCCATAACGCGGTAGAGCAGAGCGATGGACACAATAAGCTGCGAGGGAGCGGCTGCTAGTAAGAAGTGTAGGTAAGAAGTGCACTCGGAAATCTTGAAACTGTCGACTGACATGAGGTTGATGATCGTTCCGAGGTTCGCTTGTTCGTCTGCGCCCTTGGATGCATCCTTCTTAGCGATATCGCCACTTTTGCCTCCAGATTTCTTGTCTGTTCTCTTCTTTAGCCTCAAAAATCGTTTCAGCCTCTCTAGCCTAGTCTCTTTTGTATTCGCATCTGTGTTTCCGAGAACAGCATCCTTCCCACTTGCTGCCTTGCGACGAAGAGCCTTAGCATAGATCTCGCCAATGATAATGGAACGAATTCGGATACAGATCTTTCGGCCGATCCACAACGCTTGACCGTCAGCGATAGAGCGGACCAGATCTGATACCGGGAGTAGGATAACATAGAGCCAGAGGACATTTCTTGGGGCGACGGTCGGCATCTCGACGTATTCGAGGATAGCCTTAAGGAGAAGCGTTGGGGCAAAGGTGAGCAAACCACCCATGGTGGCCCAGGCGCACTGGATAAGGAGCAAGCCCTTAAAATATTTGGTCAGGTGTAAGGCGAGAGACGTCGTCTTCTTTACCTGACGATAATTGGCGAGTACAATAGCGGCCTTGTCGCGCGGTAAGAGATTCCATACGTGCTTCATATCGAGAGGTTCCTTGTAGCCTTGCCAGAGCATCGGGTCAATCCAAGAAAAGGTCAGCAGGGAGAGAACCGAAGCTAGAGGTTCACGCGAAGGCTCGATGTTCCCCTCCCATTCCATGACAACCGTCTTATTTCCCTTCCTAGTATTCACGGCTATTCCGAAAAGGAGCGTGGTTAAGCAAAACTCGACAATGATTAGGATTTGCGCAAGTCTGGAGCTGGCACGAATGAGGACCGAGCGGAATAGGACGAGAGTAAAGAGCCATTGAAACCCATATATGGAAGCCGTATGGTTCCATAGCCGGGGAATTCGCCATTTGGTGTTTCCTAAGAATAAGCGAAGCGTTGCGAGGACCAAGACATAGACCCAAGAGACCAAACCCACGATAGCCGCCAGCTGCCCGTGGCCATCGTAAGCATTGGTAACGAGGGCAATGACGTTGGTAGCAACCAATCCGCATATTGCGACTTCTTCAATGATAACTAATAGATCCTGAGCGGGTGGAGTGTCGGCTTGGATAATAGAGCCCCTAGAGGTGGTCTTGACTAGAGCGAGGCGGCCACCGCCATTCGCATTGATAGACAGGCCATCTTCATCATCAGTGCTCATACAATCCCCTTCGCTCGGCGGGATATCCGTATGGTCTCGAGGATTCGGTATCTGATCGTAACCGTGAGCGTGTTTTAACTTAACATGCCGGTAGATTGTCTGGACTAGTAGATGGAGGAGGGAAAGACAGATTAGAATGAGCGGGAAAAGGATCTGGAGGTAGCTATAGGGCCGTTAGTAGGCGTAACACATATTTATCACGGAATGGGAGCAACAGGGAGGCACTAACTCGGATTGAAAACAGGTGGTAAAGTCATCAGTCCGCCATATCGGCCATGTACACGAGGCAAAGCTCATGTTTCCTCTGCTTCTCCCCAGCCCCACTCGCAAAAGCGGAAGGTAAACTTGTGATGATATCACCAGACTGACGAAATCTTGATCCGATACCTGCGGTCAATTGAAGTCGGCGAAGATGATATCCGTAAAGCTACTTGTAAGTGTCTGTAACTTTGGATGAGGGATTGGCAAACGCCGACTTTAGGACTGTTCGTGAAGAGGAGGGAACGGGAGAGGTGAAGAGAACGGCGCATGCCAATCGGGAAACTTTCTTGGGGGTGGAGCGGGAGATAGCATTGGTATGAACGATACCTAATGCGACTTTTGCATGTGGAGCCTTCGTGGTGGGTTTGCTGATACCTGGTGGGTAAGTGCAATCATACCGTATGTACAGTACAGTATATTGTACATACTCACAGATGCATATATGTATCTCATCTATATGCATATCTAGCATAATGTACTTTTATGAATCAGTGTGTACTGTATGTGAGTTGCAGGTGATTATTCACCGGCGCCGTGCAAATTCGCTAGTGAGAAAGAAAATGACTTTACGACTCTTACATCAGATTTGTTTAGGTTACCTACATTAGATAAGCTAACAAGATCCAACAATTCGAGTCCCTACACCGTCTGCCCTACCTAGGTATGGTAACACAGCTAGAACATCCAGTAACTCGGACTGGTCGGTTCCTGGTAGCGGACCCGACTAGCCAGCCTTAGTACTCCTTAGCTCGTCCACTAAGCACGCGAACGAGACCCACTATGCCGCCTTAAACACGTTCCCGATTGCAGTTCCTACAGTGCTTTACCACATACGGTATGTTACACCATTGTTCTAACGTGCCGATTTTCTCTCTTTCATTCGACGTTACCTAATCACAGCAGAGTCTAAGTATACGATGGTATTGCTTATTCAGCCGCTTCTCGTTCATCCGTCTGACTTAATATGTGAGTTGCGAAGATTTAAAGTCACGAGGGACGTCGAATAACTCCGATCCGCAATCTCAAGCATAAAAGTGACCGCAGATATTCAGGTAGAAAGTTCATTCTTATACCGATGTACCACCTGATCTCGAATGTTGCCTTGCCCAATTGATATCATTCCTTGCTTTTGCCCTGCGATTGAATGGGTGTGTTGAGTCAAATAATGAATGGATAATCAACTCGTGCGTGAAACATCAAACGCACATTTTTTTGATGTGGGGAGCCAGATGATCTGTAATTTACTTGTATTCTGATCGAGATTCTTCTGATAGTATACTCATCATCGAAGATATTCGCCAAAGACAAAATCAATACGGTAGCGAATGAGAACGGACCGACTCGCCTTCACTCTATCGACCTACCTAGTACCTGCTAAATCTGGGTTTCCGAACTCGCATAGGTTTAACTTGGGTACCTTCTTACGGGAATTATATACCTCCGTATGCCATATTTTTAAGATACCTAGAATTATTTTGCGGCTCAGATAAAGAAGAATAGGGGGCTGGGGAAAACCAGACTGCATGTGTAAGGTATCCATTTAAGTTCCATCACAGGGCGACTTAGACATGCATATGAGGGGTGAGTCAACTCACCGGTTCCGGTACGCGACATTCTTATGCGGGGTTCCCCGACTTGCATGCATACAACTAAGCAAGCGACACTTCTGATTGGTCACATAGTCAAACTGTATCCATGAAGATGGAGATAACCTATTAACCTTCCTGCATCGTAACCTGGGTAACCTACTATACAAGAGAGTCTCGACTCAACGTTTTGAAATTCATCTAGTATGATTCGCTATGTTATATGCAACCTACGTGACCCTTACATTTCTCGCAAAGTCTTACCTTAATCAACGTGGAGTCCAATGCATCCTAATTATGTACAGCTATTGCCTGGCGTCGGAAACCCAAGTGAATAAGTCCCTACCCGTTTCTCCCGCTTCTGTGACACCTCTATTGCCCGACGACCACCGGTGCTAATTTGTATCGGACACCGTCAACCAGGCTGCGGGGGAGGGAGGGATTGAAGAACTGACTCAAAGCTCCATTCTTTGGCAAACAAGGTGTTCGTTCCCCTTAGGTATGTAGGTACCAGGTAGATTAGGTACCTAAGGTAAAGAGTACCTACATCATCTCGACAGAAAGCCAGCTTGTCTCTCATACATCGAGTTAGAACTAGTTGGATACATATCTGTCATAAGAGAAGGAAATTTCCATATCACCGTAATTTGGGGTTTGTATGGTACCCAGGACCGGACGCGGCGGAATCTTGCAATCTCCAGGATATTATTAGCGGCTTCAAGACCGTTCTAGACAATTTGAAAAAGCCGTCGATAAGTATATGGAACTTGAGTCCTAACAAAAGAGCCTTGGAAAAGCAGCAAGAAGGGCATGGAAGATGCTAAAGTGGGAGCCTGGTGATATTCGCGATCTCTAGGGTTAGATCACTTCAAATATCACATTATTAATCTCGTTCCTTCAGCACTGCGCTTCATATGAGATTCTCAAGGTTCTGAGAAATCAAGAAAACCCAGGGTCATATGGGGCAGCTACTGTCATTTGTTCATGGAATCTTAGAGATTAGGCAGCAGATTGTAACCACTACATCAGAAGCAGCCGACGGAATATATGTTGTTTCCTAATAATGTTTCAAAATGAAAACAATACCAATACGTACCTCTTAGGTTCCTATTGGCCCAGATACACTTGTGTTTGCTTGATGACAAGCCAACAAGAAAAGTCATTAAGATTGCCCTGAGAGATCTTTGAAAGCAGAGCCGGGATTCAAGCGTGGAGGGGTGGTGAAACTCCTTACCAACGCATATGAGAAGGTTATGGGGACAGTCTGAGGCCAGAAAAAGAGTCTAAGAGACCTGGCGATTCGGGTCCAGAAGACTTTTGTCTAAAGAAAAAAAATTTCTTTTTTTGAATAAATCTCACTGAGGTAGTTCATTGGATGTATCTTATAGCTGTCCTTAGAGAATCTGTGGACTTTATTCATCTAAATTTGTTCTACTACAACTCCGCGAGTTTCCACATATGTATATGTGGGAAGACTTGAAAAGCTGGTGTCAAATATTGGCCCCATCACTAGCGAAAATTTGTCTTATTTTATTCCTAACGAGTCACAATTCTAGATATGAGCACAATTCTTTTAGTGATTATGTTGGACTCTTTTGTGATCTCTTCCGAATTCGGAATAATTTGACACTGTTGTAACGATCTCGACAATCATGGATAGGTACAATTTTTATATTTAACAGAGTCTCACCGTTCGTCTACGTCCCCTACTTCCACCTGCCTGTCCTAACTTAGAACCACGGAACCATTTGCCCAGAAAGCCCTACTTAACCAGTTTCGCATACAAGACAGATAAGCAAGATCAGAATTGTGTTCGGCACTTCTACAGACCTCGCGAACCACCAACCTCACTTATAGCCAAATCAGCAATCTTAACGAATCCGTCTCGTAGTCTCCGTGGCCCATACCAAAACCCCGCGAACATTAGGAACACTTGATATTGACAGAAACATGAATACCGAAGCAATTCATGCCAGTATCGACAGGCACTTTAGCGGCCGTGGGCGAGAAATCCGCCACAGGCTCGTCGATCTACAGGCTCAGATCCGGGAGTCATTCGAATCTGCATCATCACTGGAGGCTGATATCGACAACGAGTCCAATGAGAGTATTAGGCAACTCCTGGAGGGCCAGTTAAAGTGGGTTAGAGAGGATCGGGATGAGTGGTTTAAGGAGTTGGAAGAATTACAGGAGGAATTGAACGACTTAGAGAGAAAGGGCCAGGAACAGAAAGAGGAGCAAGGTTGCAAAAAAGAATAATTAACAGTTAGGATTCGCCTAGGAGGCATTAGGAATATTAATTAAGAGAACCAGTATACGTATTTGATAAGACCCAAGCTGAAATGTTTAAAGTGTTCATGGTGACTCCCTTATCCTGAGAAGTCGTATCTAAGGGAACGCAACTCCTAACTTATTCTGAACAATAAATGTTACCATAAGAATCTAAATGGGCCGTTATTATTATTTTCATATGTCGTGTGGGATTTGCAACCGTAAATCCAGTGAGGCCTGTTATCGTCTTTTCAGTTACTAGGGTTAACTGGTAACATATAAGGTAGAGCTACGGATTAAAGTGTCTAAATAAGAACTGTTGTGTGGGAGTGAGTGACAAGATGATGAGTTGGACTTGATTTAGCCAGCGCATTAAGAAGCGTTGGGACGTTAGCTTAGTTTGTCATCTCCGCCGGGATTTAATGTGTATAGCGGATGCACCTAAAAGGCGAGGCTGAAGCGGAAAACCTTAACAACGTGTTGCCAGCCTCGACGTCGGCTCCTTGATTTCTTCCCTCTGCGATATCTGATTGCTTTATTCTAAAAGTCTTATTGGTTCTGACCAGGTACTCGTTACTCTAATACCTACACAACAGCAACAATGACTTCCAATATGAGCGACCCTTTGATCAGTCAGTCGTTTGAAACTTGACGAAAAGAGATGGTATTTTTCTTGGCTCAGCGTCACTTGATGAGATATGTAAACGGAGATATTTAAACCACTATTTCACGCTGAAGAGAGCGACATCCATGGGCATATACCTGTAATCCTCGAAGTCATTAAATGAGAATTAATGATATACATGTTATGTTTTCGTGGCTAATGTTGTAATGTAGACTAATACACTCTTCGTCCAGGGGATCCCTTACAAAGATCCCCGACGAGAATGACCGTAGACCGCCATGGATGCATTTTTCCAGCTTCGCCGCCCTTGTGGAAATCCTCATGACTTTTATTTTCCCTTGGTATTACACATAGCGTGAAACAATTGCACTCTTTATCTTGCGCCGTCATAACGGTTGAATAGGACTTCAGATCGTGAGTCATGAGGCTTATCCCATGATCATCCCCTTCATTCCAGCAAGATCGCCTTCTTTCGCAGCGATTTCAAAGTAGCCGTAAATAATGCTTTACCGAAGTTAGTAAACACTCTACATAGAATTCGTGGATGGTGGACTTACGTGACGGCAAGAAGGGTACCAGTGCCGGAACCAAGAGCTCCCATGAGATCACTGGCAACGGAAAGCGCACCAATGCAGGCGCCACCAAAAGCGGCAGCCGTAGGGATGATGCGCTTCAGCTCCTTGTACATGCTCTGGTCACGGTGACCAGCCATGACGAGGCCTTGATCCTTCAGCTGCTTGGCAACATCACGAGGGCTGGAACCAGAGACTTCAATCCAGGTCTTGGAGAAGATAGCACACGCGCTGAGCATGTAGGTGATGTACACAACAGTGTGGATGGGGTCGAGGACAGCGTCGCGGAAGTTAAGTGGGGGGGACATGTAGTAAACCAATCCGGAGACAGCAGAAAGCTGAGCAGATCCTTCCTTCGCTTCCCAAACACCGAACATGCGCACAAGGAGGTTCTCGGAGAAACGAGAGTAGAGCATTTGGCTAATAAGGAAGATGTTGGAGGAGAGAGCGGACTGTAACATAATGGGCATGTTGGAGGTGTAGAATAGACGAACGGGGTAGGAGCCACGAGCACCTCGCTGACGGGAGGACTTGACGGGGATTTCGACGCGGAAGCCCTGGAGGTAGATGACGGCAGCGAAGACGGCAAGGGTGGCCAGAAGGTTCATAATGTTGGGCAAGTTCTGGCGGTAGAAGGCCTCCTGAAGAGCGCGTTGCTTGTTGGGCCACGTCATCAACAAGTGGAAGAGGGCAATAACAGCGCCCTCAAACTCGGGACCACGACCAGTATTGATGGAGGTGGGAGAGAATGCCTTCCACATAATGGATTCGCAGATGTTGGTAGCAATGAACAGGGAAATACCACTTCCCAGACCATAACCCTTCTGCAAGAGCTCGTCGAGAAGGATGACGATCATACCAGCTACGACGAGTTGGAGAATGAGAAGGAAGACGATGCCAGCGCCGAGGTCGGAGGGAGGGCCGTAGAGGCCGGTGAAGACATAGACAGTCGCGGTACCGGCAGAGAGGATGAAGGCGAAGAGCTTCTGGGCGGTCTGGTAGAGCTCGCGATCGGACTTGAGGTCAAGGTTGACGTCAATCATGTGGGTACCAGCGAGGAGCTGGAAGACCATGCCGGAGGAAATAATCGGCGTAATACCCAATTCCATTAGTGTTCCTCGGTTACTCGCCATCATCATTCTCAACCAGTATAGAGGGTCGGATGTGTCGGAGGACACGATACCGTAAAGGGGCATCTGGCTCATGACCAAGAAGATCAACAACGTGAGACCTGTCCACATCAACTTTTGGTTGAAGGGCACCTTGGTCTCTGGCTGTTGAACCTCGGGCAGGAATGCCACGAAGGGTTTAACAAGGTCAAGAAACCGCACTGATGGAGGCAAAGTCAGCTACTGGAAAGACTCAATGGCAGCGATCGTGGTCGCGTCGCGAGCTTCGAATAGCAAGCGTAGGGAGCTGGCTGAATGTTAGGGAAAGGTAAATAAACTTACGGCTACTCATCGTGACACAGTTATAGATAAGATTAATAGGGATAAAGGAGAAGGTAGAAGGGAAAAATAGATGTAGTGAGCGACGAAAGGCCCTCTTGTTGGGTGTAGAGGTTGTCGCGATGTATTCTCTCAAGTTTAAAAGGAGAGGGAGGATGAAGTCGCAGGGCAGATCTGGCATCAAAAAATTCCCCAAATTGAACTATGTGTCCATTATGCGATACTGTGGAACTCTTTGTGTGGAGTAAGCTGTCCAGCTAAGAGGCACGTGACCTTGGAGCAATAAGAACGTGCAGCTAAAAAAGGGTCTCGGGGTGGGACCCTTGGCTGTACCTAAAATGGAAGGAAACAAGGGTTGGCCTTAATTACCGTAACACAGCTGAGCCCCAACTGTGGCTTGAAAAGAAAACCTAAGGTTAATTTTCAATCGAACTCACAACTTAAATGAAGTATCTATTTGGAAATATGAAATCTGGAATATCTCTTTACGAATTTCCTTTTTCCAAATGAAGAAATCTACAGTCCATGACTCTTTTTAGCTCATTGAGGCAAGGATTTGTACACTCTGTCGGTAGAAATGTGTCGAGGATGGCCACTACATATCCTCTGAAAGAGCCTCTTGTGGCTATCCTGGGAACAACAGGCACCGGGAAATCAGATGTTAGCCTCTCCCTTATAGCGTGTTATTTAAGTCTCTATTGAAACTGATACTTTGCGTAGCTTGCGGTAGACTTGGCGCTCAAGTTCAATGGCGAAATCATCAATGCCGATGCTATGCAGATGTACAGAGGCTTACCAGTCATCACAAACCAACTTTCACTTGAGGAGCGGCGAGGGGTTCCACATCATTTCCTAGCAGCAATTGAACCTAATGAGCCTACCTGGACCGTTGATGCTTTTGCGCGAGAGGCTAGCAGACTCATTAAAGAAATTCGGAGCAGAGGAAAGCTTCCTATCGTGGTGGGCGGCACCCATTACTACATCCATGCCCTACTTTTTGAGGACCACCTAGTCAGATCTCCGGCGACTGAAATTGATAACCCGGAAAGTCGATCTCAAGAAGAGAATATAATACAATTCCCAATCCTAGACGGTCCCACCGAATTGATGTTAAAACGTCTTCGAGAGGTGGATCCTGTCATGGCAGATCGGTGGCACCCCGATGATAGACGCAAGATTAAGCGTTCCCTCGAGATATATCTTACTACTGGGAAACGGGCGTCGGACATATATGCCGAGCAGAAGCGAGCAAAGGCGACGTCTGATCTGCCAAGAGAACCTTGGCGATCATTGATGTTCTGGGTTTACACTGATCCCGAAGTGCTGAAGGAACGCCTCGATAAAAGGGTGGATAAGATGTATAGGAATGGGCTGATGGATGAGGTGAAGAGCTTGCATGACAGTCGGCGACTGCGATCCGAACTAGGAGAAGCTGTCGATCTCACTCGTGGAATATGGCAATCTATTGGATACAAGCAGATGGAGCCCGTTTTGGAGGCCGAACGGAATGGAGTGAACCCAGTAAAGATAGACCAACTGAAAGAGGCCGGGCTAGAAGAAATTAAGGTTGCAACAAGGCAGTATGCTAGGTATCAGCTGCGATGGATTCGACAGAAGTCTATCCCGGCGTTCAAAGAGCACGGAGCAATGGATTACCTGTTTTTGTTAGACAGTTCCGATGCGAGTAACTTCTCTGGGAACGTGCTCAAACCCGCTGCGAACATTTGTCGGGGATTTCTCGATGGTAACACTTTAGTCAAACCGACTGAATTATCTGGCAAAGCAAACCAAGTTTTGGCGGCTTTCGCCAATAGTGACACACCTGTAAAGGCAACATTCAAGGTCAAGACTTGCGCAACCTGTGGTGTGTCCCTTCAGTCCGAGGACCAATGGGAGAAACACGTCAAAGGGCGAAAACATCACCGGGCTCTTCGGAATTTGAAGAAAACCGCTCTTGTCCCCCTTGATTCGGGTGCGAAAAGTCCAGAAAAGGAATCTAGAGATACTTTTCATACCTAAAGAAACCCTCAGCTATGTAGCCAAGGTACAAAGCATACAATCGATCAGTCTTCACTGGTTAGATATACTACCTAAGTTCATTATTTCTCGGTAAACTGGTGGTCTATGCCATTAATGGGGTAATTGTAATTCTCGAGGCTAGCAGAAACCCCACCCTTCGACTTGGTCAGTTTCCTATTGGCTAGGTATCTTTTCCCGGGCGGACCAGGAAGAACCTCGACCCGGAGCCTCATTAACTAGGTACCTATACCTTCCGTCATGCCACTACCAAATTCTCATCACTTCATACATGTAGCACCTTGCCGTCCAATACAGGATCTCGGTCTCGAAACTCCGCCAACATGGTCAACATGGCGCCCATGACAGGCGTGCCACGGAGTTTGCTCCACTCTCATAAAAATCACAATCTATGCTCCGGTGTGTACGGTCTGAGCCGCGCTTTTGGCGGGAGTTCCGCGACCGTTTCATTAAGCTTTCAATATGGAATGAAATCCCAATCATATCGCCCGCGTCATTTCAGTACCATCAAGCGCAGATTCGTCCCCGGGTTTAAAGATCAATCAGGGTCAACTCGGATTTCCAGCAATATTAAAAGAACATTAGCCAGCCAGGCGGGGTCAAGCGAAGTATCTGAGGACAATGCGGATACACACAGCGACCCCACGAAGGTTGCGGAAGACCAGCCGATAAGCCTAGACAATCAGTTTACGATTCGTATCGGCGGTCCATACTACGAAACACCTATATTCGTGGGCCGTCACTGGTTGCGTGATTCTTGCGAGTGTAGCATATGCGTAGACCCTGATTCTGGACAGAAGAATTTCGGCACATGTGACGTGCCAACCGAACTCCCCATTGAGGGGATTCCGAAGATTGAGGACGGAGTACTTGAGGTTATATGGGAAAATGACTTCCTAAGCTCTGGAAACCATATATCCCGTTATCCGCTTTCCATGTTGCGAAAAGAATTACCGGATCCCCTACCTACTAGAACCCTGTGGGATAAGGCTACGTTTGAAAAAGACCGTTTATCCATCGACTACAGTGAATGGACGGCTGGTGGAGAGGGATTTCTTTCTGGATTACTTCGGCTTCATACGCATGGGCTGCTCTTCCTACACAATGTACCATCATCCGAAGAATCAGTGATATCCATTGCTAACCAGATCGGAAACTTGCAAGAGACGTTTTACGGCAGGACTTGGGATGTGCGTTCGAAACCTAAAGCTGAGAACATAGCCTACACGAGCTCCTTTCTCGGATTGCACCAGGACTTGCTGTACATGAGGGATCCGCCCCGTATACAAATCCTACATTGCCTCGAAAATTCATGCGAAGGTGGCGAGTCTATGTTCAGCGACGGCCTAAGAGCAAGTAACCTAATCAAGGTAGGGCCGGAGCAATTTGCATATCGTCTCTGCAGACTACCGCTTCGATACCGCTATAATAAGCATGGCCACCATTATCAAATGCATCATCCCGTATTAAATCTTAAGGAAGACAGTTTTTTCTGGTCTCCGCCATTCCAGGCCAGCAATGGAGGCTCTTTTCACAACATGGATAGCAACGAATTCTACCGCAGCTGGCTGGAGGCCGCTACCGAATTTCGACGACTTCTGGAAGATGAGCAGTGGGTGTATCAGTATAAGCTGCAACCGGGCGAGTGCGTTATATTCGACAATCTGCGCGTCGCGCACGGGCGCAGGAAGTTTGATGCCGCTTCGGGAAATAGGTGGCTGAAAGGAGCGTATATTGCGAACGATGTGTTCAAGAGCAAGTGCATAACCATGAAGCCACAGCTCAAGGCGCTAGGCATGGGAAATGAGTTTCCGTTACGCGAGCAGACTAATCGTCTCAATGATGAGTACAAGTTATGGGAGAAGAGGAAGACGAAATCGCACTTGCTGAACGTACTTCGTGGTCCGAAGCTGAAGAAGAAGACGAAGATGAATGAAAACCAGGCAGTATAACCATGACTGCATTGAATGTCACATTGAGGCATATATTCTAAAAAGACACAAAATATTTCTTAGGCATAGTATCGAAGTCAAATACAAGCTCACTGTCTTCTGTTGTCTCACATGAGCTTTCCGGTGTGAATCGCCTATGGAGCACCAATTTCTGCCCGAGAGATTGACACTAGAGCACACCTGCCCGCTTTAGGTATTCAAATCCTACCTTGGATGTTCCCGTCGCTGTCCCTTTTTTTCACCGAAATCCTACGTTCGTGACACAACCCCCTGGTAGTGTATCCTAAAAGTCAACGCGTTCTTCATTCATCTCGCCTACTGAAGACGTCGCTTTTCATGCTTCCTTGAATTAACATCATCTACTTGGTACTAGGTAGGTAGATGGTTCGCTCGATATTGTCCACTCGGAGAGCCAAGACACTTTGTTATTAGCATAATCTCTCTATAGTTTGCTAACGAAGATTCACCAATTCCCTTGCCCTGATACTAAGCTATTAGGCACTGATATATTCTATAGGTGCACGGGGAGCTAGAAAACAACTGTAGAGTTATGGGATGTGTCGATCGTGAATGACCCTACGATTCAGTAACATTCATATGATTAATTCCGCGGCCAGACGATGACGAGTATGAATCCACCACCAAAGTTAATCCCACATCTCCTACTTCCCAGTCATGTTGCAAAACTCTTCCACTCTCGGCAATAATACAGACTCGCCATCAAAGTCTTCTCCATTAGACTTGCCTCGTTTCACCATAGCTGGGCAGACCACCACCCGACCCTCGTTAGTTGACAAGAGTTTCTTTCGCGCATATTTTCCATCTTGTGGCTCTAAGAATCTCCAAGATATCTTCGCAGCCTGAGAACTGATCACCTTGTCCAGGTTGATTGCTTCGTC
This sequence comes from Hypoxylon sp. NC0597, assembly GCA_022432515.1. Lineage (NCBI taxonomy): Eukaryota > Fungi > Ascomycota > Sordariomycetes > Xylariales > Hypoxylaceae > Hypoxylon > Hypoxylon sp. NC0597. The sequence goes on from JAJKLA010000036.1 coordinate 347,813, forward strand.
CAGTATACTATCCAGTTCGCTTTTATAGTCTTGTTTAGACAGTTTGTTCAACACCATCTGAATTTCATGCATGATTGCTGCTTTTGATTTCTGGTTGATTGATACGTCGCTCTCGTTCAAATGGTCTAAAACCAGTCCCGTTGTCGTGGCACGCCATGCATGCAGTTTTCTTGTGGTCATGCATATTTTCTGAGACTCTCTAATTCTTGCTACGCCGAACACGTAGTTTGTTAACTTTTGGCCGAGTTCGCTAACTTCTGCTGTATCGACTTACCATGAGCAATGTGGTCCCATAAATTGTCGAATCCTTCAGAGGCACCTCCTGCCCAGACAAACCGATCGAAGACCTCAGAAGCAAGGACATGCCATACGAATGACTGGACAACGAGCAGGAAGTTCTCAGGATATCTCAAATACGCATCGTAGTGCTCCGGGAGGTACTCTGCGTAGTTAGGTTTTAGCCCAAACCTGCTACGGAGGAGGGGTTCACTGAAGTATTGAATAGAAAAGCCGCGGATGTTGTATTGCAACTGTCTGGCCATGGATATTAGCTCTTCATCCGTGACGGGATTGAACACCTGCGCCTGAGAGAGAACCCGATCTAGCTCGCTGGCAGTTCGTTTCCATTTGTTCTGCACAGTCTTTAATTTGTGGCTCAGCTGCTGAACTTCGCTCTCTGCCTTGACGCGCGACTGCTGCTCTTGCTCGAGGTCATGTTCGAGAGAATCGATCCTTGCAGAAAGCTCAGCAAGCTTGACAGCCCCTGGGTTTCCATTGGCGACGTCCGAGGTTGAATCAATGCACATATCATAGGACTGTATAGACGGGGTTATAGATTTATCATGCTTAGTGGGGTTTCTGATCGAATTGCATAGACTTTCCTCAGCTTCAGAAACATGAGCAGAACTCGCAGAGCTCGTTGCCCGGCTGCGTGATCTCGGCGCCACTGTGAGGACGGCTTTGAAACTTGCGTAAATATATCTAAGCATCGCGAGGTCTTCGATGATAGACGTGAGATTTCGTCCATGTGGACCGAAAAAAAACTCGATATCTTGGTTTCTTCGAGAGCCTTAGGAACAACGGCGTTGGAACTATGCGTTCATCATCGCCCTTCCCAAGTAGCTGTTACAACATTGGAGAGGGAAAGCGAAATAGTCCAGTTACGTAAAGGGGAAGGGAGAAGCCTTCATTACGAGAGGGATCTACCTGCATATATGTACATAGGTACCTAAGTAGGGCAGACGGTACCTAGTGAATACGTGGACCATATGTAGTACATTTCACACAAGCTGTATAACTTACATGCATGTGGAATTGAACTTTGAACATTCAGTAGATACACGTACCTACCTTCGCTTTCTATGTACTTTATTTCAGTCCACAGTAAGTTGTTCTTTTGTCAGCATTATTTTGTGAGCTGCCGTTATCCAAGGAAGTGACAATTCAAAATATTCATTATGTGAAATATATCACATTCCAACTCAACTTCGACTGAGACCAATAAACTCTATATTCTGATTTTACTAGGTAGTTTTATCGGAAAAATTAGAAGGAGGTGGTACGATTTGGCTTAGTCGGCTGCTAAAAGGGAGTTTCGAGGGAACCCCTGAATTTCTAGATCGTGTACTGCATCGATAACAGATGACTCCTAGATTAGGTAGCTAATGAAACAACAGTATGAACCTACTTTGTGGAGGATCATTATTACCTAGAGGAAAGAAATGACGTTGAATATAATATGAAAGATCTCGAGCACCAGGGCCCATGGCATCGTACCTCTCCTTCCTCCCCTGAGATGATGCGAGAAGATTTACATATATAAGGTTACGATGCTATGAAGTACGTCATTCGCGGTGTGTCATATGAGCTGAGGTTAAGGTTTGAGAGATAGTGTATCTCTAGATATGAGCCAGTTTGTGAAACCGAACTCAAAAGCCTAAGGATCTGCCTGCCTCTTCCTTCGTAACCTGATGTGTAATGTAAGTAGGGGAAATTGCAATGGCTAATGTACAGTTACCCTCTGCCCTACCCAAACCACTTAGTGAGTGAAGTTGACTCTCTAAAGCTAATTTTCTCTCGGTTTGCATTTTGTTGGATGTGTGCTCCCGGATTCATGATCCTGCCCACCTCAATCACGCTTCGGTAACTTGCTATGACCCTATTATACGTACACAAAGACGTTTTGTTAGAGAGTCCACGGCTTTAATACCGTAGTTCATCATGCCACCGCGGAATCGAGTATTCAACCTATTGCGCGGACCGAAGGAAACTGGAGGTTCATCATATTCCGGTGGAATCAGCGACAATGAATCTGACAACAGTGACTGTGAGTTACAGGATGACGAGATGGTCATTGGGATCGACTTCGGGACAACGTAAGTGCCCTAATTCCTTCTAAGACCAACGAAGTTCTAGTATATCAGTACTAACTTGAGTCGAATTCTAGCTATTCGGGAGCAGCATGGGCAACCTCTGCAGACTTCAAGGCTGACCAAATCAATCTCATCACTCGATGGCCCGGGACAGGCCGAGAGGAAGGGAAGACTCCTACAGAGCTATTTTACGAGAACGACGAAGTCACATGGGGCTATGATGTCCCTGCCGACTCTGATCCTGTCCGCTGGTTCAAACTTTTGCTCTTGAAGGATGAGGATCTTGCACCAGAACTGAGATCCTCGGAATACATTCTGCGGGGTCGTAAGATGCTGCGGGAGAGTGAGAAGACTGCCGTGGATGTCGTCGCCGACTACCTTCGAGGGTTTTGGAAGCATGTGTACTCTGAAATAACCAAGTCACGAGGCTCCAACGTTATCGACGCTCTCAAACTCCATATAATTATCACACTGCCGGCGATTTGGCAAGGCTATGCCCGGCAAAGTATGCAAGAGGCTGCCAGGAAGGCGGGGATCCTCAATGAGCGTGATGCTGGTGAGACAACTCTGAGTTTCGCTCCAGAGCCTGAGGCAGCGGCGCTTTACACTCTTTGCGAGCCAGGAAGACGTATCAAAAAGGGCGATGTCTACATCATCTGCGATGCTGGAGGCGGTACAGTTGTTTGTAGCCTTTTCTCGATAAGCGATTGATTTGGGCTAACTTAATCATAGGATTTGATCAGTTACAAAATCGAACGAATTAAACCACTTTTATTGCGCGAGGCAGCTGAAGGAATAGGTAAGCATCTTTCGTAAGGCCGTGTTAGAGGACGTGACTGAGAACGGCTACTCCCAAGGTGGTCTCTGCGGAGGCATCTTCATCGACGAAGCCTTTGAGCGTATCTGTAAGAATCGACTAGGGAGGGGATGGGATCGCCTCAGCAAAGTGGGAATTAGGGATATTATGAAGGGTGAATGGGAGCATGCAATCAAACCACAGTTCAAGGTGTCAAACAATAAGAAGGAATACATTGTTTCCATCCCGGCCGAAGCCTTCTCCAGCAAAGACTCGCAAACAGACACGACTCGCCAGCCAATTATTAAAAATGGACGCATCCATTTTACAGAGTATGCTCTCCTGTCAATAAATTTCCCATTCCAAAACTCACTCGTATAGGTCCGACTTGCATAAAGCATTCACAGGGGTATTTGACGATATCCAGAAACTCATTGATGACCAGATAAACTCGGGGAAGCAGCGGGGACTAGCTATTACCGTGCGTCATGTTGAATATACCAAATTCGACCTCTAAATGACAAGATAATTCTAGGGCATCATCCTTGTAGGAGGACTTGGTTCAAGTCCATGCCTATACGATACCCTTACAGCCAAGTATGAAAAACAGCATATTAGCGTCTTGCAGTCAAGTGGGATGGGACCGTGAGTGGGAATGTTCACGTTCTAATTGCCAAGTCTGACAAATATCTGCCAACAGGCGAACCGCCATTGGTCGAGGTGCTGTCCTGAAAGGATTTCTCGACAATCAGCCAGAAGAAGGCATACCCAGGATTGCCGTCACATCGACTATCTCGAGAGCCAATTTTGGTATCCGATACTATATGCCGTTTCTGAAGTCTATACATCTCGAAGAAGACAGGATATGGGACAACATTAAAGAAGAGTGGGTGGCGGATAATCAAGCGCATTGGTATTTGAGAAAGGTTCGTCCAATCGTACTACATCTTCTTGGGAGTACTAAGTTTGATAATAGGGCGACGACGTATCCACGAGCGACCCAGTCCGTGCTGAATGGCGTCGTCCCTTCACAAAGGGCTTCAGTAAAACTATGTCACAAACAATCTATCAGTGTACAGACCAGGTGGCACCCAGTCGGATTACAAGCGCAGCAACAGCTTTGTGTAGTATCAAATGGACTCCTGATGTTTCTTTCGAAGATCTGAAATGGAAAACCAACAAATCCGGGAAGAAATACAAGGAACTCGAGTACGCGGTAGAGTTTATCCCGCTAGGAGCAACCGCGGAATTCGCTATCTACATAGACGGCAGAAAACAGAAAGGAAAGGGTTCGATTGTCAACATTCAATATAACAGTTGATTTACTCAAGCGTACGAAACCTTGGAAGTCTTTAGGTACGCAGGGAAGTATCTAGCTCATACGTTGTCTTTATCTCTTATTTTAGTCTCTGTTTCATAGATAGCCTATACTTTTGAGCACCTGCACAATAGAATATACGCCACAATCCATAGTAACCTAGGTCGGCTCTCATCTTCGCTAATAGATTCCACCTAGACATAGGTAGGCAGTTAATTAAACCGTTTAGCTAGAGCCAACAAGACCTCAAAGAGGGTACACATTACAGACTTTAACTTAACAGAATGACTCCAAAATATATTTTCGTAATGGGGTTATATGCTCACGATAATATAGCAACTTGGGGTTTACGTCAGTGTCATGAAATTTACAACGTCACAACTGTTATCCCTAGAAGAGGTGATCGCGATAGCCAACCGTCAGCGCAAAAAGATAGAGACAACTCAAATCATTATTAGAATTATGCCTAGGTAAAAGCTACTAATTTAGCATATTCTTAGCCTACTCGCAATCCTCCAACAATAGATCTGCTGTCCACGCTCCAATAAAAACACTACGAACTCCCACGACGCAACGCATCAGATCCTTATTCGTAGATCATTAGGCGCCCTCATTTCCTTCCTCTTTCTCTGCCCTCTCTCTTTCTTCTCTCTCCTTCTCCTCCTTCTCCTTTTCCTCCTTCTCCTTTTCCTCCTTCTCCTTTTCCTCCTTCTCCTTCTTCTCCTTCTCTCCCGCCTCTAATTTCTCTATTTCTTCGTCTATGTCCTTCACTTCAAGATTGATGTCCGATTTTTCCGCCTCCAATGATGTTACAAGTTTCTCCATTCTCTCTAATTCCTCGCTATAAGTGTTGTCTCCCTCGTTCATTTTACGGTTAATTGAAAGTTTCATCGATGCCAACTCAAGTAGAAGTTGATCGATCTCGCCCAACCTGCCTTCATGCAGGCCTCTGACGCGTTCTAAATCAGACATCTTGGAGTATTGACTATTAGATAACCAAGGAAACTTCGTTCTTCGTGGTTCAGAGTATCGGAGTGTGCGAATCAATAGGTATTGTTACTGCTAAAGGTTTCGGGGTGTCAAGCGCAAAGGGCGGAGGATTTGGTAGCTTCTGGTGGTATTTTGAAATGTCTGGTAGAGATTTGTTTTAGATAGGTTAAATGGCTCTTTTTATCACTTGAGTACAAGATGGAGAGGATATGGGAATTAAAAAAGAGAGGCGGCGGCTTTAAATAAAGCAGGCATCAGGCTCAAAAGTTCAGCACCTGTGGGAGCCTAGGTGTATAGCATCATTCCTGGGGATAGGATATGACCATATGACCTGGAGAAGACCGTCATTGACATGAGTTTGCATTTAGATCATTGTTAGTGTCAACATTGTATAGGAGTTGGTAGGTACCTCCTAGCATATCCAATGTATTATGACTTAGCAAACCTTACACCTTAATCCAATCTCCAAGATGACGACTTTCAGAGGGCGTACAACATAATTATGGGTACTTGAATCACAGATAGCCTTACTCAAGTGATACACGGAGTGATTCACTATCTCTTACGCGTCGAGTCTTTACAAACGATTTGAAAGTACTTGTGATAATATGTAGGATTACGGTATGTCATTTGGCTATGAAATGTCTATCCACGTCAGAGTCCTCAAGTTATGGCCAGGAGGTCAATTTATATTTAAAATCTAGTTCAAGCTGTTCTTTCTCCATTTCCCATTACACTATATCGACATAGAATAACAACACAATCTACACTGTCAAGTACACACATTGCACAAAGCTACCGACATCAACGAGTCCCAATCTAACTAACTTGCCTGTAAGTCCCCGAGCTTTGATATTGCCGGAATTGGAGGTATCTAATTTTGAGCTTACCGCGGCTAACTAGGACTCCAGGACTTTGTCGAAAAAATGAGTGACCGTAAGAGCCAGATCAACAAGAGACTTGACGAGCTGAAGGGGCTCATCAAGGAGGCCACCAACAAGGAAGATCGACTACAAGATTACTTGGACGAAGATGTCCCCAACAAGGAACAGCTCAAGGCTGATCTCAAGGAGGCCGAAGAGAAACGAAAGAAGCTTGAGAAGGAGCGTGATGATCTCACGGAGGAATTGAAGAAGTTGTAAGCTGCGAGGTTGAGTGTTAAGGATATGGCACCCGGTAGAGATTGACTCGAGGGAATACCGGAAGACTTTAGGAAGCGTTGTATTTAGCAAGGACCGACATGGAATTTAAGTGTTCGTGGTAGTCCTGTGTCTTGGTCTATTGATTTGGTGCGAATGCCCTACATGGGAATCATACGTAGGTATCTACTAACTGCTTAACCTATAATATTAGCTAAGGAGAAATCTTTTTTATTAGTCGAGAGAGGTGGTTTATCCTATTCGAATTTTCCTCATGCTGGTCTCCACCGTTTCCCCTAGAAACATTAATATCAATATGAACAACAACAGGGTTACCTCAAGCTTAGAAGCCAACTCATTTGCCGTGTGCGAATAGAAATTAAACTAACATATTTGGGAGAACGACAGATTAAAAGGGTACTGAGATACATTGGGCACATCTTCCTCTGTCTGTATTTAAAGGCGTTCACATTTTCTCTAGATTGTTGTGCAAATCAGAGGGTATATTTAATTCTCTATGCGAATTCTGCGTGCCCTGGACTCTCCAAAATACATCTAGTCTACCCCCATATTCTCGTCGCCATAGTTATCCTACTCGATAGGAACACCCAGTATATGTAGACACTCCTTCTGGAGACTGTCCATTTCCCCGGTAAGACTTAAGATCTCTTAGACCTTATAAAGCAGATGGAAACCATAAAATTACTAAAGCATTAATTAAATTAATATATTAAGATATATATTATATATATAATTAAATATATTATATTAATATTATAAAAATATATTTAACTTTTATATTTAAGATTATATTTTTAAATAAATAAATTTATTTTTTTATATAAAAGAATAAGTTTAATATATTAAAGGAAATAAATAATAAAAATATATTAACTTTATATAAAAAGTAAAAGAAATTAATTAATTTTATATTTTATTTTTATTTATATATTTAATTTTTTTTTAAAAAGGATTATTAATTTTATTAAATTATATTAATAAGTTATTAATTATTAAAGTTATATTAAATATATAATAAAATAATATAATAAATATTTTATATATTATTATAATTTTTATTATATTATCTTTAATATCTTTATAAAATAATAAGTTAAGATAAATAATAAATATTTTATTTATAAGTAATAATAAATCTTTATTATTAAAGAAAATCTTTAATTTATATTAAAAAATCTTAAAAAGTTAAAAACTTAAATTATATTAAACCATATCTTATAATATATTAATATATTAAAAGGGATATATCCTTTTTAATATTAATAATATAAAAAGTTAAAAACTTTTATATTAATAAGCGATTTAATAGGTAGCTTTTATCATTATGTAATGACTCCACGTCATATATTTATATAACTTATAAAATAGCTAACTTTCCTAACTTTTTTTAATACAACTTATTTATATATTATTAATATAATCTTAACATTTGATAGCTTTACTTTACCCGTTATAAAGTAATTAATATAATTTTAATTTCCTTTAAAAAAAATAATATTTTAATATTGCTTTTTATCTTTATATCATCTATATAATTTATTAACTTATTAACAATTAGCAGATATAACCTAATACTTTTAATATTTTAAGAAATTCTTAACTTTTTTATATAAAGCATTTTATATTATCCTTAATATTTATATTCTTTAAATTTAAAATTTATAATAATATTTGTAACATTTTATAATTAATTAGTTTAATATTTAAATCATTATTAGCAATTTTAACTTCTTAACACTTTATTTATTTAAATTCTTATTTAAATTTTTATAATATCTTTAAAAAGTGGAAAATATTTACCTAATGTTTTAAAGTTTATTTTAAGATAATTTATAAATTACTTATTTCATAAATTAAAAAAATTTACTTAAATATTAGCTTAAATATCTACTAATATTTGCTTAATATAAAAATACTTACTTAAATATATATTATTTTTTTTTTAAATTGTATAAATTTTGATAAATCTTTATTATTTTGAAAAATTTAAAGAAATTTTAAAGCTTTTTAACATTAAATTCTCCCTTAATCTAATTTAATTTTATTATTTTTATATTCATTTATATAAATAAATCTTATAAAAAAAGAAATCTTAAAGATAATAGCATTTATATAATATTAATTAAAACTTAAGTATATTAAAAGATTAATCTTAGTTAATATTAAAAAAGTTTAAATATATACTTAAACATTTTAGAATTTATAATAAATATTTATATTAATTATTTAATTAAGATATATTAAGAATTTATTAAAGTTAAAGCTTTTTTATAAACTTAAATAAGTTTTTAATTTATTTAAATTTTATAATTTCTTTAAAAAAGTTATTAAATATATTAAAAGTATAATATCTTTATTAAAACCCTTTCCTTAATAATAAAAGATAAAAATAATTTAAACTATTATTAATTTCTTTTATTTTAAAACACTTGCTTAATATAATCATTTAAAAATATCTTTTATATAATCATAATTTATATTATATATATTAATAGCGTTATTTTTATTATTAATAAAAGGAATACTATTTAAATCTTTATATATATTTTTTAAGAAATTATTAAAAGCTTTATTTAAGTTAAAGTAAGTTATAAATAATACCTTTATTATTAAATTACCCTTAGCATAATTAAGTAAAGAATCATACGTTATAAGGAAAAAAGTTAAGAGATATTTATTTGGTTTTACATTAATATAATTTAACGATTATCTTTTAATTAATTTTATATTAGAAACTAATTAACTTAAGTAAAAGGATATAAAATTACCGCTTTAACTATTAACGGTATTAAAAAAACTTAAGAAATTACTTATATTTAAAAGACCACTTATATTTAAAAGATTATTTATACTTAAAAAATCATTTATATTTAAAAGATCACATATATTTAAAAAACCACTTATGTTTAAAAGGTTACTTATATTTAAACAATCATTAAAATCATTACTAAAGAAATCGCTAAGCTTACTTATATAATCAGTTAAACTTAAACTTAAAATTAAACTAACAACGTTTAAATTTTAAACGTTTAAAATTACTTTATCGTAAAAGTTAAGTATTTCCTTTTTTCCTTTATAATTTATATCTTATATATTATCTTATAAATTATTATCTTATATATTAAATTTTTAAGATTTTTTACAAATATCTTTAAATCATTTATCTTATATATTATTAAAACGTTTATTCATATTACATTAATCTTATATATAATTTATACGAAGTTTTTTTTAACCATTACCTTTTTTAATATTAACATCCTCTCTTATTTCATTATAATTAATAATTTTATCATAAGTTATACCTTTATAAGTTATACTTTTATAAGTTATACCTTTATAAGTTATATCTTTATAAGCCATACCTTTATAAGTTATATTATTAAAGGTAATAATAACGTTTAAACTATTAACGCTTATATAAGTATTTAAGCCTTTTACTTATTTATTTAAATTAAGGTAAATATTATTAAATTAATTAAGTTTAAAGATATTTACCATTAAATTTATAAATATAAAAGTATTATTAAAAAACCTTATTAATATAGCTGCTTTATTAATACGTATCATTAAGTTAAAGATTCGTTTATAAGCTATTAAAGAATATAACGCGGAATATAAAAATCATAATATTTAAATATATACTTAAGCTAAAATATTTATAATTAATATTGTTAATATCGTTAATAATTTTAATTAAAGATTAATTAACGTAATAATAACCGGTATAATTAATAATATTTAAGCTAATTAACAAGTATAATAAAATAAAGCTAAACGTAAAATAGATTTTATAAAATGAAATATTAATTAAATTAATTACTTTTATCTTAATCTTATTAAAGTTAACGGTATAAATAAACATAAATAAGATTTTAAAATAATTTAACGTAATATTTATATCTTTATTAATGTTATTTATAACGTAAACATTAATCTTACTTATATAACAATTATTTAATAACGCTTTAATAAGCTATATCATAATAAGGCTATAAAATAATAAATAATTTAGTCAAATAATAAAAAAGCTTATTTTAAAGCTAACTTTAATTATTACTATTATGCCTTATTTAATAAATTTAAGATTAAGGAAGTAAATATAATAGCGAATTTATTACGATCTATGTAAACAAAGGATAAAACACTTAAAAACATTAGTCTTTAAGCATAAGTAATAAACCTTATTTATAATTATCATTTCTTTTAAATAAACCAATTAGTTTAATACATTAATTTAATTTATTATAAATTAAAACTAAACTTTTAAATTTATATTATTAAACCTTTACTAAATATATTTATTAATAATTATATTTTTTACCTTAAAGAACGTAATAAAACATAACGTATAATACTTATTACATTAAGTAAAAAAGATTTATTAATACTTTCCTAAGGTTATAAAGCCATTAATAACTAATAAATTAAAGAACTTATACCTTTTAATAATTAAAAGTTACTCCTTAATTATTAATACAATAATAAAGTTATTAAAACTATTAAAGCTAATAATAATAATATTAATAATTATTAAGTTTAATATCGTTAAAGTAAAGAAAGCAAAGATAAAAATAAAGATTATAATAAAAATCATAATCATTACGCTTATAACAACACTTTTAATTAAGATAATTCATATCATTTTAAATATAATAATAATTACTATAATAATAAACCTTTTTATAATTAAAGCAAATATAAAAGTAAAGATTATAACCGTAATAAATATTAAAGATAACGTAACTAACCCTTTTATTAATAATAATAGCGTTAATAAGTCCGTAACAGCTATAAGGGTAAAGGTTACTTAAAGGATAAAATATTTTTTAAATAAAATAATAAGGATAAAAAATAAAAGAAACAAAATTAATAAAATAAAGTTACTTTTTAATAAACGAATATAATTTAAAATCAAAGTAAAAGTAATTAAAACACAAATTTAATTACTTCTTATTTCCTAAACTTAAAAATAATAAATTAAAATTAAAACCAAAATTAAAACTAATAATTAAAATAAGTTAAAAAAACGAAAAGAAAAAAACTTACTAAAAGTATAACAAAGTTTTTAACACTTATTTAAACTACTTTAAATATATATATGTTAATAACTATATACAGCTTAAGTTATCAAGTATAAAACCAGTTCTTAAATTAAAGTAAATATTATTTCATATTAATAATAACTTTAATTTAATAATATATAAAAAACCATTAATAAAGAAAATCTAAGATAAGCACTTTTTCTAATCCTAAAAAAGAAAACCATAGGAAATATTTAATAAGCCATTTAACATTAATGACTTAAACATAAAACCTAATATTTATTTAAAAAATAACATTTATTTAATAAATAATGTTGAAATTATTAATACTATATTTGAAAAGAAATTAAAGAAATATTAATTAAAAAAATACTTATATTTAAAGGTTAATATCATTAATATAATTAATAATAAGTTAATTATTTATATTGATTTAAGAATATTAAATCGTATAATTAATTATAATTAGCTTAAAGAATTCGTTAAAAAATTTAATATTATTAAAATAAAAAAGCTTATAATTATTAAAGGAATATTTGGTAAGATTATAATGTGTAAAAAGGCTTATTTTTACTTTAATATGCTTATATTAAGGAATGATTTAAAGATTTTACTATACGTTAAAGTAAAAGTATAGATATATAATAAATATTTAAAGCCAAATCTTTTATTTAGTAATAAGTTTTATAAATAATATAAAATAATTTTAAATTATCTTAAAATAATAATAACTATAATCTTTTATTTAAAAGTTAAAATTTGTATTAAATTTATAAAGATAAAAAGCTTAATACGTTATAAGGTATTATATATAAATCAAATATTAATTCCTTTATATATTATAATATTAATTAAAGTAAATTATACCGATTTATTAGTTAAATATAATTTTCAATTTATAGCAAAGTATTTAAATATAATATATAATATTTATAATATAGTAATACTTAAAGGAGTAACCTTTATAAATAATATAAAGGAATATATTATTATTTTAAGAAAAACTTAATTAAATTATATTAAAGAGATTAATATTTAAAGCTATTATGTAACCATATGAGAAAAGGTTAATATAACATAAGCAATAATAAATATTAATAAAAATAATATATCTACTAATTTTCTAACGATAAAATTCATTATAAATAATATAATTAAAAAAGTATTACGTTTAAAAAATAAAACCTTAAAAGATATTTAAAAGATTTTCAAATAAAAAAGAAATTTTAATATTAAGATAATATTATTATTAAGTATATTAAAACTTAAAAGAGTCCCTAAAATATTATTTAAATATAAAGTTCATTATTATAATATTAACCTAACTTTTGTAAAAAAGCTAATTAATATGGCAAAAAAATATAAAATATAAAAGGATTAAAGTATTATTAAGCTTTTTAAAAATGAAAAAATAATAATTAAACTAATTAATAATTAGCAAAAGACTTTTAAAATAAAATAAATATACCTATTAAGGATTTAAAATAAAGAGTTATTTAATTAAACCTTTAATATACTTTATAATTAAAGGAAATTAAATTAAATAAAAAAGTTAACTCTTTTTAATTATTTATATTTCATTATATAGCAAATAATTAAAGGAAAATATAAAAGGAAAGTTATAATTAACTTAAAACTTCTTAATAAATTTATATTGTTAAATAATTATCCTTTGTTATATTAAAAGGATATAGTTTTATAATTAAAAAGTAGTAAATATTTTAGCGTTATTAATGCCTTATAATTTTTTCACTAATTGTTTATAGCTGATAAATATTAAAATCATATGATAGTTATATTATTAAAAGATTTTAAAATATTTAAAGTTATTCTTATAAGTTTTAAAAACTTCTTAATGTTTAAATAAAGGTTTATAAATTAATGATTAAAGCCTTATAAATATTTCATAAAAGCTTATATTAATAATATAATCATTTTTAATAATATTATAAAGGATTATATATATTATATAAATAAGATTTTTTATTTATTTAATAAAATTAAACTTATGTTAAATTTAAAGAAGTCTTTTTTTAATTTTAATTTTATTAAGCTTTTTAGATTTAAAGTTAATAAAGAAGGTATTTTTATTATTAAGGATTAAATTAAAACTTTATAAAAGATTAAGATGTTAATTACTTTAATAAATCTTAAGATATATATTAGAATAATAACCTTTTTATGAAAATATATACCTTAATATTAATAAAAGGCTTTATCTTTATAATAACGTAAGATTTAAATATTTATAAAAGGAAAAAAGAAGGCGGAAATATTATCTTTAGTTATAACTAAATGTAAATATATTAGTAAAAGTAATTTTAAGCTAACGAAATAAAAGAAAAAATTATTTAAAATATTTTAAAATGAATTAATAAATTTGTTAAATTTAATTTATTAAGATTATAATAATATATATTTCTTAAAAATAAATATATTTAAGCAAAAAGGTTATAAAGTTATGATTTTTTATTTAAATAATAAATAAAATAATAAGAATATTCCCATTAATAAAATATATTTAGTTATTTTTTTATCTAAAATATTAATAAAAGTAAAAATTAAATATATTATTATCAAACTTAAAGTAATATATTTAATGTGGATATGTCATTAATATTAAATTTAATTTTAATTTTATATTAAGCTTATAATTATATTAATAAATTATAATATAATTAAAGGTATTATTAATTAAATATTATTAAAAATATTTAATATAAATAAAATAAATAATAAGCTTATAATCGCATTAATTTATTTATCTTAGTTTAACTTAAATGTTTATTATATTTTAAGTAAGATAAATTTAATGTTAAATGTATTATTACATTTATTTATTATAAATGTGATTAATAATATTGCGGAGTAAAATGATTTGTAAAAGTTAACCTTAAATAATATTATGGATAATTTTAGTTATGCTTATATTAATATAGAGGTAATAATAAATGAAGATTTTAAAAAAAGAGTTATTAATGGTTATAATGGCGATAAAAGGTTAAAAAGATTAAAGGAAATATTTTAATTAGTTAAAAAGGATAAAAAAGATATAAGTAAGTGGTATAAATATAAGTTAAAATATAGTTTAATATATTATATAATAGATATAAGTTAGTAAAGGTTGATAATCTTATCCTTATGTGTTAAGGAATTATTAAAGCTTATATATAATTTTAAATATCATTTCAGTCTTAAACGTATAGCATAAAAGCTTAAGAATGTATTAATTTAAAATCTTTTAAGGAAAATATAAAAATATGTTAATTAATATTTATATTATTAAGAGAATAAGATTAATTAATTAAAGTCATTTAATAAATTATTATTAATTAATTTAATATTAATGCCTTATTATATAATAATATAAAATTTTATTATAAAATTATTATCAATGTTATTAAAGAATATTTTATAAATAATTAAAGGTTTTATTCATTTTAATTCATTAATAATTATTATTTATAAGTTTAATAAAAAAGTTTTATTAATTCTAAGTAATATTAAATATAAGGCAACTTATTAAGCGCTTTTAATACTTTAAGCGTTAATATTATTTAATTAAAGATTATCCTTTAAGGTAATTTTTAATAAAGATTTTAAATTTATTTTAAAATTATAATAAATAATTTTTATATAAATGAAAATTAAATTAATAATATTAATAAATTATTATTTATAAATTAATGGATAAATAAAATGTAAGAATTAAGATGTTAAAACCATTATTAGGTTTTATTATTTAATATTAAATTAGTTTTAAGTTAATATTATTTTTATATTGTAATATAATTTAAATAATGTTAAATTATTAATGTTAAATAAATTATTAAATGAAGTTATTTATGGTTTTAAATTATAAATAATTTTATTAATATTAGATATCTTAATTAATATAATTGATTTTAATATAATGCGAAAATTATATTAAATTAAAGCAAAAGTAGTAATTAATTATGCTATGGTTAATGCAAAAGCTTAATATAATATAAAGTATAAGCTTATAAATTTTAAGGTTAAAGAATTTATATATTTAAAATTATATAAAGGATATATATTATTAGGTAAACTATTTAGAAAATGGTTAATTTAATGAGTAAATTTATTATTAATTATGTGATAAGTTAAAGATCTTATATATAAGGTTAATATATTTTTTTATTGGTGAATATATAAGGTAATTTTAATTATTTAATTATATAAAATACCTTAAGGTAAAGATCTTTATAAAAGATAAAAACTATAAGTAAAAAGAATTATCATTTAAAGAAATAATAATAATTAAATCTTATATGAGATTTAAAAGCTAATAAATTAACATATTAACCGTTAAGAAGGAGTATTTATACTTAAATATCTTATATGTTAAAAGGATTATTTAGCAGTGTATAATCAATAATATATATAAAAACTTCTTATATAAAATGCTATAAAGCTTATTAATAAATATAATAAGGCTTACTCATTAAAATTAAAAAAACTTAAGCTTAAATTAAATAATTTTAATAATAAAAAGCTTAACGCTTTTAACGATAAGCTTAATAATTTTAAAAAGAAATTTAAAAAGGTTAAGCATAATAAAAGCTTTAAAGGTAAATTAATTTTAATAATTCTTAAAATTAATATTAAAGTAATATTATCATTAAAAAAGTTATTAAAGGGCTTTGGTAAAACTTTAAAAAACTTTTATATTAACTAAATTATTTCGAAAAGTATATACTAACTACGTTAAATACCTTAACGCTAAGCAATAATAACATACCCCATATAGTTTTACATTTTTTATAAATCATAATAAGGCTTATATTTTTAATTTTTTTTCCTAAAATATCTTCTTTCAAAATGCTCATTTTTTATAACCTTAATTTTTAACGCCGTATAAATATTTCTAAGTATTAATAATAAGCTAGTATTATGTATAATATCTTATAATATTATTATTTAATTTTCTATAATATTTTATATCTAATACGCGTAAATATTTAAAATTTTATATATTTACTTATTTATTATTTTATTTATTTTAATATCTTTAAAGTTTTTAATATAATTACGTTAAATAAATACATACCTTATGCTTATACTTTATTTATAATACTTATTATCACACTAATACATTTAAAGATTTATATCCTTATTAACGCCTTACTTAATTGTAAAGATGTTAAAGCGCCGCTAAGATAACTTTGATTTAAATTTTAATATCCTTAATATTTAAGATAATAAGCGTTTAAAAAAAGCCAAAAAAGTTAAGATTAACTTTAATCCGGAATTTATTATTTATAATTATAATAAGAATAAAATTAATCTCATATATGCTTAAATTAGTTAATATCTTAAAGATAATATCATAAAAAAAGTTATTAATAAGATTAAAAATATCTATAAAGATTATTAATTACCTTTTAATATTCATTAATAAAAATATAAATATTATTTATCAAATATATTTAATTATAATAATATTAAGATATAGGTAAAATGTATTAAAATATTTAAAATTAAGGAGTTTTAAATTAATATTATTAACGTAATTAAAATTAAACCTTAGTTTAACGCTTATATAATTATTAATTCTATAATTAAAATCTTAATTAAAAGTACCCTTATAATAGTTTATATTTATAAATATTATATAAATCGCTTAAATATTATTAAAAAGATTAATAATAAAATAAAATAAAATTATAAAAACTTAACTAATCGTAAATTTCTATTATTTTATTATTACACTTTTAAAGCTTTTTATATTTATAGTAATAAGCGAACCGGATTTAAGATTATACCTAATAATTTTAAGAACGTATTTATTAAAATAGGACTTAATTAGCTAATATAATAATTTAAATATAAAGTTATCCTCGCCTTTTAAAAACATATCTTCCTTAACGAAATTAAAGACGTTAATATTAATAATTATAATACCAATAATAAAAACCTTTTTATCGCTATTTATAAAGTTAAAGGTATAATAGTTAACCTTATTAACTTAGCAAAGGATAAAAATAAAAAAGGCTATAAATGTATATACTAAGTGTTAAAAGTAATAAAAGATAAGGTTAAAAAGATTAAGGGTTTATTAATAATTAAAATAAATATAATCTTAAATTATATTAATTAATTATAACAATTATAACAACCTTAACAACCATTACTAATACCTTTAAAGTCATAACTAACACTACTTATTACCTTTAAGTTAAATGTTTTAAAAAAAAAGATCTTATTAAAAACTAAGAAAATATTACGTTTAAAACTTAAACCACCCTTAGTTATTAATTAAGAATACATTTTCATATAAAAGAGAAAATATATATGTATATAATTACAACTATTAATTTTTAAGTTATACATTAATATGAGATACCATTAAAGCTTATTTCATTATATATTAATATTATTTAAATATTATAAATTAAATTAAATCGTGTATAAATTAATAAATTAATAAATTAAAAGTAAAGTTAGCTTAATTACCTCATTAATAATAATAAAGTTTAATGAGGATTAACGAAGATGTTAATTTTTTCTTTATTGTTAAAGATAAATAATAAGTAATTTAATAAGTAACTTTTATCATTATATAATGGCTTTATACCATATATTTATATAGCTTATAAATAG